>CM066258.1:10464923-10612423 GCA_033675135.1 Frankliniella intonsa | reverse complement strand
CCTCCCCCACCTTCCACTCGCACCTGAATGGCGTGAGCAGCTCGCGAGCAGCAGCAGCAGGGCCTTTATCGCCCTGTTGATGCTGGACATGGCAGGATTTGACAGACACCTGACGGGACGGGACGAGACGACCGCGTGACGATGACAAACAGAACTCCCGAGTCGACGCGAAGCGGAGCGGGCGGCCGGCGGCGGCCCGGCCGGTGGAAGCTGGAAATAAAAAATGTGACGCCCTAACCAAAACAGAGTTCCCTTTTAAAAGGGACTACCAACCGCCATTACACAGAGCCATCAAACCGACGTCAGTCTTATCTCGCGGGCCGGGCGTGTCGGATCGTTCTGGGCGGGGCGGGGCGGGGCGGGGCGGGGCGGGCTATCGCGTTTTACAGCACGGCGTCGTGGCCCCACGATGGACCCTCGATGGACCAGCCGCCCTATAACCAACACCCTGAGAACGGCTCGCGCGGCCCTCGCGGTGAGGGAGAAATAGTAGTCAAGTCATACTCCTGACCTTTCATGTCAAAACGACCAAACACTCCTATCGCCATGAGATCGAAACATGCACAGTGATATCGTCACGTTGATGTCCGCGTACGTTAGGTTGGCCCAAGTGTAACTCTTGACGCACAGAGTATAGGTTTATACTTATACTCCGCGCGGCGGTTTCTTCATCTCAGATTTGGCCCAACTGTGTTTTTATTGAAAAGCAAAGTAGCGATCTTCCTATAAAATCACAAGTTGGGCCAAATCTGAGATGAGGAAACCGCGCCGCGCGACGCGGTCGAAAGTTCCATTAGGGCGACCCTGCTGGCGCACGTCACTCCGCTCCCTGTACGCCGGCCCGCGCAAGGTGTCCCCGGTGCGTGCCCGGCCCGGCCCGGCGTGCGCCTGGCTGTACAGAAGCAGAAGCGCAGCGCAGGGCTCAACGTTATAATTTCATAATTTTATAAATTCCTGGGCTTGGCGCTCTTGTCCCGTCCCGTCATCCCGTGTATTGCCGTTTACCTGTTGCGTGTGCCCCCCCCCCCTCTCCTCCCTGGCCGGGACAGCCGGTCGGCCGGCCGGCTGGACGGTCCGGTCGTTGATGAGTGAGTTGGTGAGCGTGCACAGGGGCGTGCACAGGGGCGTGCACAGGGGCGTGCATGTGCGTGCCGCGCGCCTCCTGCCTCCTCCTGGAACCCTGTGTGTTCGTGCGTGTGCGTGCGTGCATGCTTGCATGCGTGTGTTTGTGAGCGTGTGTGTGCGTGTGTGTGTTGGTGAGTGCGGCAAATGGAGCGTTTATGACCGCTTGATAAAAAGAGGGCCAGATGTTCCCTTCCAGGAATGAGTGGTCTCGGAAACATATTGATTATTGGGTCAGGATAGGGCGGGCGGGGCGGGGCGGGGCGGGGCGGGGGGGCGGGGCGGTGCAGTGGGAGTGTTTACTATAATAATAAGGCTTATCGGCGGGACAGGACGGAACAAGCGAGGCGATACTCCACCGTCGCGCCGGCAGCAGGGCCTGTCGTGTCGTATCGTGTCGAGGGGGAAAATATTTGCATTTTACATAAGGGGGTAAAATTAGCAAACAAGGGGAAAAGTATGAGGTCAAAGAGAAATGATATAATTCGATCAGTTTTGAGAACGCTAGGAATATAACAAAATGTTCAGTGAGAAGCAGTTTAAAAATAAAAATAAAAAATTCTAGGATTGTTGCAGACGCCTTGCAATACCAAAAATAGATGATTGTCGGTCATGTGTGTTTTTTTCTTGCGACTAAAACCAAGCTTTGTCGCAGATGACTGGACTCTCCGCTCTCCGCCCTAGCGGATCAGCACCCAGCTCATGGACGCCGCGCAGCGCTGCAGTCTCCGGCCCGGGCCGTGTCATCGCCGCCCTCGGGGAGATCTGCTCTGTGAGCCCCGCCCCGCCCCGCCCCGCCCCGCCCGGATGTGGGTTAAGGCGGCCATTCCTAACCAGGGTGAGTCTTGCCCCCGTTCCACCCCGCTCCGCCCGCCCGCCCCGTGACGACACGCTCGCTGGGGGCTAATATCGCTCGACGGGGCCGCCTGCCCACGCGCGCGTGCTGTGTTGTCCCCGGGGAGAATCACTGCACGCGGCGAGGATGGGCCCAAGGGACCGACACATCCCCCCCCCCCCCTACCCCCGCCACCGGAAAGCGCGCCCGCGCTGAGGTCCGGCATGTTTGCAGACTGTTTCAAGATAACTTCGGCGGTCGTCCGGGCGTGTTTTAGTTATCACTGCAGTCTCTGTCAGACTCTGTCGGAGGTACAGTACTGTCATACTACCTCAGTGGGTACTGTACAGATCAGTCCCACCCCACCCCGCCCCGCCCCGCCCCGCCCCGCCCCGCCCCGCCCCGCCCCGCCCCGCCGCTCATCTTCTATTCCGCGCGCACATGCGTCTTCCACGTCGTTTCTGTCCGCCCGGAGCAGCTCGGCTCAGGCCTCACAACATGCGAGCGCCTCGCCTTGCCTTGCCGCACTCTTGCGATTCGCGCATCTCCCTCCTCCCACCCCTTCTCCTCCCGCCATTCACTCTACCCCTCCCCTCCCTCCTTCCCTCCCTCCTCCCCTCCCCCCTCCCCTCCCTCCTCCCCTCCCATGTCGTATATATTTTTCTTCGCGCGCAGAGCTTCACGCAGAGGACACCCCTTTCGCAATTACGCATGACTCCAGCCGTTACGGCACCCTGTAGGGGTATTCCGCACAGTGATTTCGTCTCTCTGTCCTTGTCACACTCATAGCACACAGCCATGAGGAGTGAGAGAGGACGAGGACACTTAGCTAACACTGCGGAATCACCCTGCAGCAGAGCGAGGCCCCGGCCTGGACCGGCCGCAGGACCAAATTGTACCGGGCGTTTCATACAAGACGCAGGTGCGGGCGGGTTTGCCTACCCGATCTTCCCGTAGGGCGCCATAGCCCCTTGGGTAGGCAAACCTGCGTCTTTTATGAAACGCCCGGTACAAAGATCTAGCGTGGCCTGAATAATCAGGTCTCCGTCGAGCACCTTGCCGTCGCTAGTCCAGGCTGTGCTGTACTTCCCTCCCGCAGGGCCGCGGCGCGCGCAGGAGAAGAGGGATATGATTTATGCAGCCTAAGGGCGGAAGCGGCGGCGGCGACGTCTTTTCCCCTCGCGTCGTCTGCCTCCGCGGCCTCCTCCCCCCCTCACCGCCCTCTACCTTCTCTCCCTCCATCCCGATGCGCACGAGCCGGCTGCTGCGCGCGGTGCGCCTCAGCAGCGCGGACCGCCGGGCGGGTAGGCAGCGCGCGGGCGCGGCTGTGCGCCGGGCGGCCTACCCACTGCCCCTGCCGCGCCCGACGCTGCACCAGCATGCCGTGCCACGCCGCGCCGCGCCGCGCCGGGCTGCGAGACAGGGGACGCATTCATTACGCGCGCTGATACCGCGATGCTGCTGCCGCTGTGCCGGTAGCCGTCGTGATGCGGTGGGGCGGGGCGGGGCGGGGCGGGGCGGGGCGCGGCGGGGCGTACCTCACAGCGGCCGCTGCTGCGTGGCTGCCGCGCCCCGCCGCCGCGCGCGTCCCTCCCAGGCTTGTGCGTCGAAAGGTCGATGCTTTCGCGATAGGCAGCGCGCACGGGGTTGCGCGGCGTCGGTGAGGCCGGGGCGGGGCGGGGCGGGGCGGGGCGGGGCGGCCGCTGCCGACTGGCGCGGCCAGGCGCGGATGCATGTCCACTGCAAACGGAACGCCCGCAGTCCGGCCCGTCTGGCATGGCCGATCTGCGCTGCGCGCGGCGTTTATTGCACAGCTCTCTCTCTCCTCTCTCCCATGCAATTAGAGATGGTTATTGTAGTTCGCTACATCAGCCGCCGCCGCCATCTTGCGTGCGCGCCGCCCCGCCGGGTCGACAGGACTGACTGGCTGGCTGTGCATGTCCGCCTCATACTGGCAATTTTCCCCTCGTTACTTTTTAGAGAAATGCCTCGCGTTTGTCTGACACCATAAGCAAATCGTCTGCAACCTGCACCCAGAAAAGCGTGTACTTGGATCATGCAAAACGTACTTGAATCGAGTGCAAAATACTTGATAATTTCAAGTACCATGTTTGAGTATTTGTGCTCAAATCAACCGCAGTTCGTTCTCAAATCGTTCCCCTTCGCGCTTGAATGGAATGCATGTTCATGTTTCAAGGCTTGGTTGGGCTTGGATTGAGCGCCAAATTGTACTGAAGATATTCAAGTACCGGGTGTTTCAGAGAAGACGCAGGAGCGTGCGGGTTTGCCTACTCGCTCTGCTCGTAAGGCGCCATAGCCCCTTGGGTAGGCAAACCCGCCCGCACCTGCGTCTTCTCTGAAACACCCGGTGCACGCTTCTCTGGGTGTGGAAATGAAATCGCTGCGTTCAGCCTCCTAATACATCTGAAAGACGTGAAGGTGAGCGGCATCGTGTTTGACTTGAAGGCACCGGCACCCGTGCTAGAGGTATTGCATGGTAGGCAGGCGTAGCAGATGCGCTGATGAAGCCCACACTGTTTATGCTAGGTTATCCATTTTTTGTTTTATCTCTGAGTGCGCACTTGACCATGCACGTCCATTTCATCTCCTCGACATCGGCGACGCGGTGGTGGTCCGGAACCGGAAACGGGCGTGAGCAGGAGTAGCGCCGCGTGCTGCTGCGCACTCCACTCCTGTGCGGCCTCTACAAACAAGACCCTCCTTCTTCCCTACCTCAGTGAGCGCGGCTCGCTCGGGGCCGCGCAATTTACGGGTGTTTTCCCCCAACACGCGGCAAACACTAATGCTGCTAAAGCATCCCGGGCCGGCCCGGCGCGGCGCGGCGGCGCGGCCAGGCGGAGCCCCGAGCCGTAATTAATAAATTAATCAGCCGCTCATCGCCACCGCCATTAATTAATTAAATGTGTGGATCGATGGAGCCATTTGCATTTTATCCAGCTCGCCCTTGCCGCCCCGCCCCGCCCCGCCCTGCACCTGCAGCGGTGCGGCTCGCGGGTGGGTGCCGGCCTGATAGAAGGGCGGGGCGGGGCGCAGCGGTGGGGCGGGGCGGGGCGGTGCGGGGCGGTGCGGGGCGGGGCGGGGCGGGGTGGGGCGGGGCGGAACGGGGCGGGGCGGGGCGGGGTGGGGCGGGGCGGGGCGGGGCGGGGCGGGGCGTGCTGAGTGGCCCGGGCCCGGCGAGGCGAGGCGTTGTCGCGGGCCACCCTGAAGTGGCTGCTGCCGCTGGGACGCGCGTCAGCAGCAGCAGGAGCAGCAGGATAGCAACAGGATAGCAGCAGCAGGAGAGCAGGCGGTTAGGCAATCGCCGGATTAATTTTATTGGGAACGCAGGAGCCGAGGCCTGGCCCGGCCCGGCCCGGGCGTGCTCCTGCTGCCCCTGCTGGTCCTGCTGCTAGTCCTGTTGCTGCTGCCCCGCCTCCTCCCATCGGGGCAAGTTTTGCATTCGATTTTATACTCATAAAACGCCCGGGGGGCCTGCTGCCTGCTGCCCCGCGCGGCCCCGCGCGGCCCGGCCCGGCCCGGCCCGGCCCGGCGACGAGCGTAGCGGTTATAGTGACTGCTGCGGCCGCGGACACGGGGTCGACGGGGTCATTAGAGGAGGCCCGGCCATCCGTCAGCGACACGGACCGCATCTCAGCGTGCGTGCGTGTGAGTGTGTGAGTGTGTCCGCGCGCGCGCGCGTGTGTCGCCCATAGAAGCGCCCATGGCATGTCATGTCCGCCTCGCCGAGCGTATGCGCCGCCGATAGAGCTGACCAACGGTCCCGGTGATGGTGACCAGTATGCAGAGCGCGGCGGCCGGCGTTCCGCTGCTCCCGCGCCCCGCCCCGCCCCACCCCACCCCACCCCGCCCCACCGCACCCCGCCCCGCCCCGCCACGCACCTCACTACTTACTTGTTTGTACGCCGGTCACGGCGGGGGCATAATAAACGCATTACGGCGCGCAAAGCGGAGCACCCTACGCCCCCCCCCTCCCCCCTGGAGGTAATGATTTAACAATACAATGAGCAGTGGCGGCCGGGCCGCACCGGGCGGGGCGGGGCGGGGCGGGGCGGCTGGGACGGGCCCAAGTCCACCGGCGCGGCAGCTCGCCGGCCGATCAAGTACTTAGCGCGTAAATACCCCTCGACGGAGGACGCCTCAGTGGCGTCGGCGTGTAACGCGGCGGAGTATATACGCACTGCTGCCTGGAGGAGGATGGGCGAGGCCCGGCCCGGCCCGGCCCGGCCCGGCCGCTACTGGTCTAACCACAACGCGCTGCTAACCGCCCTGGGAAACTGTGCGCTGCGCCCAGCAGCAGGAGCCGCGCCGCGCCGCTGCCATCACCGTGGGTGTGAGTGAGTGTGTGTGTGTGTGGAGGAGAGAGCCGCAACTTACCTTAGCGTGTCGTGATCGCTCACACCCACACCCACACACACACGCGTGCGCGCGCTCACACACACATGCATAACGCATAGGTATGGAAAATGAAATAAAGGGGGAGGGAAAATGAGGGGGAGCGAGGCGTCGGCACATAGCGGGTAGCCGCTCCGCTCCGCTCTGCTCCGGGCCGCGCCTTAGCGGAGGTTGATTGTCCCTAACCACCTTCCCTCCTCGCCAAACGCTCGTCCCGCCTCGTCCCGTCCAGCGGCTCCTAGTGGCAGCCGGTAGCAGCAGCAGCAGCAGCAGCAGCAGCAGCGCGGCTCCCAGCGATTACCGGGGGCCTTGCCTAGCTGAGCCTCCTTGCCTCCTATGAGTGCCGATGAGTGAAAAAGTCTGCAGCCGCGCGAGGCGAGGCGAGGCGAGAACAGAGTGTGACTTTCATGGGCAAAGATTGACCCTTGCGCCGCGGTATGCCCTTTGGGTTGCGCCTGTGGCGGCACCGCCGCGCGTAGAAGAGTTGTCGGCAAAGGAGAAAGAAGGGGAAAAAAAGAAGAAAAGTAGACATTACTCAGCTCTCATTCTAGAAAAGCATTCTCCAGTGTTGCCAGAAAAGTAGGCAAAACCCGCCGAACACACACCGGTGTTAAGCGGTCAGTATCAACGCCTGCCCACTAGGCAACATCTTCATAGCTGGGCAGGGGGATAGCCTAGGCGGGCGTTGATACTAACCGCTGAACACCGCTGTGTGTTGGGCGGGTTTTGCCTACTTTTCTGGCAACACTGATTCTCACATCTGGTTTATTTCGGCTTCTAACTCCAGTAGCTGTCGTACCTTGTCCTCTCGATGGCGTGATTATGAAAATTGCGTTTCAGGACCGCGCGTCGCCGTGCCACGCCACGCCACGCCCCGCCGCCGTCACCATCCTGCCGTCGCCGCAGGACGTCGTGACGGACGGAGCCGGCCGCCTGCCCTGCCCTGCCCTGCCCTGCCCTGCCCTGCCCTGCCCTGCCCTGCCCTGCCCTGCCCTGCCCTGCCCTGCCCTGCCCTGCCCTGCCCTGCCCTGCCCTGCCGTCCCCAACAGGTGGCTGTGGCTGCCGCCGCCGTGCATCGCCATCGCCGTGACTGACACGTCGTCCTGGGCCTCCATTACCGGGGGCCCACCTCAAGTGCGTGCGTGAGTGTGTTGTGGCCACGGACCTGCCCATTTTAAAAGCGATCGGACCTCAATATTCATCGACACTTTAATTTGACGAGCGATCCTCCTTTCCCTCCTCAGCCCGCTGCCTCCTCATCTCCACCTCGCCTCTCCCTTCACTGTTTTCCCCGCTCTTGCTTGCTCTTTCGGTAATCATCCGGGTTTTTTTTTGTTTTTTGTTTTGCTTTTCGTTTTTTTGTGTTATTTACTTTCTGCACCGATGGTGTGGCCGATCAAGTAGTATTAATTATATAAGCTCATGATGCACTTTCCTCCGGCAAGGTCCGTACGGTGCGCAGGCTGCGCGGGCTACCGTCCTGGACCAGGTCCGCCTCGCCTGCCGGCTCCCCTCCCCTCTCTCCCTCGCCCCCATCTCTTAATCCCCCGCTTCTATGCATACGTAATGTGACGCCTGTCCTCCACTGTTTTGTGGGGATTATTCCCTTTTCAATTACAGTTCATTTCATAGCATTCCGCCGCGGTCGTCGCGTCCTTTCGGTCGGCGAACTACTTGCCGTCCATATCCATAGCTATGCTCCGCAGCACAGATTGCCACCGGACACGTCGTACACAAAGTCTCTAAAAGGTTTCTAAGTCTTCATTTTTTTCCGTTTTAATTTTACAACGCTACCTGCGCAGTTTGCTGAACCTGAAGCGGGGCGCCGTTCATTTTCCCGCCGCCGCCAAACAATGAACTATTTCACATCGGCCAGCGAAGCAGAAGCAGGTCCAGGTCGCCGTGGAGCCCCGCCCCGCCCCGCCTCGCCCCGGGCCGACCTTCAGCCGCGCCACAAATAAGGGCTCAGAGTGAGCAGCCTGACCGACAGGGCCGAGAGGTAATGTACATCAAGGAACGCCGCAGAACGCCGCGGAACGCCTCGGAAAGCCTCGTAACGCCCGAGAGCTGCCGCCGCTGCAGTAGTGCCCCTCTGCGCAGCGCACCCTGCGACCTTACACAATGAACTTTTCGGGAGGTGACGGCACGAGTATTCGGGTACGAGGAATTTAATTCCTGCTTGCCCCTGCGCTTGGGCTCTCCGGGTAGGCCGCCAACTTCACACAAGTGCATGGCGGGCTGGCCTACCTAGTGTGTCGCAGGCGCTCTCATCAGCTGAGCGAAGCGAAGACCAAGTTGCAGAGGGACCAAGGCGCTCTCTCGGTCGTGAGTCTGTCTGTCCGTGTTCTCATACGCTCGATGGACTCCGAAATCCCTACAATTACCTCAAGTTGTTGTCCACATACCTTTGATAATGTTGGATTTGTGAAATGAACGCCATGGATCACCAAGTTGACAACCAGTGTCATTGCAACTTCTCTGGACTTATTGTTTTGGTGAGTGACATAACCTAACAACACAAGCAAGTTGTTTACAATGACTATGATACTGTTAGGGAGAGAGCAGGGTATGGCACTATCTGTGAAATTATTTATTTGTATGTGGTTGAACTTTCTTTTGCGCTTGGTTACAAAGTATTGGATTTTTTATTGAGCCGCCCCAAGTTACCAGCCAAACCCGCTCCCCAAAGTACCGGTATTCATGCCTTACAAGATTAGAAGAAGTGCGTATGAACATGTATGAAAGACTCAGGCTCAAAGACTTTTTCTGCGTTGAAATAGTTTTACATTGTTTTACATTGTTCATAGTACACTAAAAATAATGTATACATTATACAAAGTTCACTTTAAATAACTTATACATTACCATGTACACTTTGATAAATCCATACATGCACATGTATACATTTTGAAGAGTGCAAATGGCATATAAAGTTATGGCCTAAGTGTATTCTATTCACAGTATACATGAGTATGTATACATTTGTAAATCCATAAATGGGATATGCACATCTATAAATGTATACATGGTATGTATGGTTTATTTAAAATGTAAATGTAAAATGTAAAATGTTTACATTTCAACTGACGGAGCATTCCACTAAATAGGGTACATTGAAGTGTGGTGTTAGTATTTAACTCTTATAACCTTTGAACCTAACAAGAAAAAGAGAATAGTTTGGATATTATTCAGGTAAATTTGGCTAGCCTTTGCAAATTTAAATATAAAGTAATATTTTGAGGCATCTTTGTTTTTAATTGGCTATTCCCTTAGCAAAAAGTGAAATGTCTAAGCTTGCTGCTGTTCCTCTGCTAACTGGAGCAAAGGTGTAATTCACTCAACTTCATTATGTATTTTGTTTGAATGCTAGTACCCCTATAAGATAAAAGTTAACTTGGATGTCAATTTGCAAATGATGTGGATTACCTTCTTTCAATTGCTGAACATATTTTGATTTCAAATTGAAATGCCATAGCAAGTTGTAAAATTTTGGCATGTTATCACTTGTACCTGCCATACCAAAAGAGGGATGGTGGAATAAAATAAATCAACCAAATTGTGATGAAATGATACGCTTTTCTTGAACTGCTTCTGATATATATTTGTTTTTGCAGGTGACAAGACAACGTTACAGGGAAAGAGGCACCATGAAGATTCTGCAAATGATGAAACCAACTCAAGACAGGAACTTCAGCATCAAGAAATGAAACGTCAGCAGTCAAGAACCTGGTGCGTACTTCTCAATGCACATGTATTTTTCTGTAATTTTATCTTTGGCTTTTCTGAGTCAACTTATTCCTTCCATTGGAGAAGTGTACTTGGAAGTGGGTAGGAATGAAGAGAATAATGATTTTTCAGTATTAGCATAAATAAAGAAAAGGTTGATATGAGTTAAAGAATCAAAAACTTGAGCTTTGCGTGAAAATAGTGAATAGTTACATATCAGTATAATATTGGTTTATGATTGGAACATTCTTTGTTTGTTTAGTTGAGAGCATGCTGAAGTATGCGTTAATCATATGTGTTAAATCATGTGACAGTATGATGGGGTCGGGCAATTATTTGAGTAGTTTACATGTTGCTGCAAACTTGAAAATGAGTGGATTGGAAGTGATAGGTCAGTTATTGCACAGAATAAGGTTAGAGTGAGGTGAGGTGAGGGTGTCTATACTGAAAGCAGGCATAGATCGACCGTGGAATAGCACAGGCTCTTATACATAAGGACGAGAGATATAGTTTGTCTGGTTGTTAAATGCAGGTCGTTGAGTAGGGGATATGGGAAGGTTGCGTTGAAGCTTGTTTGAGAGGAGCTCTGTATGGCAGAATAATGTTAGGAAAGTGTCCAAGTTTAAAGCAAGTTGAGGATGACAGCCTCTTTGTCGTCGATTTTGACTTTGTGATATAAAGGGTTGTTTTGAAATTGAATTGGTTATCCATTTTCAAGGTGACATAATGTTGTGAAGCCATTGTGCGTGATTGTCCATTTGTTGTGATAGGAAATGGCAGGGGAAAGTCGTGAAACTGTTGATATAGTATTTTTTGGGAAGTGGTTGGAGAATTGTATATTTGTAATATTGTTTCCATTCACTAATTGCTGTGATGTGGAGTTGAGGAGCTTGAGGCTTTAACAAGCCATTGGACAGTTGTAAATTTTTTACATGCTGTTATGTGAGAGGAAATTGTACATTGTTGATAGTTTGATCTGAAGCTTTACAGGCTACAGCTCTCTCTGGTCTTTGTTAAATTCCCGCGCCCGTTTTCTAACTTTGACATGTTTGTGTTTCAGAGCTCGTACCGGCCCTTGAGTGATCTGTCGTATCAAGCCCTCGCGGAATGTCGTGGTTGACGGAGTATCGCCGTGACGTTGAGTGTGGTTGAGCAGCATTCGCAGGCTTGGCATTGGTCATCGTGGAGTATCTCTGGCGCTGAAGGAAGGCGAGTATAGACAGGTATTGACTCTTTCGTCCGGGTCGTCCGCTAGGTGGCGCTCGACCCGGACGGTCATATTATTTGCGCGGTGTGTGCCCACAGAGGATTTCCTATATTGTTAATTCTCGTGGGGGGACCCCCGAGATGGTGGTGGGGTTGTGGGTGGGGAACATACTTAAATTTACGCGCACTTTTTATCGCTTGAATTTTTATTGTGATACTTTCTCATCCACAGGGTTGGCTCTCCTAGTTCCACAACTTTTCTCCTTCCAGGCTGATGGGGAGGGGGCCTCCACGTGGTGCATCATGTTACCGAGACGGATCAAGCCTTGAGGAGCTGCATCAAACCTGAAGAGAAATCACAAGATGAAACATCAGGGTGAGAAAGATGACTTGCATTTTATTTCAAATATTAGAAATAATATTTATAAAACTTACAATTGTTTTCTTCTTGTCAGGTCTGTTGGCTCACTTCTTTGACATTTGCCGATCAACATTCAAGTCATGGAAGCCAGACGGCAGTAAACATCATGTGCGAAACCATACACTGCTTCACAAGGGGATCAAGAGCGCTGCTTGAAAAACCTGGGTCAGAAGAGAATATTGTACGTTTAAAAGAAAATTATTTCAACACTTAAAAATATAAACTCAGTTTCAATTTGTACCTCATCAAATCCACCAATCCCAACCAAGCCGCTTCCTCATCGAAGATAGAAATGTTGTAAGGTTATTTATTGTTTTAAATCTTCTTCCCTTCTCCTTTGCTGTCAAAGATGTTGCTCGAGGAGCAGGTCCTGTCCTTCCAGGTAGTCGTAGGCACCTAGAACATAGAAATTTCAAAAAAAGTGAGTTGGTGTCACAGTGGTTACCACTCAAGTGAAGTGAAGTTAAGTAATATGGGGACGAGCAGAGCTCTGCCAAATCACCGTCCCAGCCTGGCACCCCCAGGAAGACCGAATCAACTAGGACAGCATTTAGCAGAGCTCTGGGGGGACCCTTTATCCTCTGGGTGAGAGCTGTCTGGTGCCGAGTTTAGACTCTAGCTGGCAAAGAGTAGTAGAGGGGCGACACGGCCTCGCCAGGCCACCTACAGTGTGGAAAACACCCAAACTGCAGGATTTTTTCACCCACCCCAGCCCTCGGGGAAGCTACAAGAGATGTTATTAATTTGCAATTTTTAATAGCCAACAAAGTCTGGCCAGCAAAAAGCTTATGAGAGCAACGCAAAATGACTTTAAACAAGAAAAAAATTTCAAAGCTCACAGGCATGAGCAATAGGCACCCCTATCAGGAGCCTCAAAAATTAGATCAGCGGTAATTACTGTGACACCAACTCAGTGATTGCTCACCTTGCAGATTTGCATTTTGCATTTTCTCCTGACGAGCAGTAGCCAGTGGATCCTGGGATCCTGGGGCCCAAAATCGTAAAAATGCAAAGGCTATAGCCTTTGCGTTTTTGCGATTTACAGCCGAAAATAAATTGTCACCGATTTCGACTAAACTCACAGGACACCCTCGGGGGTTGGTCTAGAGGAAGTTAAGAGTGCCCCTGCACAACCACCGTCACTTTGGAGCAAAATTTATTTCCGACCCAAAATCGTAAAAACGCAAAGGCTATAGCCTTTGCGTTTTTATGATTTTCAGCCGAAAATAAATTGTCTCCGATTTCGACCAAACTCACAGGACACCCGCGGGGGTTGGTGTAGGGGTATATAAGAGTGCCCCTGCACAACCCCCGTCACTTTGGAGCAAAATTTATTTTCGGCCCAAAATCGTAAAAATGCAAGGGCTATAGCCTTTGCGTTTTTGCGATTTTCAGCCGAAAATAAATTGTCTCCGATTTCGACCAAACTCACAGGACACCCTCGGGGGTTGGTCTAGAGGAAGTTAAGAGTGCCCCTGCACAACCCCCGTCACTTTGGAGCAAAATTTATTTTCGGCCCAAAATCGTAAAAATGCAAAGGCTATAGCCTTTGCGTTTTTGCGATTTTCAGCCGAAAATAAATTGTCTCCGATTTCGACAAAACTCACAGGACACCCTCGGGGGTTGGTCTAGAGGAAGTTAAGCGTGCCCCTGCACAACCCCCGTCACTTTGGAGCAAAATTTATTTTCGGCCCAAAATCGATTTATATAGGGGTACTAGCATTCAAACAAAACATATAATGAAGTTAAGTAAAATGAGAAATACACACCAGGTGCTGTGGGGATCACAAGCAGCTCAAACAATCCGAACCCAAACGACCGAAAAAATCAGAAGGCTTGCAGTAGTGAAGGTCCGTCAAAGTAATCAGCATCCTGAAGAACAAACAATGATAGCTTGAAATCAGTGTGTGGAAGGTTTCAAAATAGGTAAGATAAGATAAGATGATCCCAAATGAAAATGTTACTCACCATTTACTACAGTATCATTGCAATCACAACATTGGAGTAAAGATCAGAAGAAACTTCATGGGTTCTTGGAAACTTTATAATGCTTGGACATCCACATAATTGGACGACTGAAGCAAAGGGTAACACCTGTGGAAAAAAACAGTTATGATGAGCATGACAAAGTCGAAGACAGATCAGGATGAAGTTGTCAGAAAAGCCAAAGGCAAAAGCACAGAAAAATAAATACACCAATCTCAATGAAAAAAAAAAAAAAAAAAAACAAGGGAGAAGAAAACACAAAATTACTTTTGTGGTAAAATGGGCACTCGTTCTTTACGACTCTTCCAATAGCAAGAGTTTAGATGTGCAGTGTAACATCTTAAAATGATTGCATCTTTATCACAGAACACAGAATACATACCTATAGACAAAACACTTATACCAATTGAAACTGGAAATGCTGGTCTTGCTAGCATCTATGAAATTTGTGTATACTGTTTTGTATGATGTTGGGCTCTGCCCGACGTCCGCGTTGGGCTCAACCCTGGCCGCCTCGCCTCTCGGCCGGCCATTGTCACCGGCCAACAATACATTACGGGCAGGCGGGACTTAGAAAATTTCCCCAAGTTTCTAGTTGTATTAACTAAACTCTGAAAAATGCTAGGGAACTCAAAAAAGTTCTATTGATAAAACATTTTTATTTATTGTTGAAAATGGCAAAACTGTATTCAGAATTCACTCACTTCCTCTACTGTACGTTTTCATGATGCACCAATAATGTGTGGTGCTGGGACTCTTCTTGATGTCATCGTGACACTGATTTGACTCAAAATGTCAAATAACGGTCCAAATGACATCAAGACGAGTCATGGAAGACGTCAAAATAGAGGACCATTTTGACGTCATGCTGATAGTCAGTGCTCAAATTCCTCCTTGGGTATCATCCAAACAAAACCAAAACAAAGTGAACATTACATCTACTCCAGCTTCAAATTAGCCAAAGTGGTAAACCCAGGTAAAATTTACTGTCGGAAGAAAGCTTTTAGTTATAGTTAGCAAAAGTCATGCCTTCAAAGGTGCAGCAGCTGACCTCCTGGATCCAAAATAAATGAATCAAGTCCAAATAGCCCGGTACAAAACTCTATTTAACTGAGGCACTTCCCTCGGCGTGCAGCAAAACTGATGTAGCATTTCCTAGCTGGGAACCCCGGTTTTTGCTTGAATCAACCCTCAGAGGTTGGTCTGGGGGTACAGAAAACTTCCCCTGCACAACCACTGTCATTTTTAGGCAAAAATTTTTTTGACCGAAAATCATAAAATTCCAAAGGCTATAGCCTTTGCATTATATCAATTTTTCGAACATAAAAAAAATGTCTCCAATTCCAACTAAAGTCACAGGGAACCTTCTTCTGGTTCCACATTATCAAGTCCAAAAACACCAATAAGAGACTCAATTTAGGAGAGATTTGCTTTGGCGGAGGCACTACCCACTACCAATTGATACTTTTGCTTGACTTCTTGAGCTACTTTCACAAAGCAAACCTAAGAACTAGGCTCACCTGGATATTGATTCAGCTAAGTTGGATTCTTGAAAAGTGATGTGACGGCCTGCTGGCATCATGGATAGCTTCAATTATTAGTATGAAGTTCATTTCTTCATGCTGGCTTTCTTGTCTTGATTTGGTTACTTGATTTGAAGAATCTTCTATGCCCGCTCAAATGGTTCTTTTGTACTGGACACCTGCAAAAACAAATTTACATTAGAAGCAGTTAAAGAAAAGAGTATCATTTCATCACAAATTGGTTGATTTAATTAGAAAGACATGAAATTTAGTACGGCAGGTACAAGTGATAAGATGGCAAAATGTTCCACCTTGCACTGGCATTTTAATTTGGAATAAAAATATATTCAGCATTCTAAAGAAGGTGACAATTTTAGTTTACTCTTACAGGGTACTATCGTCCACATAAAATCAAAACAAAGTCAACGTTAGATCTACTTCAGCTTCGAATTAGCCAAAGTGGTAAACAGACAGGTAAAATTTATTGTCTGAAGAAAGCTTTTAGTTATAGTTAGCAAAAGTCATGCCTTCAAAGGTGCACCAGCTGACCTCCTGGATCCAAAATAAATGAATCAAGTCCAAATAGCCCGGTACAAAACTTTATATAACCGAGGCACTTCTTTCTGCAAAACCGTTGTTGCATTTCCTAGCTGTGAACCCCAATTTTTGCTTGAATCAACCCTCAGAGGTTGGTCTGGGGGTACAGAAAACTTCCCCTGCACAACCACTGTCATTTTTGGGCAAAAAATTTTGACCAAAAATCATAAAATTCCAAAGGCTATAGCCTTTGCATTTTATCAATTTTCCGACTGTAAAAAAAGTGTCTCCGATTCCAACTAAAGTCACAGGGTATCTTCTTCTGGTTCTATATTACATGAATCAAGTCAAAAAACACCAATAAGACACTCAATTTAGGAAAGATCTGCTTTGGCGGAGGCCCTTCCCACTACCGAGTACACTTCTCCAATGGAAGGAATAAGTTGACTTTCATAAATTGTGTCAAAGGTTCCCTCAACAGATGTTAAACATACAAATCTAATTGCTTTGTCACCATTCTGGGAAATAATTCAGTCTGATCAATTCAGGGCATTGAATTTTGAAGTAAGAGAAATGAACAGCAGACTGGACATCAAAATTATGAACCACAGCAGTAGTGCCTCTTGCCTTGCCTCTACTCTTGCCGCTTTGAAAGGCAGTGCCTCTCAGCAACACCTAGCACCCCCTTAAGTAAACGCGAGGATCAAAGAAAATTACTGTGCCATCTTTCAACTGACCCGGAAGTTTATCTTAAGGTACTTTCTAAGGCATTTGGCAAATTTAACCTCATCTGTTGCAGTTGACACTTTTGCTTGCCTTCTTGAACCACTTTCACAAAGCAATCCCAAGAACTAGGCTCACCTGGATATTGGGAGATTGATTCAGCAAATTTGGATTCTTGAAAAGTGATGTGACGGCTTGCTGGCATCATGGATAGCTTCAAGAGCATTAAATAAAGCAATTGTTGTGACCTGAAAATCAAAGAACAAAATTATTAGTATGAATAAAGGTTGGATCAAGGTATTAAAGACAACCAAATAGGAGCACGGTCTGGGGAGTGGCCTAGTGTAATCTATTCTTAAAGGAATAGAGTAAGTAATAGCCCATTTAGTACAGCTAAACTTTAGCATATAGTGCATGGTAAATTGCACTGAATTTCATTCATATCATTCATTTTAAACTGATTCCCTTCAGTGCACTATTAGTTTTAGAATGTAAGGTATCATTGTCCCCATGATTTGCAGTTTGAACACCTGCAGCCATTAAACAGACTGTGCCATTGTAGTCTAATGAAACTAGAGCCCCAAGTAGGAAATCAACTAAAATTTTATTCTCTTCAGTGCCGATCTAAAAGTCTGACGTTGCCTTACTTGCTTGCCTTGTTTTCAAAATGCAATCCCACTATGTTACATTACTCACCTTGGAATTGACAGCTTGAAACGCAACAGCAAAAGGAGGAGCAGATACTTGAATGATGCTCATATTACTGTTGCACAGAAACCTGAAAATAAAAGAACTTACAATTAGCAAGAGAGGAAAACTGTTTCGAATATTCAGAAAACAGACGGATAAAAGGACACAAACAAGATAATACTCACCATTTACTACAGCATCATTGCCATCACAAAATTGGAGTAGAGATCAGAAGCAACTCCCTGGGTTCTTCGAAAGTAATGCAACAAATTTTATGTTGCTTGGACAGCAACATAATTGGAAGACTACAGCAAACGGTCATACCTGAAAAAAAAAAGTTATGATTAGCATGACAAAGACAGATTGAGATAAACTACTCAGAAAAGCCAATAAAAGTACAGAAAAAAATGTGAAATGAGAATTACCCACCAGATGGGATCACAAGCAGCTCAAAACAACTCCTAGCCAGAAGGATGGAACGAATCAGAAGGCAGCATCAAGCTTGCAGGGCATGACATATGTGGACTACTGAAGGCTATGGTGGATACCTGAAAAATTTAAAACAATTAGCAAAAGTGGGAAGGTCATGAACAGGTATTCAGAAAACACAGATGTCAGAGCACAACATACTCTACATGATACGCACCATTCAATGAAGGAAAGGCGGCAGAAGTCAAACAAAAACCGTCCAGCAGTATAACAACGGCAGCCATTGGAGTGGAGATCAGTAGCAGCTTGAGAATTCCTTGCAAAACGGACATATCAGCACGCTCTTGTGACAGCCTACAAGCTGCTCCGGAGTTCTGATGAATGGACCCAAAGGAATACTGCAAGACAGACAGAAGCATAGTTAGCATTTAAGTGTAATAAGACTACATTGATAAGCGTGTATCCTGTTCTCTAGCATAGCCCTATCGAAATGCAGCCGAGTCAAAGTTGGCCGGCAAGCCTTGGAGAATAATGTGTACCCAATAAATGGGATACAAATTCGTTAGCTAATGAAAACGTTTCAATTTAGATAACTATTTCCAGTCGAATGCCCGGGTAAGACGCCAAGTTCTTTGGGGCCCCCATAGGTATACACAGCACACCCGTCTGTGCCGGTTCTATTCTAACTATCTAGGTTCTCAGTATCCAGGTTTCACTGCATTTTAGTTACTTGAGTCTCGACCGTCAAGACTGAATAAGTTAAAATCTTCACTTCAGGGCATCGAATTTTAAATTAGGAAAAATTAAATTAACAGCAGGCTGGACATTAAAATTAACCACAGCAGTGGTACTGTACTAGGTGAACTCATAAAACATTTATCGAAGTTACTATCAAAGGTCCTCTCAAGTCAAGTCAAGTCAAGGGACAGGGGCAGGGGGCTGTCCAGTAGCTGAGCAGAGCAGGCTCTCCCTGCTTACGCCCCACCGCACAGCGCTTCGGACGAAACTTCGATTGGCCAGAACTAATAAATGTAAAAAATGTCACAACCTTTTGGTTGGCTGATTTTCTTGACTCTGAGGACGCTTCAACACATAAGAATATATTTTTTTTGTCGTCTGCCGAGAACGGAGTGGTATCGACAAGTCGAAACTACCCTACAGTAAACTTTAATAAAAAGAGCAATAATTCTAGCAATATTAACTATCTTTCTCCTCCGCCAAAAAGGTGCGACGGAGCTCAGATTGATATTTTTCATACATATTTTATCTACCCCAATGCATCAGGAAGAATTCTGTTTGTCCTGAAGAAAGAAAATCCCATGACCAGCCTGGAACCCTTCTATCATAGCATAAGGAGGCCGACCCGCCTTACTTACCTTACGCCCCTCCTCTCACCTCGCCCCGCCCCTCCTCTCACCTCGCCCCGCCCCGCCCCGCCCCGCCCCGCCCCGCCCCGCCCCGCCCCGCCCCGCCGCGTGAGAGTCGAGCTTAGACACGGGGCGCCTCGACTCTCCCATAGTTCGGATGACTACGAGATGACGGGGCTGCTGCCGCCTCTTTATTATAACATCATGGACCAGATCTGAAACTTTTAGCCACCCGGTCAGACTCGCGCGCACACACACACACACACACACACGCAAAGTGCCCCCACACCAGCACAACGTCGTACCCATTCCTGCGGAACCCGATGACCCTCCGTCCTCGTCCCGCCCCGCCCCGCCGCACCTCGCGGGCGATAACTATAATTCCACCCCGCTGCCCTCCGGCCCCCGGCCGGCCCGGCCGAGTCGCCGTGCCCTGTCCGTGTCCCGCATTTCTTTTAAGGACGCGCCGTGTCGCCCCCCATCTGCCCGGCGATACAAACGCTTTTATGGCGAATAACGATCTCATGCAAAAAAGATCCTCTCGATTTTCGGTCGTCGGGACATGTCCACGTCGCCGTCAGCAGCGAGGAAGGAGGACCTCGGCCCGTTCACACTCGTGCGTAATTGGCGGCAGCAAGTTGTGCTCAAGCACACGGCGGCAGGCAGGGCGCGCGGCAGGGCGCGCGGCAGGGCGCGCGGCAGGGCGCGCGGCAGGGCGCGGCCTCGTCGGGGACGTCGGGGAAGCAGAAGAGGACCGTCTTCCTCGAGGTCTTCCTGCTATCCTCCTGTCGACTGTGAATGACAACCAGCCGACTCGGACCGCCACGCCACGGCCACGCTGCGCGTGTCATGTGCAGGGCGTGCAGCAGGCCTCCAGCCGGGCCTCCAGCCAGGCCTCCAGCCACCTCCAGCCAGGCCTGCGCTGCGCGTCCCGTTGGGTCCAGCTGCTCCGGCCCTACGCACGCGCCCCGCACGCGTCACGCCACGTGTCACGTGTCACGCGGGACGCGGGGACAGGACAGTCTGTCCGCTAGATTAATAGGACGGGCAGGACGGGCCGCACGACATTGCGCCGCCGCCGTCCCGCGCCGCCCCGCTCCGCTCTTATGCGCCATTAGCATATCATCATTCCGATATTATTTGGCCGAGGGCGCCGAGGAGGCCGGGGCGGGGCGGGGCGGGGCGGGGCGGGGACGGGCTTCGGCTGCAGCGCCGCCGAGCCGATCTGGTTGCTGCTGCGGCTGCTGTGCTGCTACTCCCAGCGCAGAAATATATCTTCAAGCAGGGCACCTTTTCACTTAACAAAAAATAAACACAAATTATACATTACGCATAATTAGTGAATATGTTATCATTTAAAAGGTTTTTATTTGAATAACTCACTTTTAAAAAGCAGGCATAAGTGTTAAATGTTTAAAATAAATACAGGGCCATTCCGGGCGGGCTGCTTATTTCACACATCTAATTTTGGTTCACACCAGTGGCTGATTGTTAAACATTATTATTTAAACTTAAAACCAAGAAGTTTTAATCAGTTACAGACCTAGCTATAGACATTGAAACAGAAAAAGGTTTAAAGGGAAAAAATTACACAGATAATGCTTCCTATACTTGCATTTATCTAAAGCCCCCCCAAAAAAAAAAAAAAAGAAGAATAAAAAACACCAAAGCTGAACAGATTACATCATTTTTCGTTATTGTATTTTAGGAACTATGTAAACCTCAAATACGAAGCAAGCTGCCTTATCTTTCTTAGCAGACAAAATCAAGTTTGTGGTCCTGAATCGCCCGTAAGGAAGAAGTGGAAAGTTAGGCAAGGTCCAGTTAATAGGCTTATTTTCCAATACAAATGTTTTCTGCAAAGGCAAGAGTCTCATTTACCAAGTTCAGTTAAAAAATATTTAGTTCTACTTTTTTGTACCTTTCAGTCACCAGTGCTTACTTGAGGAAATTTACACGGTGTCTTGGCCCATGCACTTTCTCCATAAAAGGTTTCATACAACCCTGGAAAATTTGAGCGTATTGTGGAACAGTAGGCTCTCGGGATGCGATAGAGAATTGAGTTTTCCTTCCACTGGTTGTTCTTCCACACATCCGACTTCAGAACGCCCTGAGCACAAACATTAACATTAAAGTCAGAACGGCCTGAATCGTTTGAAACATACTCACATGAAACGAAAATTCTCACCGCCCACGAGTCGTCAACGGCGTTCTTCCAGGTGAAGTTGCCGTCGATGGTCTGCTGCGTCGTCTGGACGAGGGCCGGAGTCCTGAAGTGCGAGGGCCTGATGTGCACGTCGAACATGTTCTCCTTGTCGTCAGGCGTCGGGCACGAGTACATCCGGTCCAAGTACAGTACGAACGGCCCCTGCAATAAGCAGCATACCGACCAGTAACAGCGCAGCGTGACATTCTCGTTCTTCGCATGAAAATACAAGTGCATCACTCACCAGTGAGTTTTAAAAGCTTTTATAGGTGAGTAAGTTTTTTCACACACTTGTAAGGCATGCACCAAATCAATGATACACTTGTAGGTGCGAATGGCCATTCGTACAATTGCAGATATTGAAATAGCTAAGATAGCTAGAATGTATCATCTGCTAAAAACGACATTCGTGCTCACCTACAAGTGTGTGAAAATATTCATTCGCCTGCAAATGAGTTCACTCACCGCATAGGAGGGTATCCACTTGGAGGAGGCCGCCCGGGCACCGTGTCTCAGCAGGGACAGGAGGGTGGCGACGCGCAGCAGCGCAGCGCCCGAGCCGGACCTGCGGCACAGAGAACCTCACTCATCAACACGCCCCTCCAGTGCGCGCTGGAGAACCAAGTGTGTGAATGTCGCACACTTCTAGGTGTGCGAATTTCCATCCGCATCATACTTAAACAAGGAAAGATGTGAATTTTAGTAGAAATTTCACAGACTTGAAGGTTAAAGTGCACGAATGACAAGTCACACACCTACAAGTATTGTGCAAGATTCACACACTTGCGTTTCCAGTGCGCGCTTTGCCGCGTCGGTCCTTACACCAACCTCTCACATGACATTGCGCTGCACGGCGCGCACACAGCAGCTCCGTGTCAAAGTTGAGAAGACATCATCGGCATGGCTTGATCGTCGTCCTGTTTTATCCAGCCGCACGCGGCGCTACAGTGATGACGGTGACGGCTGTGACGGCTGTGACGGCGGTGACGGCTCTGACGGCGGTGACGGCGGTGACGGCTGTGACCACTGACGGCGCGGTAATGATGGTGACGGCTGTGACGGCTCTGACGGCGGTGACGGCTGTGACGGCGCGGTGGCGACCTGCGTGCGGAAGTCCTCGTCACACGGCCGGCACTCCCAAACACTGCTAGCTCCGGGTCGCGGGTGAGTGCTGCCGTTGCGACCTGTCCGGCAGAAGAGGCAGTATCACAGGTCATCTATCTTTACAGTCTGCGGTATGGTCCCCCCCTAAAACAACAGAGCGAAGTAGGGGCACGCGAAAAAGCCGAACAGAATCGGGGAAAGAGGCGAGGGGGGCAATCACGTAACTTCACTGAAAGTGACACAGCATATATGCTAACATTTGCCCAGCGAGGAGCAAATACCTTTTTCCAAAATGGGATTTTCGGTCGAAAAAAAATTGTCTCCGATTTCGACCAAACTCACAGGTTACCTTCTTCTGGGACTAAAAAACACATAGAATTTCCTAGGAGTCCTATACCGGACTTCGTTAGTGACAAAATAGGCCCCTAAGCCACCTCGCCCGAACACATTGCGCGCTATCAGGAATACTGCATTTCCTCGCAGACAAACCGGGTTTTCGGACGAACTGAACCTTGGGGGTTGGTCTAGGGGTACGTTAGAGTCCCCCTGCACAACCCCCATCATTTCGGAGAATATTAATTTTCGGCCAAAAATCGTAAAAATGCAAAGGCTATAGCCTTTGCGTTTTTGCTATTTTTGGACCAAAGATAAATTGTCTCCGATTTCGACCAAACTCACAGGTTTCCTTCTTCTGGGACTAAAAAACACATGGAAAGTCCTGGGAGTCCTATACCGGACTTCGTTAGTGAGAAAATAGGCCCCTAAGCCACCTCACGGAAAAAAATAAGTAAGTTGACTCAACACAATGTCAGCTGCCTCAGCTAATATGTTTGCTGATAGCGTGACAAGCAACATTTTTAGCTACTAGAGCAAAAAGTCTGCTGTCATAGCCACATGGTTGCTGTGAGAGCTAATACGTCATCTGCTGGAGCATATGCAATGTTTGATTCAGTTGATGTGGTGTTATCTACCCAAGCTATGATGTAATCTACCCGAGCCAAGCATTAGTTGTCGTAGCTAATATTTGCCTATGTGAACAAAGTTTTTGCTACGGTAGCTAAAACGTTGCTTGTCACGCTATCAGCAAACATATAAGCTACAGTGGCTTAGGTATTTTTTTCCGTGCTCCCCGAACACATTGCGCGCTATCAGAAAAACTGCATTTCCTCGCAGACAAACCGGGTTTTCGCACGAACTGACCCTTGGGGGTTGGTCTAGAGTTAGTTAGAGTCCCCCTGCACAACCCCCGTCATTTTGGAGAATATTAATTTTCGGCCAAAAATCGTAAAAATGCAAAGGCTATAGCCTTTGCGATTTTTCGACCAAAGATAAATTGTCTCCGAATTCGACCAAACTCACAGGTAACCTTCTTCTGGGACTAAAAAAGACATAGAAAGTCCTGGGAGTCCTATACCGGACTTCGTTAGTGAGAAAATAGGCCCCTAAGCCACCTCGCCCGAACACATTGCGCGCTATCAGAAAAACTGCATTTCCTCGCAGACAAACCGGGTTTTCGCACGAACTGACCCTTGGGGGTTGGTCTAGAGTTAGTTAGAGTCCCCCTGCACAACCCCCGTCATTTTGGAGAATATTAATTTTCGGCCAAAAATCGTAAAAATGCAAAGGCTATAGCCTTTGCGATTTTTCGACCAAAGATAAATTGTCTCCGAATTCGACCAAACTCACAGGTAACCTTCTTCTGGGACTAAAAAAGACAAAGAAAGTCCTGGGAGTCCTATACCGGACTTCGTTAGTGAGAAAATAGGCCCCTAAGCCACCTCGCCCGAACACATTGCGCGCTATCAGGAATACTGCATTTCCTCGCAGACAAACCGGGTTTTTTCGGACGAACGGACACTTGGGGGTTGGTCTAGGGGTACGTTAGAGTCCCCCTACACCAGCGGGTGGCAGCGGAGCGCTCGTGGCCGGCCCATGCGGTAGCGAGGGTGGTGGCGGCGCGCGCTGACACGCGCACTTTGAACTTTAAACCAAAGTTTCACATAGAAGGAGGCGTCGAACACCCAAACATACTCGCCGCCGATTGTAGCCCGTGAAAAGAGCTTTCTAACGCACCCCGTGTGATAACGATACGATAATCCTGCACCGAGTTATGAATAAAAACATCGCACACACTGCTGAGCGCGGCTTTCAAACCCTGATCTGCAGTGTGCGTCGTTGTTCCTCGCAGACAAACCGGGTTTTTTTCGGACGAACGGACACTTGGGGGTTGGTCTAGGGTTAGTTAGAGTCCCCCTGCACGACCCCCGTCATTTTGGAGAATATTAATTTTCGGCCGAAAATCGTTAAAATGCAAAGGCTATAGCCTTTGCGATTTTTGGACCAAAGATAAATTGTCTCCGATTTCGACCAAACTCACAGGTAACCTTCTTCTGGGACTAAAAAAGACATAGAAAGTCCTGGGAGTCCTATACCGGACTTCGTTAGTGAGAAAATAGGCCCCTAAGCCACCTCGCCCGAACACATTGCGCGCTATCAGGAATACTGCATTTCCTCGCAGACAAACCGGGTTTTCGGACGAACTGTTCCTTGGGGGTTGGTCGAGGGGTACGTTAGAGTCCCCCTGCACAACCCCCGTCATTTCGGAGAATATTAATTTTCGGCCGAAAATCGTAAAAATGCAAAGGCTATAGCCTTTGCGTTTTTGCGATTTTTCGACCAAAGATAAATTGTCTCCGATTTCGACCAAACTCACAGGTTACCTTCGACTGGAACCAAAAAACACATCGCAAGTCCTGGGAGTCCTATCCGGTAAGCAAAAGGACGCACTGTTTAAGTTACAATCAGCTTAGCCATAAAAAGCAGCAAAAACAAGAATCAGCTGTCACGATATCTGAGGGGCGCCCAGCCCAGCCCAGCCCAGCTGTGGGCAGCCGCTCGACAGGTGGCAGCAGCCTGCGTGCGGGGGTAGCAGGGCGAGGCCGGGCGGGGGGGCGGGGCGGGGCGGGGCGGGGCGGGGCGGGGCGGGCCAGGCTGGGCGAGTGGAGTAACGTTTCCAGGTCAGAGGGTCACTAATTTCACAGAACTGCCCCACTACTGCGTGAGTGAGGCGGCGTGGCCGTGGTGGAGGGGACGATGGAATGGCACGAGGTGGCAAGGGCTCTAAATTTGGGGTAGCCCGCCCCGCCCCGCCCCGCCCCGCCCCGCCCCGCCCCGCCTAGCGGCAGCGGTGGGGAGGTGGGGAGGGGAAGGGGTGAAGTGTCGGAGTGTTGCGGAAACGCGCGGTTTGCACGATACGCTGCTCGCGGCTCGGCTCACTGACCCCGCGCCCGCCCCGCGGTATACACCACCCCACCCCACACCACCCCACACCACCCCACCCCACCCCGCCCCGCCCGCAAAAGCTGCGCACTCACGTCTCTATCATTCTCCTCCCGAACTCACTCTCCGCCTCCACTGCCCTTACGATCTGTCGACGCGTCCACCTCCACCACCACCACCATGTGGAGAGAGTGTTTGACGACATTTGGGCGTGCGCTGAGCTGCGCGCGTCGTTGGAGTTGAAGTGCTCTATTTTCCCCAACTCGACACTCCACTCGACTCGACTCTTCCTCCGCTGCGCTGCGGCCGGCCCGCGCGGCACGGCACGCGGCACGGCCCCTTTTCCTCCGCGCAGTTAGCCGCACCGCGCCGCGCCGCACCGCGCGCCTCCACCCCGTCCCCTTTATGGCCCCTATGTTCATCGTCAGCGTGCCGCGTGCGAATCCCACACCGCCCACGCACGGGGCGGGGGCGTGGCCCCTCCCTGCGGCCCCAGCGGCGGGGCGGGGCGGGGCGGGGCGGGGCGGGGCGGGGCGGGGCGGGGCGGGGCGGGGCGGGGCGGGGCGGGCCGCTGCCGCAGGTGTGAGCATTAACGGGCGCCGCACCGCGGCAGTTTAACTCAGCAGCAGCGCGGAGACGCAGACGAGACGAGAGCAGGGCGTTTATTGACGGCTAATTGTTTTCTGCGCGCCGCGCCTCGCCGCGCAGTCGTCGCGGGGTGTCGGGTCGGCGGTGGTAATTTCCCAGCAGAGAGATCCTCTCTCGCTGCCCTGCAGCGCCAGCGCCCTTCGAGAGGGTCGTTCGCGCGCTAGAGCAAAGGAATTTGTAACAATTACCGTGCCGAAGCCTCGTCAGCGAGGAATTCCCTGTTCAAACAAAACGATAGAAACGCTCTAGGACGCGACATGTGTTTAGAATAGCGGTCTCTCATAAATGCGAGCAGGCATCGGCGGCGTCATGGTAGATAGGGATTTAAAGGCCGATAATGTTACCGGTAAGATATGGTAATTTACCGTATTTTACGGTTACATGACGCGAAGGCCGGTAATTTTGGTAATATTTGGTAAAATTCAAAAATACTTATTTTTGGCTTTTTCTGGCTGGTATGTAGAGTATTCACACAGCATGTAACATGCGGGTAAAAATCTCCTCTCTCCCCAGAGAAAAGAAAAAAAAAAAGAGGCGATAAAAATAATGTGGACAGAGGAAGCTGTAAGGGGACGCCTGGAGGAATCCCTCCTCTTCCTCCTAATTAGGGGTGGCCTGACTGACTCGAGCGCACATGTTTCGGGCCCCATTACCCTGTGAGCGAGCCGAGCGCCGCGACCAGCCGCGACGTGGAGCGTCGAGCCATTTGAGATACGACTCGGCTCGGCTCGTCTCGTAGGCTGGCGCCCCGGGCCAGGCCTCACCGCGCGAGAAAAATCCTCAAGCTCACATAACTATGACCTACTGATAAAAAACTGGGATGAGGAAGGTCTACACGAATAGGAACCGACCGTAACCGGAAACTTATATCAAGTGACCGACTAGAACCGTCAGCATAAGGGAATAAGGGGCCCAGCAAAACCCACACCCAGAAAAGTCGTTCCTTGATCCAAAGTACAAAGTGGCCCAAGAACAAATTTGCACTTACAACAAACCAGAAATGCTATTGTTTTAAGGAAAATTTCTTGGTCGGAATATTACCTTGGTATCAAGAGTAAAATTGATCTAGGGTCAATGACCTTGGGCATCTGCTTGGATCAAGAAACGATTTTTCCGGGTGCAGCAGAGGGCTACTGCTTTTATTTCCTAACATTATTAACACTGGCGAATCCTTACGGAAAGTTTAGCAGCACTTTAGTAAAATGCACAGGGCCGCACGCGGCGGGCCGTGTCCGGGGCCGAGCGAGGGGCGGCTCCAGCTGCCTCCAGCTGTCTCCAGCTGGTCCCCCCCGCCCCGCTCCTGGAGGGCGTCCTCACGGAGGCAGTAAACGCCTCTTGTTTTGACGTTACGACGCCGCGCCGCGCCGCGCAGCGCCACTCCAGAGGACTTCCGGCCGGCCCGGCCCGGCCCTGCCCTTGCCGCGCTTCCTTGCTCCAGTCAAATAAACTGGCCGAGATAAGATGAATGACTCCACAGGCGTATGACGCTCCCCCACGTGCTGCACGGCGCCCCGGCCCGGGTGTGCGCCAGGCGCCGACGGGGAGTACACTGCCACGAGAAAGGGGTTAAAACCAACGTACAGGGTCGTGGCCCACATACCCCAGCAGCGTGCGTGTAAGTAGGCAACCCATTCGACTTCAGCTGAGCGAGAGCAAGAGGTGAGAAGGGAAGCTGGAGGGCAGTGCTGTAAGATAAGTAGGCAAAAGATCGTACGCACGCATCTGTGTGCAGCAGACGGGTATCTCCGCCTGCCTACTAGGCAAAATGTATTCACATGTGTGAAGAGTTTGCCTAGTACACGCTAAACCCTTATGCACTTTGTTGTGCATAAGCCTTGCAGGATTTTAAGCAAACATAACTCTGCACAATTTTTTCTGCATAACTATGCTTAACTCTGTCCTTTCTGCACAAATTTGTGCATAATTAGGTACAATGTGTGCAAAGTTATGCATGAAATTTTGTGCATAACTAAGGTTGTTTACAATCGTGCATAACGATGCAAAAATCATGCATAAGAGTTCAGTGTGTAGGCAGGCGGAGATACCCGTCAGCCGCACACAGGTGCGTGCGTACGATCTTTTGCCTACTTATATCGAACAACACTGCTGGAGGGGTCGCGCCCCTCCTCACCTCTTGCCGCCGCTCATCTGAAGTAGAATGGGTTGCCTACTTACACGCACGCCGGGGTATGTAGGCCACCCTGTATGTGGGCGGCTGAAGGAGAGGAGCGATTGAGACGTTTGGCGCGGGGCGGCGCGGGGCCCATGGAGGGCGCGGTGCCGTCCGCGCGCGCGCAAGAAAAATAAATTCAACGCACACGCTGCACGCTCATCTTGGGGAGTTGAAGTGCACAAAAACTCCTCCGCGTGCGAGTAGATTACCACAACGCTTTGAAGTCATCATCTCTCTCCGGCCCGGTCCGGCTGCCATTACCGGGCAGAGAAAGGGCGCAAAGAGGGTCCCGCGACCACAGGAAGTATGTATACAACATACGACGAACTTTCAAATGTTTCTGCGCGTGCTTATTTTTACAGTGGAGCTTATTGATGTTTTCTTTTTCACTTAAAAAAACTGGCCTGCCGGCCACTAGACAGACAGTCCAGCTCCAATAGCAAACACAAAATATACTGGCGCAGAGGCAAATAACTTCTATCCTACACTTCAATAAGGGATTATGATAATGATTAAAAGTGGCGGAGACGTCAAAATTACTTCGGTGTACTACATTAACCGCAGTGGCGCAAAAATAACACTAGCAATTAAATATGGAATGGTCACTGTATTGCAGAACTTGAACATTTCATATAAGTTGGTCGAATTACCATGTGTTTAGTATCATTTTCTTTATCTTAAGACGACGAACCAGAATTTTGTATCAAATAGCTTGAAAACTCAATACCCGTTAAAGTTAAAATCGGTACTAGGCCAGGCGGCTGGAGCGGGGGGCCCTTCTCAAGTGGAGTGTGTTTGTTTACGACCGTGGGGCGCGGGGCCGGCAGGGGGAGGGCTGGCCCGTCGGGGCGGCGAACGACCCTGATTCTCGGAAGACAAAGCCGTGACAAATTGGTGTCAAAGTTTCAAATTCTGAACTAACGATTTCTAATTTTAACGCAGAACATTATTTTAACAATCATGCCTTGAGGAGCAGGTGGAAATTTGAACCGCGATTCTACGACCTACCGTTCAGGAATAAATCGTGATTAAACCGTATTCTTTAATAAAACGAAAGATTTGATTTTTCATATAAGTTGGTGGAATTACCATGTGTTTAGTATCATTTTCTTCATCTTAAGACGACGAACCAGAATTTTGTATCAAATCGCTTGAAATCTCAATACCCGCTAAAGTTAGAATCGGTACTAGGCCAGGCGGCTGGAGCGGGGGGCCCTTCTCAAGTGGCGGGTGTTTCTTTACTGGCTATAAATGTTTACATGGCGGCATGCCCTTTGTGACAGACGCATTCCACGCATTCCTGGGACACCACGGCCTCCCCTAGGAAAATTTTGGCTGGGCTGGCTGGCTGGCTGGCTGGCTGGCTGGCTGGCTGGCTGGGCTGGCTGGCTTTAACTGGTATCTTTACCTTTTTACCTTCTGGTAAAGCCAGTCCTACTGGGGACTGTCTAAAAAATAAGCATATTCTGCTTGAAGTGGGCAGTAGTATGGCTTCCTGCTCCCTGAGTGCGCCCGCCCCGCCCCGCCCCGCCCCGCCCCAGCAGTTTTTGGCGGCCGCCTTGCAGTCATTTGCATCCCATCTCGCAGGAGAAACAGGGGAGGCGTTCGACGAGTAGCAGCGGCGGCGGCGGCGGCAGCGGCATGGACCGCCCTGCCCTGCATAAACCTCGATTAGAGGACATTTTAAAAGTGGCATTCCATCCTGACCTGCCAAGCCAGGAGCGACCGGTGGCCCAGGCCGCCGCGCCAGCAGCAGCAGCGGAGGCCGGGGCGGGGCGAGGCGGGGCGGGGCGGGGCGGGGCGGCGGGGCAAGGCGGGGCGGGGCGGGGCGAGCCAGGCCTTGCAATTTGGGGTGCGGACTGAACTGCAGTGTGATGAATAAACAGGCGCCGTCATTATACTCAAACTCTCTTTCTCTCTCTCTCGCTCTCTCCTGCGGGGCCGCCGCCGCAGCCGCAGCAGCAGAGCAAAAGCAGCAGGGGCGCTTGAGGAGAAAAGCGCCTAAAATCATCACTACTTGAACTTTACACTGCTGGGCTGGGCAGTCTGCCGCGCCACGCCGCCCCGCGCCGGCCAGCCACCATTGTGTTGAGGCGAGGCGGTGTTTTTGTGGCCGTTAGCCGTGATGAGCGCATCTCGTGCTACCGCGGCCTGTCCTGGGCCGGGCCGGGCCGGCCACAGGCGTCTCAGACCGCAGCAGGACACCCAGAGCCGGCCGGCCGGGCCGGGCCGGAGCCAGGACCTATTTCAAATTGACCTCCCTCTCTCTCTCTCCCTCCCCAGCGGCCCCGGGCCCCGGGGCTATCATCCGCCTGCTGCCCGCGCGCTTTAAGTTTGGCCTTGGGGAGAGGAGGTGGGGCGGCTGTGGAGAAATACGAGGGGGAGGAGGAGGATGGGAGGGGGGGGGGAAGAAAAGGCACACAAAGGCTAGAGAAATGGAGTTGTTAAGTACAAACGCAATCCGTGAGAAATTCGTGTGAAATTGTTTCAGGAACTTGGCAGAGGGGTGGTGGTGTCGGCCGCGGGGAGATCGGAACGGCGCCGGAGGTGGACAGCGCCGGGGGTGGACAGCGCCGGGGGTGGACACACCCCCGCCCCGCCCCTCCGGCGCCCCTGAGGTTGGCGTGTTAGTGAGTCGTTTCAATGCATTACCCCGCTAAAGCAGCTCTCTTAGGCGGGGCCAGCGGTACGAGGACGGTCATGGGCAGGAAGTGCGGCTCGGACCACCCCACCTCACCCCACCCCGCCCCGCCCCGCCCCGCCCCGCCACACCCTACTGCTTGCAACTTGTGCTGATAAGCCGTATCGACGGTCGCATATCACCGAGGAGCCTCACCGCACCGGGGCGGTAACCCTAGTTACCCCCACCCGCCCCGCCCCGCCCCGCCCTCCGCTGACACGGCAGGACCCGCCAGCCGAGCCCGTTTGAAACCTGATTCCGACTCCGGGGGAGCAAACTATAGATAGATGGGGCACCACGCCCACGACGGCGACGACGGTGCAGTACACCGCTCAGAGCCGTGCTGCAGAACTAGTCGGAAGAAACGTCTCTGCGGGGCGGTAAGAAATAATGGGAACAGAAAAAGTTAGTGGGAGGAATCCACAGCAGCACGGCACAGCTCGAAACAGAGATGAGCCGCGCCCGCCTGCCTGCTAGGCAACATCTACACAGCCATGTGACCAAGTTGCCTAATAGGGCAGGGGACGGACGCACGCGTGGCCGCCGCGCCGCCAGAAAAGTAGGCAAAACCCGTCCATCACAGCGGTCGGCATCAACACCTGCCTACTAGGCAACATCATCACAGCTGTGCAGAGGGATGGCCTTGCAGGCAGGCGTTGATTCCGACCACTCAGCACTGCTCAGTGCTGCCAGAAAAGTAGGCAATAAGTCGCCGAAACAGAGTGGAGTGAAGCGGGCTGCATCTGCGCCTGCCCACTAGGCAGCACCCTAGCACAGGTGCGTCTATGTTGCCTAGTAGGCAGGCGTGGATGCAGCCCGCTTTCCTCCACTGTGTTTGGGCGACTTATTGCCTACTCTTCTGGCAGCACTCACACAGCTGTTGCGTGGGGCCGGCTTTGCCTACTCTTCCGGCAGCACTGCCGCTCTCCGTGCCTGGCACGCGCCCGTACTTTTCACGACAGCACTATGGTTCTCTGGTGAGATTGTTCTCGCTCCTGCGCACAGACTGAGCTGGAGAGGATTCTACGCTACGCGTCAAAGTGAGGATATCCACCCTGCGGTTAGATCGATCCCGTCGAACAGTTGAGGTCAAGTAACGCGAGGCTGGCGGGCGGGTCGGCGGGCTCCGGGGGCTCCGGGGGCGGACGGGACGAGACGGGCTTAGCTCCGCTCGGCTCCGGGGCCCGACCGCCCGACCGGCCGCTGACCCAAAGCCGACCCAAGTTTGACGGAATTAAAAGAACTTTGCGGAGCGGAAGGGTCGGACGGACACGCTCGAGAGCAGAGCCTGCTGGCGGGATCGGGCCGGAGCAGCGAGGTACACTGCCAGAAAGTAAATCCGCGGGAAACGAACATCGCGGTGGTTCGAAGGAGTACAACGCGACAGCGGCAGCGAAGGCCCCGCCCCGCCCCGCCCCACCCCGCCCCGCCCTGCCTCGCCCCGCCCCGCCCCGCCCCGCCCCGCCCCGCCCCGGGTTATTTTTCATTGCTGTGTAAAGCCGACATGAAATACAAGGGGGCGGGTGGAGGGGACGGCTGCCCGGCCCGGCCGGCGCTATGGCGTGGCTGTGATTAAGACGTGCCCCTGACAGGCCATCTGATCGGCAACCCGCACAGCGCGCGGCATACCACGCCCCCGGCCCGCCACGCCCCCGCCCCCGCGGCGGCGGCACCGACCGCAGGCCAGGGCGACGGGCGCCGCCCCTGCAGAGGGCGCTACTGCAGCAGTCCCGAGGGAGAAAAACACGCTTACACATTAAAACTAATACTCTTGGAATCACTGAGGCAATTAGCTCGGCGTGGAGGGCTAACGGTATGCGTGTAATGACCTACCCCACCGAGCCCCGCCCCGCCCCGCCCCGCCCCCCCGCCCTCCGGGGCTGCCTGCCAGGCCAGCACGCAAAGCGTGCCGTATGCCGAGGGGGGGAACCCGAGCCCCAAAGTTACTTGACGCGCGACACAAACTCGGCGCCCGGGAGAAGAAAAAATCATAGCCGGGGGGAAAATTGTCTGAAAGAGAAGGGGTTGGGTCCGTAAGGGAGCTACTGTGGGGACTGTAAGGTCTCGCCCTGAGGTGTCTCTCTCTCCCTCTCACTCACTCCCCATGCGGCGCGGCGCGGCGCAGGTGTGACGTCGGGGCGTGGCGGAGCGTCGCGGGCTAAACTATGGCGCGGGGGCACGCGAACCACTCCCCACCATCTCCCCCGGCTCCACTTCCTGTGCAGGCCTCCCTCCCCCTCACCCCCCACCCCCCTCCCTTTCTCTCCCCCCTCCCCTTCTGTCTCTGTCCTTCAACCGCGTCTTTGGATTCGCTCTCTCTTTCTCTCGCTCCGCCTCCCGCGACGCGCGCAAGCAAAATGAATAAGGCCCCACCCAGGAGCGCTGTCCACTGTCAAAGTTCAAAAACCCAAAAGCAGTCGCACGGAGGGCGGGTTGAGTTGGGCTGGTCCGGAGCGGGGCCGGGCGGGGCGGGGCGGGGCGGGGCGGGGCGGGGCGGGGCGGGGCGGGGCGGGGCGGTCCGAGCAGGTCAGGTGGGTGGCCACTGTGCTGCGCTGCTGGGCTCCTCCGCGTCCTCCGCGCTGCCGACGTGAGGGACGCGCTCTGCACACGCTCATATGCAGTAAGTCAGCTCCCGCCCGCCCCGCCTCGAGCGCTGCGGGGCGGGGCGGGGAGGGGCGGGGCGGGCGCGGGGCGGGAGGGGCCGCTGTCCAGCCGGGAGCCGCAGGGCGCAGGGCCGCGGCCCGGGGTCCGCGTGTCCTGAGGCTGTAATCGATGAAGGGTTAGCACGACTCTATTTGCCGCCCCGCCCCGCCCCGCCCCGCCCCGCCCGACCCTCAGGCTGTTCGCTGCCACTTTACGATATGAGAAATTCGCCGGGTTAACGAGCATTGCGGTAGGGGCGGGGACGGAGGGGGGGGGGGCGAAGCAACAACAACTACTGCAGCACTACAGGACAGCACAGGACAGGATAGCACCGCGGGGAGCAGTGAGGAGCACCCCGCCCCGCCCCGCCCCGCCCCGCCCCGCCAGTGCACCGCCGCCGCCGCGCCGCCCGTCTCGGTCCTGCCGTGCGCGCGCGACTGTTGGGCTGCCTACCTACCCGGCGCTCGGCCTCAACACTCCCTTTTTCCACCGCCGCCAATGGAAAAAAAACAACGAAAAAGACAGAAAAGAAAAAAGGACAAAGGGCGCCAGCCACTCAATATTTTCTACGGAGCGGGTCCGGTCCCGCAGGGAGGGGCGCGATACGCGCGCGGCGCAGGAGGCAGGGCAGGACCTACGTGTCAATGCGGACGGGACGGCGCGGGGCCGCACGCTGCTCCGCCCCGCCCCGCCCCGCCCCGCCCCGCCCCGCCCCGCCTCGCCTTCCGCCCCCGCCGCCGGCGCCAGAGCGTCACTCCGACGACGGCGTCCCGGGGGAAATTCCCTCCACAATGAAGGCTGCTCGGTACAGAGCTCGGTACAGAGCTCGCTCTCCCCTTTCTGTCTGTTACTCCTGTACAGACACACACACACACACACAGAGCGGGAGCAGGTACTTGCGAGGTGGTACGGATATACGGAGGGCGTATACTCTTTTCTGGGGGACACTAGCCAAGCGCGGATCCAGGAGGTGCCGAGGGGGGCAAAGGGTCAATCGCCTCCCATGACACGTAGATACAGCCGTCTGAAAGAGGAAAAAAGGCCACACTTCGCCCCTGTCGGTGGGCAAAAAGTGCTACTTTGCTCCTCCCAAAGACAGCCTCTCGATCCGCCACTGACACAAGCAGTCTGCTCCGGGAGGAAAGCCGTCGAGCACGACGACTACCGCCCAACGGAGGCGCTTTGGCGCCGAGGTGCAGCGGAGCCCCGCCCCGCCCCGCACGCAGGACACACGGGCCTCGCCAAAGGACTCGCGACGCCGAGGATAGGACGCCAGGACCCCGCCAAAGAACTCGGCAAAGGGACCGGACGTTAACGGCTGTCCGTCCGGTCGGTCCGGCTGGGCTTGTAACGACCCGAACGTGAAGTGATTTCAATCGAGGGAGCCGGGCCGGGCCGGGCCGGGCCGGGCACGGGCACGGGGCGATGAGGAGGTGGAGGAGGGAAGGCCGCGACTGAACAAACATCGGCCGTGGCGTGGCGTGGCGTGGCGCGCCCCGGTCACATGGAGGCCGTCCCGTCGCGGCAACCGTAAAATCGGAATATTATGATGCGTTTCCATCTGCGCCATGCTGCGCCCCGCGCCGCCGTGCCGCATCCCCGCTGGGCTTGCAGCGCGGCGCAGCGCGGCACCGGCAAGTGGGAGTGGGAGAGAGAGAGAAAGAGGGAGAGACGGCGCGACGGAGAGTGAGAGTGCAATTCTCTGTCGGAACAGAGACAGGAATATTGCTGATTCCACCGCAGCGGGTGGAGGTGGGGGGTGGGGGGCATGGTGGATCGAAGCGACATGATCGTTTCGCTAAATGTCGTGTATGAAACAAAAACAATGTAGGCGAGAGGGCTGTAAGGGGGGGGGGGGGGCTGGCGCAGGGTTCGCGATGATGTTCGTCGGGCTCAAGGGCCGTCTGCGTGTAGGAGGGCCCGCCCAGGCTAACGCCCATTTGAACAGGGCATAGCGGCGGCCAGGCCAGTCGCAGGTCGGGAAATAAGCGACGTTATTTCCCAGGAATTTTAATGGAGAAGGGAGTTAAATACGCTTTCACCGCGGGGGAACCCCTGGCAGCGAAGTGCACACATGCGCGCACACACACACACACGCACTGCGAGCGAGACGCACATGAGTCCCCATCATCATTAACTTTTATAGGACTATTCGCCTTGACGGAAATGAATTTGGGATTAATATGAGGCGAATTCGGATGCAAATATGAGAACCTGGTCGGGCCGAACGGCTGCTCGAACGGCCCGAAACAGGGCGGCGCCCCCTCCCCTCCCCTCCCCACCACCCACCCGGGCGCTGCCGCTCAGCCCCTCGTTGTAAAATACCGGTATCCGTTTATGATTTGAGTATAAAGTGCGAGTTTTTATGTCAGCATCGGAATGGAGAGGGGAAGGTCGCCATAAATGGGCCGGCCATAATTAAGTTCACATCACTCAAACGCTCGTTAAAGTGACCAGAGCGATCGATATTTTGTTGCAAAATAAACAGACAGGACAGTTCGCTGATTTTTAAGTTACGATTATGATCAGCGTCGACACAGCGACACTGGCCGGCTACACTGATAAAGGAAAAATATTGATAATTTAGTCTTGTTTTTTATGCAAAACCTTCGGACATTATCTCTATATAAGTCATGAACGCTTATGGCAATTATAAAAATAACTAGTCTAGTAACAGAACATTATAAGCTTACAATTCCATCTTAGTAATTGAACATATTATATCGTCAACCCCCCACCCCCCCCATTCCCCCCAAAAAAAATTCGTTAAATTTTTTTTTGTACCATTTTTGAGGGAGTATCTTGATTGCCTCTGCCTTGGCTCTACTCCTCGGCTTGGGGTATCTCCGACACTGAGTGCGGGAATACTCCGCGTGCGCAGCGTCAAGATCGCGTGGAGTAGAGCGGCACCCCTCCCAATTGGTTGGTCGGCGTCGGCGCGGGGAGCCCCTGAGCCCCTTCGGTTTTTCGAGTCATACTGCACCGCACGCAAGAGAGTGGGACGGTTGCCTACCCACACGGGGCCGTAAGGTAAGCAGGCTCCCCGCTTGGGTGCCCCAGAATGAAAGTTTGGGTACAACTTGCGCGTGGTTCCCGATCGGATTTCGACCGAACGTAGCTTGTTTGTGAGGCAAGCCGAATTATCTTTCAAGTCACGTTCGGTCCAAACCCGAGATCGGGAGCCATGTGCATGTGGAGCTCAAACTTAATGCCTATCAAACCGATGTAACGAGGGTTTTTCCGACATACTAAATGGCCAGGTCACCAGCCAGGTCCACAAGTTCCAAACCGCATTACGATCAAGAAAGGACTACCTGACTGATTGTGAAGCAAAGCAGTTTACGCACGAGCTGACACATACGTAGCTTGCCCGAGAGTGTCCAATAGCAGCACGCTCACGAAGCGGGACGGACCTAAATTGCCTAAATTTCACTAATTGCAGAACGCAGCAGTTACGGGAAGAGCCCGCTCAAGCGTATCTGGCGATCTCAATTTGAGAACCGACTTTTCTACCTTGCGAGTAAAAGTATTCTGGTGACATTTTAAATGGGTGGAATATATTGGCAAGTGACTGACTTGCAATTTTTTTGAATTACCTAGAATATTACAGACTTTTCAGACTGTGTAGGCTTACCAAAGTGGTAAAGCCCTCTCAGGGCGACGCGCAGTAAAAGACGTAGGCCCTTAACCATAGCCTCTGAGCAAGACTCGCCACTCGCGTCACTCGACCACACTACTTCCTCGTCGGGGCGCTCCGCTCGCGCTCAGTTCAGCGCCAGCGGCACCGAGGACAGAGGCGTGACCGGGGCCCACCGCGCCGGCCGGCCGGCCGGGACGGAATAAGAAGCAAGACAGTCTCAGTCTAGCAGTCGACCGACCGACCGTGTCCAGCCAGACGACTAGCCGCGGCCCGTCCCGTCCCGTCGCGGCAGCAACGGGCTTGCACAGTGCGAGCAGCCAGCCTTGAGCACCCGCCCCGCCCCGCCCCGCCCCGCCCCGCCCCGCGCAGATTCACTTCATCGTAACACTTTCGCGCGTCCAGCACTCGCTCTACCGGCGAATCTCTGCGCGTAGCTCATCGTACGACAGTGGGGCGGGGCGGGGCGGGGCGGGGCGTCGAGGCGGCCGGCGCGGCGCCAGAGGCATCAGTCACATTCGCGCTCCACCTTCTCGCGGCACCCGCTCGGCTCCGCCCCGCCCGGCCCGGCCCGGCGACAGCAGCACGCCCCGCGGAGCACGGACGACGCCGACGCCGACGCCCAAGGGCCTGCCTGGCCTCCCACACCTGCATGGCGTCGGCGTCTTCCGCGCCGGCCGCCGCGTCCTCCTGCTCCTGCACGTCAGCTGACTGACGGCGCGGCCGCGAGGCTCAGGCTCAGGGAGCGCCCGGCCCCCGCGGACCAGCCTAGCGCGGCCCAGTCGCGGCGGCGGCAGCAGTGGAGCACCTCGGCCCCAGCACCGCACCGCACCGGCCCGGGTCATCGCCACCGCCACCATGACCGTGGCGTGCGCGCAGCGCCTGCTCACCTGCGGCGGTAAGAGAGCGAAAGTGTCGCGTGGTCCCGGCGGGCATACGGCCTGACCGCCGGGCCGGGCCGAGCACACTGTCCTCCGCGGCCGATTAGGAGCTGGCGGTCGGGACCGTTCCGCCCCGGGGGTACTTCCGGCCGGCCGCGACAGTGGAAGTACCAGGCCGGCGGCCGGCGCAGGTCGCGTCCCGCCGACACAATCTAACATACTGCCGGCCGGGCCGGGCGGGGCATAAAGTAAAGTTACTTTATGGGGCGGGGACTACGCGGAGATGAGCCCCTCCTATCCCCAGGTCCCTATAGTGGCTGCAGGGTCAGGAACTCGAACAGTCGAACATCGACCCTCACGGGGAGCTCTCTAATGACCTTCCTGGCACACGGCAACTGGGTTTGCCCGGCTGACAGGGTAGATGACCTGTCTATGAAGCAGCAGCCGAGGGAGTATGCACTCGCGTAATAGTCGGGTCACTCTATCTGTAATGGAGCCAAAATTCTCCATATTATACTAATTTTGGATCGTTTTCGACTGTTTTTGCCTGATTTGGCAATGGAGTTTGTACAATTTAAGAGCGAAATACAGCGTAATAGACGTTATAGTCGTGTCACAGATTTTAAGAGTGAATACCCCCTCGGCAGCAGCCTACCCGGTACTACCGCTACCCTTGCAGGACTGTTGCGCGCAAACAGTCCTGCCGCCACTCTCCTGCCCCACCCCCTGTTTCCGAGTAAATGCAGAGAGAGGGGCCGCGGCTGCAACCCCGCCGTTGTGAGTAAAAGGGCGGTGAGGGTCAGTATAAAGCGAGGTGAATCGGAGTAAAAGTGAGTTCCGACTGATTACAGGCGCGGGTGCAATCAGCATGCCACTCGATTAATCTGAATAATGGGCGGAATTCCTATCGGCTACTCGCGCGACAGAACGCGTGCGCCTGCCTGTCCCGCCCCGGCCCCGGCCCGCCCCCACCGTGCCGTGCCATGTGTTGTTATTGCGCGCGGGAGCTAAGTGCCCCGCCCCACCCCGGCCCCGCCCCGCCCCGCGCGGGCCCGCTACGGGCTGCCCGGCCGGCCGACGCCCGCGTGTCCTGCAACTACCGCGATAAGGACTATGTCGAAAGTGCCGATGAAAGGGGATGTACACTAGATACGGAGAGGGGGGGGGGGGGGTACAATGGGGCCCTGGGGTGGTGATGGCGAGACCGTACAGTGAACATTCGATAAGTGTCCACTCGGTAGGTAAGTGTCCAGGAGTCATCCCCACCACTACATACTCGGCCGCGCGCTCCGGGGTCACCTCCCGGGTCCCCGGTTATACAGTACAGTTCCAATACTGACCATCGAGGGGGAAACAACTTTTAGTAGACCTCGTAATTTTAAAAAAATCAGAAAAGTTCAAAAACATTAAGAGAAATTCAAGAACATTCAGAGAAATTCAGAAAAAGAATCAGTAAAATTTAACAAAAATTCAGAAAAATTTAGAAAAATTCAGGGAAATTCAGAAAAATTGACGACACTTGTACCCTCAAATTATTCAGAGTTGTGTCCCCCTCGCTGACCATGCTCGTGTCTCGTTGCCGCTGGCAGGGCTGGTGAAGCAGCGCTTCGTCATGTCCTTCATGCTGCTCATGGCGGTGCTCAACATCTACACGATGCGCACCTGCCTGTCGGTCGCCATCGTGCAGATGGCCGACTCGCACGTGCACAACTCGACCTACGTGGACCCGGACCGCTGCCCGGCGCCGGCCGGCGCCGACGCCTCGGGGGCCTCGTCGGCGTCCTCGCAGGTGAGCAGCCGAGTCGGCCAAGGCCGCGGCGCGCCGCCCCGCGCGGCCGTGAGGCGTCAATAGGGAACTTGCTGATGTGAGCGCGCGCGCGCGCGTCACGCCGGCCGCGACAAAAGCGCGCGCGACACCCGCGTCCGAGACAACTGCTGTTTTTCGCACGGAGGGCGGGCTCTTGTTTTGTCTGCCGCTCTCGTACTTCTGTCCTTGTCACACTCATGCAGCGCTGCCATGCGCGGCATAGGGCGCCGCCATAGGTGCGACAAGGATAGAGGAACGAGGGCGATCTTGTGAATCGGTCGGCTGCCTGTCCGCAGCGGCCGCCCGAGTTCCACTGGGACGAGACGGTGCAGGGCGTGGTGCTCAGCTCCTTCTACTACGGCTACATCCTGTCGCACCTCCCCGGCGGCTGGCTGGCCGACCGCTTCGGCGGCAAGCACACCCTCGGCCTGGGCATCCTGTCCACGGCGCTCACCACGCTGCTCACCCCGCCCGCCGCGCACCTCGGCCCCCACTGGCTCATCGCGCTGCGCATCATCATGGGCGTCGGCGAGGTGGGCCCCCGGTCAGGTAGGCAACCCCGCGGCACGGGTGTGTGTGTGTGCAGGCGCTGCCTAGCGCGGCTTCCACCGCGCCCCCGCGCCGCGGGTGCAGCCAGTGCTGCCAGAAAAGTAGGCAATAAAGCGCCCAAACACAGCGGAGTGAAACAGGCTGCATCTGCGCCATCTGCACGCACCAGTGGTAAGGTGTTGCTTAGTAGGCAGGCGAAGTTGCAGCCCCAGCCTGTGTCTGGGCACTTTACTGCCTACTTTTTTTGGCAGCACTGGCGGGTGCAGCCTAGCCCGGCCTGCAGTCGCCTGCAACTACTTTTCTGACCGCCCGATTGGATTGCCCTAATGCGACGGTGATTGCCTCCCCCGATCAGGGCGTGACGTTTCCGGCGGTCAGCGTGCTCCTGGCGCACTGGGTGCCGCCCGCCGAGCGCAGCCGCCTGGGCTCCTTTGTGTTCGCGGGTGAGTCCCCAGCCCCGCGGCCAGGCCGATCGCCACACGTTTACATGACTAGATTCTCGCAAAATGTCTACACTGGAAATCCAAGTGTGTGAATGTCGCACACTTGTAGGTGTGAGAGGATTCATTCGTACACTTGGCCCCTCAATCGTGTGAATTATGTCGCGAATCTGACCGCGTCGGTTTTAACCCCGCGCTTGCCCGGTAGGCGCGCAGCTGGGCACGGTGCTGGGCACGGCCATTAGCGGCCAGCTGCTCGCGCACTTCGACTGGCCCGTCACCTTCTACTTCTTCGGCGGGCTGGGCATAGCCTGGTACGTCGTCTGGATGGCGCTGTGCTACTCCACGCCCGAGGAGCACCCCTTCATCTCGGAGCGGGAGCGCGACTATCTGCACCAGCAGATTAGCGCGAGCAATCACGGCAAGGTAAAGAGATAACGCGGTCCCGACGCCTAAGCCGCCGCAAAGGGGGAAGGAATAGAGCCCTTGACTTAAGTGAATTTTGATAAGCGGATGATTTGGAGTTTGCGAACTTTTTCTGGCGAACTATCCTTAAAATCTTATAACATCGTCAAGCTAAACTTTTTTAAAAGTTTGACTCGAAGCCTACTAGGTATTTCAGGCAAAATATACACACTAAACCCTTGGGCGCACTTTGTGGTGCATAAGCCTTGCAGGGTTTAAAGCAACCCTAACTAAGCACAATTATTTCTGCATAACTATGCTTAACTTTGTCCCTTATGCACAAGTTTGTGCATAATTACGTACAATGTGTGCACAGTTATGCATAAAAATTTGTGCATAACTATGGTTGTATATAATCGTGCATAACGATGCAAAAATTATGCATAAGGGTTTAGTGTGTTGAGAGAAACGAAAACCGAAATGTTTTGAAAGAAAAAGATAAAGTCGTTTCTAGGGGGGGAAAAAGCCTTATTCGGAAAGTTTAGATAAATCTAGAGCTCAAGCTGCTCAAGTACTCACTCATGCAGCCTGTTCTCGTGTGCCGCAGCCCATCGCGCCGACGCCCTGGCGCGGCATCCTGCTGTCGCTGCCCGTGTGGGGGCTGGCCGTCGCGCAGGTCGGCCACGACTGGGGCTTCTTCACCATGGTCACGGACCTGCCCAAGTACATGAAGAGCGTGCTGCAGGTGAGCATCGGCAGGAACGGGCTGCTGTCCGCGCTGCCCTACCTCGTCATGTGGCTGTGCTCCATGCTGTTCGCCGCCGTGGCCGACTGGATCATCGCGCGCCGCTACTGGAGCGTGCTCACCGTGCGCAAGTTCTTCACCACGCTGGGTGAGTACACTGCCAACAAAACAAAAATACGGCAAAATTAAACTTTCGTCGCGCGAGATACACTGTGAGAAATATGTTGGTAAGAGTTACGGGAACATTTTTCAAGAGAAATGTCGTAAAGTTACGAAAGCCTATTTGTGCCCGTTTAACACATTGTTTGTAAATCAAGAAATACGAAAAAAGTCGCAAATTAACTAGGAGTACGTGCGGCAGGCACGTAGTTGCTGAGCGAAGTGAGTGTTATAACAAAAGGACAGTTTCAACCCTTCCGCCGTGTAGATAGGAAACCTACATGATGCCCGTCAGCATGAAGTAATTGAGGATTCGAGGGGGGGGGGGAAGGAGGAGAAGGGCAGGAGAGGTGGTGTAGGGACAACAGGCCAACAATCACCGTTCGTACTCAGCCGAGAGAAGGGAGCATCCCCTCTCAGATATCCTGAAATAGAAAGTCCCGGACACCCAATGTGATTGACACCAGAGGTGCAGGTCGCCGTGGCCTCCAAAGTGCGGTTGTCCTGTGCGGTGACCTCGTGTCCCTCCTGTGCCCGACGGGGGGAGGGCGCCATAGACGCGGGACGGTAGGTGACACCCTTCCCAAACCCAGAACGACGAGTGTGACGCCGTAGTGGCAGGGGCATGCTGAGCATCCCCTCTGAGCTGTCCCCAGGTCGAAAGTCTCGGACACCCTATGGGGTCGACGCCAGAGGCGCAGTGGCCTCCAAAATGTGGTTATCCTGCGCGGGGACCTAGAGCACACTTCCAGAACCTCCTGCCCCCCCCCCCCCCTCACCTCCCCTCCACTTAACCCTTCCTACCTGGAGGTAAGATAAGTGCCAATAAGTATCATTTACATGATGAATATAAAGATGCAACTGCATGATATGCTGTCCACCCCCTCCCCCAACTCCCCCCCCCCTTCCTATCCTTCTGAAACAAGTTTGTCTTCACACCAACTTACAAGTATCAATGGTGGCCAAGCATTGGGTCACTCATTGAAAAAGACATAGTAATGAATGTTGTTACAGAGGCCACTAACTTTAAATGCAATTAAGACATTCACAATGACTCACAACCTTTAAATGATCAGGCGAATCTATTTTGAAATGATTTATAGCTATTTGAAATAGAATTGAAACACTCCAAAACCTCTGTAGCATTTTAATGATTATATGACTTTGTTTTGATAATATTTCAGTGTTTTAGAAACACTGAATTAGTGTAAACACTCTCAGCATAATTGTTATATTACAAGTACCGTTTCTCACCTAAATCCAATCTACAGTATCGCCCCTGTAGAGTCAAATTTCTATAAACTAATCATTTTTTGGAAACAAATATACACCGTATCATTACTTTTGTAGAGCAGCTTTCCTCTCATTCAAATTCATAGCCAAAACAGATCAAGCAGCATGTTTGGTTTAACATAAGATAACTTGATCAGAAATCGTATCACTGGGAAGAATAGCAAAGGTTCGGAACAAAATCCTACTAAATTTATCTGAATAATACCCATACTATTTACTTTTTCTAGTTGGGTTTAAGGTTATAAGATTTTAATACTTTCACCACACTTTGATGTGTTTTCTTTAGTAGAATGAGACTCCAAATGTTTCTATTTAATATTTATAAATTAATTACCTTTTTTTATAACAATTGTCTCTTATCTTATGTCTAAAAGGAGCACAGTTCTACTACAGCATTAATATCGTATTGGGGAAACCGTTTGGCTGGTAATTTGTGGCGGCTCAAAAAGAAATCACAACACTTGGGTATCGAGCAAAGGTTTAAAACAAAATTTAAATAAATATAAGTAAATAATGTCACAGCTAGTAACTCTCACTTGTCAGATCAAGGTGTTATGTGATTTTAATACTCAGACCAAAGTCTGCTGTCTCCCAGACAGAACTGTGTGTACTCTATTGTAAACAACATTGTTTACGTTGTTAGGTTATGTCACTCACCCAAATAATAAGTTCGGAAGTAAGTTGAAGCGATCCTGGCTGTCATTTCAGCAATCCGTGACGTTCATTTCAGCAATCCGTGACGTTCATTTCAGCAATCCGTGACGTTCATTTCACAAATCCAGTACACTCAGAGGTATTTTTGATAAGAACTTGAGGCACTTACCCTCCCCACCCCACCCCCAGACGTGAACACACGACAAATCACTCGTACACACACTTCTACAAAATGACGACTTCGTGAGACAACTACCACCACTCTAAAAACTATTTCAGACAGCATATTTCGTCGAACTGACACTTAAATTTCTAATTTTGATGTTTTGTAAACAATCGAGGTGGACACCGGGCTTGGCTGGGCTAGGCTGGGCCGTCGTGACGTAGTTCGCACACTGCCGCTGGGTGGCGCTACCACTCAAATCCTTTCGTTGCCAACCTCTCCGGAGTGAAGTTTACACTAGGTAAAGCCAAAGCTTAAGGCTGAGGCAAAGATTCCACTTCTAAGATGAAGAAAATATACAGAGAGCAGGAGATTTATATGATATTTGTGTAGGAAAAGAGTGGTGTATTTATTCGACTTTTTATTTAGTTTTTTTTCACCTCTATTTTTTTTTTTGGGGGGGGGGGGGTGGAGATAATTTTTGTATATGATTTCTTCTGCTTTTTTCTTTTGGTTTAATTTTAGACTTGTGTTAAGATTGATTTTTGACTGTCACATATGATTATTGAATGAAGATGTAGATAGGTGTGACGTGTGACACAAAAAAAGAACTGGAAGCAGTCATCACTACGTTATGTTTTCATATAAGTGGTCTTGTTAAATTCTCAGTGTCATTGCAAGCTATTTATATCGTAATCAAACTGAATATTTGCTCGAACTTTGATTTATAAAACACTTAGATGGGTTTTACATTGCTTTTAAAATTATTTCTGTAATATGTATATCATAACACTTTATAATGAGTGGGCAAAATATAGATTTCACTTCAAAGATTGAGACACAGCTATCTGGCTTCACAACGTTTGACCCCTAGCACGGTAGATACCGACCCAAAAGATCCGCCTTTTTAAGCCGCACTGATCTGAGGCTGAAAAGTTTGAGACACAGATTTAGACTGAAATTTAGATTCCACTTGAAAGACTTATGATTCATATCAAGTCGTAGCTGTTTGAGTGTTCTGGGTTATATTTCAGAGATAAATATCAAACACTAAAGAGTTGAAATTCACATTTTCATGATCATTAATCTTGTGTCTCAGTCAGTAATATAACTGAAAGCCCTTTAAGTGGATGGGTTCTCGAATCTACTTCAAGATGTCAGATCTCAAATGTCAGCTGAGAATTCAACATGTAACTTACTTTTCAAAACAGGTGCAACTTATGTTTCCTCTAACATAACCTTTCGAGGGTTTTGCAGTTATACAATGTAGCACGTCTTTGCTTTTACACTAAGCTCTCGTTGTATTTACCTTCCTTGTATTCTAAAATTTGTCTTCTGCTGCTCGTTCCCGCCTGTTGAGTGTTCTGATTGGCTGGAAGATCGGTTCAGTGTTTTGATTGGCTGGAAGATGAGTTCACATTGCTGCCAACCAAAAGTAATATAGAGAAGTCTCGAAACATAAGCTATTGTGCATTTTTCTTGGTAAATGAAATTAAGCTTGACATAAATTTTCTTTATATACAAATTATTCTTCAACTTTCAATTTCTTTAAATGTTTTTATACTATTTGGGAGGATTTTATATAGCCGTTTGTGTTGTCTACCCTGCGAGTGATTTTCTGATCTTGACTCGGACTGTCGCCTCTTGGCGACTGCTTGAAAGGCTGAGAAGTTAAAGCAGAAGATATAGATATAGTTAAAGAGCCTCAGCCAAATTAAACGTTTCAATATTTCAAACTCCATTTAGAGGAAAAGTCTGGACAAATATTATAGCGCTGAAATTAGTAGAATACGGAACACTACCGCTTTTTACGATTACTTCTGTACTTTAAGAGGAGAACCGGCGACGACAGACAGACAGACGAACAGACAGACTCACGACCAAGTACACTTCTGATCCCCTGCAGGAGTAAGCTTCGCTTCGCTCAGCGACAAGTACACTTCTGATCCCCTGCAGGAGTAAGCTTCGCTTCGCTCAGCGATAAGAAAACTCTCTTTCAAAATCATTGAAAATACATAACGCAACTGCGCACGGAAACGACGAGAGTTACGACGTTCTAACTCCCCCCCCCCTCCGTAACGCAGCGTCCATCATCCCGGCGCTGGGCATCATCGGCGCGTCGTACGCCGGCTGCGACGAGACCCTGACCGTGGTGCTCTTCACGCTGGGCATGGGCGGCATGGGCGCCTTCTACCCGGGCATGCGCGTCAACGGCCTGGACCTCTCCAAGCACTACGCCGGCACCGTCATGGCGCTCGTCAACGGGCTGGGCGCCGTGTCCGGCATGGTGTCGCCCATCCTCATCGGGCTGCTCACCCCGAACGTGAGTACCGGCACCGCCTGGGAGGTAGGCAGCCCAGCCTGCTGACCGACAGGCCCGGGTGGCCTACCTCGCCCCTGCCAACCAGCGCGCGCACCAGTGCAGCCGGTGAAATAGGCAACTAAGCGCCCGAACACAGCGGAGTGAAGCGCGCTGCATCTGCGCCTGCCTGCCGAGTAGGCAACATGCACGCACCAGTGCTACGGTGTTGCCTAACAGGCAGGCAGGCGGAGATGCAGCCCGCTTCACTCCGCTGTGTTCGGGCGCTTAGTTGCCTACTCTTCAGGCAGCACTGGCGCGCGCCCTGGCTGCAGCGCCCATCATGCTGCCTCGCGACCTGACCTCGCGCCGTGGGAATAAGCCCGACACACACTATACCGCCTCACTGTCCGCCTTGCAGTCGTCCCTGATGGAGTGGCGCGCCACGTTCTGGATCACGTTCGGCGTGCTCATGGCGAGCAACCTCATCTACGTGCTGACGGCGCAGGCCACCTTCCAGCGGTGGGACCGGCAGCCCCAGGACGAGGAGGACGCCGTCAAGAAGCCCTCGGCGCCGCCCATCCCCATGACCTAGAGGCGCGGCCGCGCCCGGCCCGCAACCCAACGAGAACATAGTGTCAAAAAAGTGGGTCAAAATGGGGTCCTTGACAGTCATTATGACGTCTAAGTACCTATCTTTCCGGACCATATTTTGACAAAAAAGGTCAAAATGACATCACGTTGAGTTGAAGTCATTTTGACTTCAAGTGTTCTCCTTGGAGAGCCACCCGGCCGGCCAGGGCCGCCGAGAGTGGCGCAACAAGAAGAGGGACCTGGGCCTGACCTGGGCGATAGGGGAGGGGCTGACCGCCACTGCGCCCGACCCCAGCCGGCGCGTGCAAAACCCGCGATGGTCAGCGAAACCAGACGTCGCAATCTCTACTGGACGTTTCGTATGATATAGACTGCCCACTTTTTTTTTCTGTTACCAAATAAGGACCTTTTTTTCGTGCGAAGCGCGCGTGCTCGGTGGCATCGCCTGCCAACTGCGCAGTTATGGCAATAAGATGAACTAGTCTCACAAATGAAGTCGGACGTCACAACGGTGACGAATTGAGGCGAGTAGTTTTTCTTTATTGGTGTTGCCACAAAAGGGGAGGAGGTGGCATGGCGGGACCGGAGCGGAGCGCCGCGGCGCGGCGAGCGGACCGCCAGGTGGGCCGCGGAGCACGATGGGCTGCCTACCTGCAAGGCGCACCCGCACACCTGCAGCTCAGCAGAGCGTGACGAAGGAGAAAGGAAGGCATCAGCTGAGCAATCAGCATCAGCCGCTCCAGCCGGAACAGTTTCAGCAGAGGACACCGCATGAAAACTGTATTCTACAACCACTAAGACTTGACAGAAAAGTACACGTTGTATTAAAGCGTTACTGCAGTATAGCACAGGGGTGAAAATCACATACCTTTTCAACGTACTACGAGCTTAACGGAGTCCAAATAAAACAACGCATACTTTTTCTGTTATGCTTTTTCTTCTCGAAAACCTCACCTAAATCCTGACCAGCATAACCATCTTATTCGCACAGGTGTCAACACGCACTAAGTATATCTTTTCCCGTAAAGTTGACGGGACAGTAGCGTAGCTAGTGCCTTCTACTAGCACTGCGGGTGGCCTGGGCGTGGCGGGAGGCGGCGGGGCGGGGCGTGGCGGGGCGTGGCGGGGCGACACCAAAACAACTCTTTACCCTCCAGCTGAGCTCCGCCCCGCGCCCCGCACGGGGAGTCGTGCCGGCCGCCTCGCTACATCGCGCTGGCGCACCGGTTGCTGTGCCCCCTCTTCTCCCGTCCTGTTGGGGCCCCCGCGCGCCCCGCCCCGCCCCGCCCCGCCCCGCTGCGGTGAGGTTGCCGCTGAGCGCGACGCGCTGTACTGAGCGCGGGTTCAGTCTGCCCCGCCCCGCCGCTCGTAACGGACCGGTGGCCGCGCACCGCGCCGCCCCACCGACCGCCTCCGTGTCTCCGTGCCGTGCCGTCGTCGGCGTCCTGGCGTGACAGCTGCTCCTGCCCGCGCGTGTGCGTCAGTGTGTGTGTGTGTGTCCAGTGCCCCCCGCGTCCCTGCCCGTCATGGGCCTCACGTCGGAGACGCCATCCCCCCAGTGACAAGCACCAGTCGCCCCCTGACCGGGCCGGGTCAGGCGCGGAGGTGAACCGGACGGTGACTCGAGCTGACCTTTAAGTGGACGCCGCGCCGAGTGACAGCGCGCTCGCCACACGGGATAAGGCGACAAATGGTGGCCGAAGAGCCTCCGCGGACAGCAGCACAGTGACAGCACTACGCGCCCAGCACGAGACATGTCTGGATACAAAGCTTGCCCGGTAAGTGATTGGGGAGCCATTGGCCCCACCTAGATAGCCGCCTGAAAGGTAGGCAAAAGGCCATACTTTGCCCCTGTAAGTAGGCTTGAAGTGCTACTTTGCCCCTCCCAAAGACAGCCTCTGGATCCGCCACTGTAAGGCAGGCTCGTATGAAGGGCTCTAGGAACCGCCCGAAAAGGTAGGCAACTTGAGCTACAAAACCCCTGTATGTTAGGCAACCCACAGGGCGCCGCCCCCTGTCGACAGGACCTTACTAATACGCCCCTGGTATGAAGGTAGGATGCTATAATAGGTGTTAAATTTCCATAGCGGGTGACACTGCAGGGGTTGTCACTCTTGACAGCTGCACGGAGTGACAACTGATGACACTTTACACCCCGCGCACCACGGGCCTCGTCGATATCAGGACCGCGGCGCATGCATGGGCGGCAGAAAAAGAGACGGACAGGCTGCGGCTTTTGTGTGTCAGAGCAGCAGGGCGAGGGCCGGAGGAGAGGTTTATCTCCTAATGGCGTGCGTTCTCTTCCTGGCCGAGGTCGGCGATCTGCCTTAATCTTTAAGGATCGGGGCTAATCTTTGGCGCGGACGGCCGAGCCGAGCGGAACCAGGGCGCGGGACGATGGCGATGTCCGGCCTAAACAACCCCCCCCCCTCCCCCCCGGCCCTCACCCCTACTTCCGCAGGTTTACACGCCCACACTAGTTGTTTGGAAAACACGAACCAAACCGACACGCAGGAGCCACCCACCCACCAGGAGCGGACGGACGGTGGCCCCGGCCGGCCGGGGTCAGTACGGGACGGGACGGGAAGGGAGGAGAGGGGCCGCGGGCCGCCGGCAGCGCCCGACCCAAATAGTCCAAACCTGACGCGCCCCGCCCCGCCCCGCCCCCGCACCGAGTGGAGTGCAGGATCGCGAGGCCCGAGGGCGCCCTGCTCGCCCGATCCGCGCATTCTGATGAGTTTATTGGGAACTTTCCACACCACAGGGCCGTGGCGTGCGTCGCGTCGCGCGCAAGCGATTTCACCGCGGCCCACTCGGGAGAGGGAATCGTCATTTGCACAGTTGTTGTCGGGGAACGGTAAGCTCTAGGGGGCGGGAGGGGACGAGGGGGGGGGGGGAATAGAGCAGTAACCGAGGCGCGCTCGCGCCATAGCACCCCGCCCGCCCCGCCCTGCGCCGCCCTGCGCCGGCAGTCGCGAGGGAATGGCATGGGACACGGCATCCCGTTCACAACTCCGGCACGACTCCGGCGCACCGCACGGCACAGCCCGCTGGAAACGTCGTTCTAAACCGTCCAATTTGACAAGCGTCGTGCTGGAGGACATAGGCATCTGTGAGCGGCACTTCCATCTGCAGCTGCGGCAGATGACGAGCCCTGCTCCCAGTCCAGAGCCGGAGGGCCGCGGGGCGGGGCTTCAAGCCGCAGCTGGTGTAAAGCGCCGGGGGCGGCGTTCAGCGGGGAGAGAGGGCGGGAGCCAGCTGCCGACAGGACAGCTCCACAGCTGCCTGCGGCCCCGCCCCGCCCCGCCCCGCCCCGCCCTCAGAACATTGTGTTGACTGATGAGCCGTGAGGACGAACGCGCCGAGCTCGACGTCGACGCCGCCGACGCCGCCGGAGCGGGAAAACGTTTTCCAAATTATGCCCTCAATCCCACGGCGGCGGGGTAGGAGGTGGAGGGGAGTGGGGGGTGCGGGTGGGGGGAGGTTCGCCTCTGCTCCGATTGGAACCGTTAGGGCACTTTCATTAATCACAGCACAAAACAAACCTTTTCGTCCGCGATGAAAGATGTACGTCACGCAAACACACACTCTCTCTCTCTCTCTCTCTCTCTCTCTCTCTCTCTCTCTCTCCATCTCCTTCATGCACCCCGCCAGTCACGAGGTCATGTCGCGTGCAATTAGCAGCACTGGGATGCGTTCGCCGCGCCGCACTGCACCGGGGCCGTCGCAGTCGCAGCCGGGCGCGAGGCGAGGCGGCAGGATGCCGTCTGCAGGCCGGGCCGCGCAGGGCCGCGCAGGGCGGGGCGGAAGCTTTTATTTAGCAGAACCGCTGGGTACAGTCACTCCAGCCAAAGCTGGATCCGTGCCGAGCAAGGGTGCATTCCACACCCAAACCACCCAACAAGTCATATTTAGACGGTTTCCAGTAACATGTTTCAAAAAGAGTAAAAGAGGACATAATATTTCTACAATTATGTAAATTTTCAAAAGCCTTTTATTTAACAAATTATTTTCGAACAATTAATTGGGACATTTACTCCCGAAAAAAGTAACATTTTTAAGTCTCCTACTTTATGTGAGAAGATGAGTAGGTCAGAGTGCCATCTGAACGTGATGCATAAAAAGAAACATGTCGCGATGTCATTCCATAAGTGCGTGTGTCCTTCAGTGTGACATCCTCAAATGATAACTGAGGTACCTTTTCACTGGGAAAGCTTTCTCGCACAAGTTACACTGGAAGGGCTTCTTGGCCGAATGTTGTGTCTTGATGTGTTCTTCAAGGGAGCACTTTGCAGTGAAGCGCTGCTGACAAGTACTACAATGGTACGGTTTTTCGCCCGTGTGTGACATTTCGTGGCGCTGTAGGCTTCTTTTTAACTTAAATTTTTTCCCACAAAAACATTGCCAGTGCCAGTGATGTGAGTTAGGCGGGACACCGCTCATCGCCATATCGCTTCCGTCCTCCGTGGCTTCCAGCTCAACGCCGAGCTCCTCGCCGCCGCCGTCCACGAGCGGGGGGCCGTCCACTAGTCCCGTGAGGACCACATATCCGAGCCACTCCTCGTCGTCGCCGTCCTCCTCATTCCCCCGGGGCACTCCCGGCCCCGCGAGCGGGTCGCCACCGTCTCCTGCAAACAGCAAGAGGTTATATAGCACGTCGCGGGGTGCGGGGATCCCACTACCACACCAAGAGAGCCGGCCCCAGGCTCATGCTACCCCAACAACCCCGCATGCTTATGCGCTACCGCTACCAACCACGATGTCATTATTCCTGCAACAGAAGAGGTAGATGTTAGTGCTGTTCTTTAAACGTTTTTTTTTTTCTAGCTTATAAATCAGATATACACACCCTCAATCCTCTATGGATAAATTTCCTTACTAAGCGATTTACGCAACATTTTTTGTCTATAGATTACTCACAGATTTCTATGTAACTTGTACAAAGACTTAGCTTCCATGTCAATAGTTAATGAGGAAAATGTTTATTGCATGAATGTTTTAAATTGTCATAACGTCTATAGTGAAAAAAGGGTCTAGAAAGAATCTGAGGGTGCACTCTGGAACACTCGAAAGTATTGTAAGACAGTCGACGCCACACCTGAGTGCACGTCGGGCATGTCTGCGTTCGTGTGTGTGTGTGTGTGTGTGTGTGTGTGTGTGTGCGCGTGAGCGCGCGCGCGCACCGGCTCACTGACCACCCGGGATGTTGTGGGTCACAGCTGATTTCCCTCCACCACCGCAGCTCCCGGCCCGGACCTCAAGCCATGTCGCTGGAGCGGTGCAGTATAGCCACAAGCAGAGTAGGCAACAAGTAGCCTAAACACAGTCGAGTTGAAGCCAACTGCATCCGTGCCTTCTAACTAGGCAACACCTCAGCACACGCGTGCGTGCAATGTTGCCTAGTAGGCAGGCGCCGATGTCACCAGCTTCACTTCCCCTTGCGTTTAGGATCCTTTTTGCCAACTTTTCTGGCAACACTGGAGCGGCGCTGGAGCCAGGCGGTGGTGGAGCTGCGCTCCGTGCAGCCCGGGCCTTGGCTCTGGAGTCAATGACTGGAATCAAGCTGGGAGACTCAGTGGCTGGAGAACAGCGCAGCGGAGAGCGGCGGCCACGGTAGACTCACCACAGTACATCACTGGAGTCGATTCGAGCGAGGGCGCACCGCACACTGCAAACCCTGGAAACACTGGAATGTCACACACTCGGAGATGTGATTTTTTTTTATAAGTAAAGGAGTGATTTTCATTGTAGTTTTATACTCACTCAAAGAGACCAGTGTGCGATTGAAATTTCACACGCCTGAAAGACCAGATGAGCGGTGCAAAAAAAAGGAAAGTGTGAACTTGGGTACCTGGCGTGCAATTTTCTATTTTCGTGGAGCCGGGCTAATTTTAAATTTCGGCTGAAATAATCCCGGGTGTCCGTCCTCAATCAGTGGCCCGGGGCTGGGCTGGGCTGGGCTGGGCTGGGCTGGGCTGGGCTGGGCGGGGTGGGGCTGGGCGGGCCGGGGTCGCGGGCCTCCCTGTTATTTCATATCAATCGGAGAAAGTGCTTCCCTGGTGGCGGCGCTGCCATGGCGCGCCACGTGTTGCTGCTGCGGGTCCGCGGGCGGCGTGGCGCGGCGTGGCGCGGCGTGGCACCCATGCGGGCGGGGTGGGGCGGGGCGGGGCGATGGCCCGGAAACGCGCGATCCTTTGTTTCCGACCGCACGCCACGTATGTGAGGTTAGGCCCGGCCCCGGCCCGACTCGCCACTGATTGCACTGCCTATTGTGGGTGGCGCTGCCTTGCCTTAGTGGCTGCAGCCCGCCCTCCTGGCTGGCCGCTCTGCTGGCCGCCCTGCTGGCCGCCCTGCTGGCCGCCCTGCTGGCCGCCCTGCTGGCCGCCCTGCTGGCTGGTCGCCCTGCTGGCTGGTCGCCCTGCTGGCCGGTCGCCCTGCTGGCTAGCCGCCCTGCTGGCCGCCCTGCTGGCCGCACCTCTTGTTAGCGCTCCCAGGCAGACGCCGCGACGCCGCGGATCCGTTCGGCGGAGGAGTCTTTCCTGCTGCCGCTTCCGTCCGTGCGGCGGCGGCGTCGAGTGCACGGGGCCGGCGGGGCCCCGCGGGACCCGCGGCGCGCTCCCCAAGCGCCACGCCGGGCCGGGCCGGGCCGGGCGGCCGGAAGTTCACTATTTGGAGAAAGCTTGACGAGACGAGCGCCTTGGCATTTTTATTACGACACGCCACGTTTGTTATAGTTATTGTTGGACATCAAACCTTCCCCCGGCGCTGCCTGAAATAATTGTCGTGGACAGGCAGGCGCCCCGCCCCGCCCTTACCTGCGTACGCCCCGCCCCGCCCCGCCCCCGCCGGCCTGAGTACGCCCGCCGCGCGATAACGATCACCAGGAGGCGGCACCTCCTCGCCACGCCCCATCTCCTCCGGCGACGACGACGCCCTATGTTCTGGTGGGGTGTGGCCTGCCTGCCCCTGAAGCCCCGGGCGGGGCGGGGCGGGGCGGGGCGGGGCGGGGCGGGGCGGGGCGGGGCGGGGCGGGGCGGGGCGGGGCGGGGCGGGCCCGCGGCCCCATGTCTGGGTAGTTCGGCTCCAATTTGGAAGTCCACAGCGCCATGGCGATCTGGGTCACCATGACCGCGGCCTGCTTGCCCTGCCCTGCCCGGGATGGGATGACAGCGACAAAGTCCAAAGTGAAATGAAGTAGGTCTTGCTTGGCTGCGCCGCGCGTCGCCGCGCCCAAAAGCACTTCTGACGGTGCAGCAGCGGAAGGCTCTGGCCGGTCGGGCCGCCGCCGTCGAGGACAAAGGCGAGGGCTTTCCAGAAGAAAACTACCATAGCGCTAGCTCACTGCGCGGGGTTCACGGGCACGGGGCCCCGCGGGGGCATTACTCGAGGGGTCCTTCCCTTTTTAAAAAAAAATCAGTGTACTGTACACCCTAAGCAATATCAGTAAAAATCAGAAAAAAATCACGAAAAAATCGGGGGAAAAAATCACGAAAAAATCAGGGGAAAAAATCACGAAAAAAAAACGGGAAAAATCACTACAAATCGAGAAAAATCATGATCAAAACATAAAAATCCGTGTACGCTTGAACTACTAGAGAAGGAACCCCTCGGCCTCACCTCGGTGCACCGGCGCCGCGACACGGCCAGACCACCCACGGGAGGCGTTGCACGCCCCGCACCTCCGCGTCGCCTTGCGTCACGTTCGGTTTGGTTCTGATACGCGTCAGTAGTGCACGCCGCCGCAGCGCCGCAGACCAACGGCGACAAATTTAAGGCCTTCATTGGCAAATCCAGTCTGGTACTAGCAGGAGTAAGAGTATGCGGTTTGAGTCGCCTAACCATGAGAGCCAGTTGTGACGCGTATATTGCAAAACAGAGTGCCGTGCCATGGAGTTACGAGAGTCTATGGGGCCCCGTGACGATTGCCTTTAAGTGGCGCATAAACATGAGCAACCAAAAATAGCGACCTACTAAGCTGTCTTTTACAAACAAGCCGCTATCACCAGAAACCCAACCGAGCCTGACCATACATGTCATCCTTATAAGAAATGACAGTGTACCGCGCGGCGAGACCACCGAGTCGCAACGCACACAAGTATAACGGGGCGTTCCTGTCGGGATGCAAGTGGCCGGTGTACCCGGCTATGGGGCGGGGCGGGGCGGGGCGGGGCGGGGCGGGGCGTTCCCGCGCCGAGGAGTGCGTATTGTTGTAGTGCGTTAAGTAAAAACAATCCCGCGGTACGACAATTTTACGGCCGCGTATGGTGTGGTACGCTCACAGCCCGCAATCACACGGACGCGTTAAAAACTGGAGCCGCGCTATCAAACGGCGGTGCCGTAACTTCCTCCAGCCATTGTGTTCCAGCAGGACGACTGGACTGGACTGGACTAGACAGGGCAGCCGAGAGTCCAGCGGGCTCTGCTCCCTGCGACGCCCTCAGTAAAAACAATACGCCTGATTTTATTTTGAGGAAAAAGGAAAAACTTTGATGAACTTTTGAGAAGACCTGCTCCTCAGATTTTAAAGATCTCTTCTCAAAACTTGAGGAAAATTCCCAGATATTTTGAGATCTCCTCAAAACTGAGGAGGTTCCCTCAAATTACCAAAGTTACTCAAAGTTTCCTTTTTTCTTAAAAAAAAAAAATTACATTGTTTTGACCGTGCCCATACGGGCCTGTCCCGACCAGGTCCAGCCCGACCCACGGCCACGGCCACTACCTTGTTTACTTTCACTTTCACGAGAATTTTCGCTGTGTATGGTCTGGAGTGGCCGCCGCGGCGCGGCAGGCTCTCCAGCGAAATGGAAAGGTGGTGGGCCGGTCCAGCAGGGCACGGGCCTAACTCGGCCCTCGCTGCGCAGAGGGGAAGAGCGTGGCGGGGCGGGGCGGGGCGGGGCGGGGCGGGGCGGGGCGGGGCGGGGCGGGGCGGGGCGTTCCGGGGCGGGGCCGACCGGTCGGCACACACCTGAGTCAACCCGTTGTGCCCCGGGCGGCCCGCGGATAGAAAGCCTCCAGCCGCTCCAGCCAGCCTCCAGCTCCAGCGCATTATCCCGCCTGCTGCAAGGCCAACTCCATTGAGCCGAAGCAAAGGTGCGCGAGCGCGTGTCGAGCCGTCATGTCATCGGCTGAGACCAATCTCTCAGCGGGGCGGGTATAAATGAGCGCGAGGTGGTGGAGACTGTTAAGAACCGCCTCCAGCTCCAGCGGGCGGCGGCCGAGGCAGCGGCTGGAGGGAAATGTTTCGGTGCCATTATGGAATCCACGCACGTCCGCCGATGCTTTTCCCCCGGTGGAATGGCGCGGTGCGAGGGTCCAGAGCGCGGCGGGGCGGGGCGAGGTGGGGCGGGGCGAGGTGGGGTCCGCCGGTCTGCATGCGTTACACAATGAGGTCAATGCCAAGGCTGGTAAAAGCGCGGTGCGAGTTCTGACGGGTCAGCCATCCCTGCTAGCGCATGGCAGGGCGGGGCGGGGCGGGGCGGGGCAGGGCGGGGCGGGGCGGGGCAGATGTACAGACAGATGAAAGTGCGAAAACTGTTATTAAAGTGAACCCGCGCGCGTACTCCCGCCGCTCTGCCCGGGAGAAAAGAAAAGGCCATCGTAAAAGTGTAAAGTAGGCCAAACGAGGCCTGCAGCTGTACGCGTCCTGCGGCCCCCAGGCCTGCCCAGGCACACCGCGCGAGGCGAGCACACCTCAATGGCGCTCAGCTTTTCCCTCTGACCTTTCCTTTTCCTTTTCCTTGACTCATCACCCCTTTTCGTTTTATCTTATCACGCATTATCAATGCAGACCCGGGCGGGCCGGGGGCGGGCAGGAGGACGCGCGGCTACCGCGAGGCGGTTACCGTTGCAGCACTCCGCACCACCCGGCCGGCCCGGCCTCTCTTACCACCATTCGATACGATACGTTACCATTACGCGTCCGTAACGAGACGCGTGACGTCACGCGGAAGGTGACACGCCTGCACCGTCACCAGATACACCTGCTCATGTGCAACTAGGGCGCACACGTAAAAAAATAATACGATGACCACATCAAAGGGTCGCCAACTGCCTAGCCATGTACGGAGGAATATTGGTATTATTTGTAATATCAGAGTGATATTGTAATATTGATGTAATATTGCAAGCAATATGGGTAATATTGATGTAATATTAAATACATGAGTAATATCGATGTAATATTAAGATATTATCGGGGTAATATTAAAGTAATATTGGTGTAATATCTGCCCCGTGTACGAAGAAATATCAGAGTTGACGACCCTCCGGACCCACATAGGTACTATCAGTGTTAACGGAGTTCAGTTAAAATCTCCCAACGTCAAAATCCCAGCATATAGTTTGAAATATTTTTACCTCGACATTCCGTGTCGTTTCCATGTGACGAACACCGCTGCCCGCCCCGTTGGCCCCAGGCCTGCAGGCAGGCCCGCCGCGGGAGGCTGAGAGACTGTAACGAGGGCCCCCGCAGTCCCCCGCACGCGCGCGCGCGCGCCCCGTGTGGCAGCCCCCCCAATGTAGCGCCTGCCGGTGAATGAATGCATCGCTCAGAGAGGCTCGCGGTGTGAGAGCCAGTCGCGTCGTACTTTACTTCCCGCCCGTCCCGCCCGTAAGCCCCGCACAGTCGCACTGACTGCTGCTTCAAGTGGGCCGCGCCGGCGGGGCGGGGCGGGGCCTAAGACCACCGGCCGCCCGGAGGTTCTCCGGCAGCCTAACCCGGCCCGTTATAGGCACACGTTCCCATGCAAAACTAGCGGCGGCGGCGGGGCGGCGGCCGCACTCGCGCCGAGCCGTGCGCCCTCTCCTCTCCCTCGCACTTATCCGCTATGACTATATGTTTCCGTTTCCTCCCTTCCCTCCGGACTGGGCGGGCGGCTGGGCGCGCACAATAAAACAGCAGGGAATCGAATCGAGTGCATTGACTCGCAACAAGTGCGAGTACTCAATGTGGAGTGCATATGCGCTGCTTGTTTCGAGAAAACGTACCTGGTTCAAGTTCCTGGTGTTCATGAGGGTAAAACAAACAGTCATGAATACATCCTCGACTGCTGAGTTCCGCGACCACCGCGGCCAGGGCCAGGCCGGGGGGAGGATGCAGCCCAGGAGCAAGTGTTGCCGGATTCATAGGCAAATAAATTGCAAACGATACATCTGTGAAAAGCAGGCGGTATCAGCGCCGGCCACCTAGGCAAAAAGAAAGCTCGCATGTGGCGACTTTGTCGGGGCGTTGGCTTCGCCCGGCTTCGCCCACACGCGTACAAGAACACTGGCGTGATTTTACCGGTAGAAAAACAGAATCTTTTCTTTGCCGGGAAATACAGGAAGTTTCGACTTTCCTGCCTTCTAAAAAGGCCCTCCCTGTTTTTTTTTTGTATTATTATTTTTTTTTTCGCGCGGGTTTACATGAACACCACGGAGACGACGACGCGCGGGATCGCAAGGCAACAGCAGCCACCGCGCCGGAGCAATCCGACTGGCCCGCCTCGCCCCGCCCCGCCCCGCCCCGCGCGGCACCGAGGCGGACGGGGCGGGGCGGGGCGGGGCGGGGACGGGGTAACAGTACCGCTGCAGACAATCTTGATCGTCTTTGAGCCCCGTAATCACCGCGCCAGTTTCCCTCCACCTCCTCCTCGGTAACCGTTTAGCGGCAGCGGCGGCGGCGGCAGCAGCAAGACCCACCAAAAACAACAGCAGCACCACCACTCATAATCCTTCTCACTTTTTTTCACTCGTAAGAGTTTTTTCTGTGTTTGGTATTCCGTCGGGGTGGTACTACTACTCCTCGTTGTCCGGTGTGTTACGTGAGGTGCCCGCGGGGAGGGAGGGGCGCGCAGCTGGGGCGACCCCTGGTGGTGACAGACGACACTGAGGCGCCGCGCGGAGCCCTGGCCCCTGGCTGGACCCGGCCGGCCGGACCCCGACCCCGCAGCGCCTGCCTGGCCCCTCACCTCCACACCTCACCTCGGCCCGGGCTGGGCTGTGGGCCTTTCACCTATTCGTTTTCCTTGTATCTTTCCCCCTCATCATCAGAGAACCGTCCTCCTGCTCTTCTCTCTTCCTCACGGTAAAAACATGGCCTGATTTTTTGAGGAAAAAGGAAAACTCTGAGGAACTCAGGGGAAACCTCAGGTTTTAAGGATGGCTCCACAAAACTCGAGGAAATATTCCCACAGTTTACGAGGAATCTTCCTCAAAATCTGAGCAAGCTTTCTCAAAATCTGAGGAGACTTTCTCAAAATCTGAGGACGTTCCCTCAAATTATGAGAGTTCCTTAAAGTTTTCCCTTTTGCTTCAAAAGATCAGCCATTGTTTTTACCGAGTCCTCTCCGCGGGGCCTGTCTAAAAGCAGCGCCAGGCCCCAGGACACATGCACTCATGAGGGGAAAAAGGGGCAACATATTACGCATTTCACCCTAGTCCGGCCACGCCATGCCATGCCATGCCAGGGCTGCCACGCCACGCGCGGCTTTACATAACGTCCATACCACTTTGTTTTACCGGCATGAGCTCACTGTATACGCACCAGAGACACTGCTGGCGACCTGCTGCGCACTGCTGCGCACACTCTAGCGGCCGAGCCGACGCTCATTTATTGTGCGCTTGGTACTCGGTAAAGACTACATCTGATATTTTGGGGTAAAAGGGTAAACTTTAAAGAACTCTCTTAGGTCGAGATCCTCCTCAGATTTGGAGGAAGTATCATCAAAAAATTAACGGTTTTAAGGCGACTTCCTCAAAATCGGAGCAACAGTTTTCCTCGACCTAAGAGGGTTTCTTAAAGTTTTCCCTTTTTTTTCCTCAATATGTCTGTTACTGCTTATCAGTCGCAGCCCAGCAGAGTCGCGCTGGTGCGAGCCCGACCCCGCCCATTACAGTACACCCTGGCGCGGGCGCACACACACACACACAGACCGCAGCGCAGAGGGTATTTTCCGCCACTTGGAGTACCGAGCATGGCTGGGCACGCGCGCACTGGCGGTGGCGGATCTCGACTCTGCTTAATCACTCTGTTATTTTTAAGCAGAAATTCTGCAGCAGCAGCTGGTGCCCGGTCCGGGTGAAGCGCTCCGGGGCGCGCCCCGCCCCACCCCGCCCCGGGCTGGCCCGGCACCAGGCTGCCAGTGCCACCCGCCCTAATGCACTACTCACATTTGCAAAAGTGCAAGTACTTGTACATGGTGTACGCGATAAGAAACGCGACACGACGGAGAGAAAGGGCTCATTATTTACCGGAGGAGAAAAGTACCGAGCCGCGCTCAAACGCCTTCCACCGGGCTGCCACCACACATGTGGAGGTGTAACGCCCCGTCACACGTGCAGAGGCGTGACGCTCCGTCACACATGCATAGGTGTAACGCCCCGTCACACTGGCAGAGGAGTAACACCCTGTCACGCGTGCAGAGGTGTAACGCCCCGTCACATATGCACATGTGTAACGCCCCGTCACACTACAGAGATGGATGGGCGCGGGCCGGGCCGGGCAGCCCTAACCACCAGGTGACCTTGCAGATGACCTTGAGGGCCGCCTGGATGAGCTGGGCTTGGCCCGGCCCGGCCCGGGCTGGTCCCCTCGAGAGGGAGAGCCAAGTGGACTGACCGGGCCGGGCAGGCCGAGCAGGCCGGAGCGCCACGCCCCGCCACGCCCCAGTACACAACAGGTTGTTGCCGGGCAGACAAAATCGGCGGGCCGACCAGCCGAGTTTTGAATTCCGCCTCCAGCGATCGCAGCGTACCAGCTCCTTCGGCTCGGCTCGGCTCGGCTCGGCTCGGGGCGGGACCGGCCGGCCCGCCCGCGCGCCTTTCACATCCCCCGCTCACTATTGGCAGGTGTCTAGCTCGGTCTTATTCACACTGTGCTCTGCCAATAGAGAGTGCCAGGGCTCTAGCCGGCCCGGCGCGCTGGAGCTGCTGGAGCGGCGCCAGTCATCCAGAATAATTATTATAGCGCTGGCCAGACAATGGCGGCCGTTCTCTTAAGCCGCCCCGGGATGGACCATCGCTTCCTGGTCGCCGCTGCAGGCCAGGCAGGGCACTGCAGGCACTGCAGGGGACCCCAGGCCGGCCTAAACAGACCGCCCTGCGCCTGCACTAAGTAGTTCCGTTCGAGTCAACCGTCATTATTCGCATTGCGTCACACACCAAAGCGGGGCCACCCCGCCGATGAGCGTCGCGTCGCAACATCACGACAGCAGCGGAGGGAAAAGACGGCCGGCGAATCCTTTTACTTTAATTTACGGCTGGTGGCTCAGGCGAGCTGTAATCCCGCGTGGATTCACGTTAGTCTGTAATCCACGTGTAATCCCGCTGCAATCCCTGCCTGTATTCCGTCAAATTACACAGACAAATTTAAAGTTTTACGATTCCACCCCTACAATCTGGTATATGTAATAGTGTGAGGCATTCCAAACCTAAGGAGCCACCCATTTTTCGACCATCTCGAAAAATTTATTTTTTGTTATTTCTTAGTAGAGGGCATCCCCCTGATGGTCCCTTGACCAGTCTGGGCTCGATCGGTCCAAAACTGTGGATATGGCAGCGGTGCAAAGTGGCCAAAAACAGCCAAAATCGACCATTTGGGTACTAATGGGTTCTCGAAAACGGTTCATCCTACAGAGTCCCTTCCAATCTCATTTGAAAGAGGAAAGTTCATTCTAGGTACCCTAATTTTCTTAGATTTTTCCCTCGACTGGTTTCGAGGTTATGCCCGTGCAAAGTTGCACAAAACCTTGCAAAGGTAACTTTGGGGGTGTACCATCCCCGGGGAGGCACCAACCTTGGCCAAAATCGGTTCCTGCGGGTTTTCAGGGTCGACGAAGACATTCCCGATGTCAGTTTGCCCCTCCGGCATCATCCTGAGGGTGTCCTCGAGGACGTCCAGGGACCGCCGATTGCCTAAATTGGCTTTTATTCCGCTCCCCGGCCTGGACTCCAGGGTTTCACCGTGCCCGAAGGGGAATTTCACATCGGAAAATCTTGTACAGACTACTCGGTATTACACAGTATTACACCTGAATTACACTTGCTCTAGAAACCCCAGGGGGTGCATGGCATGCGCCATTTGGAGTCAACCACAAGGCACACTCTAAAAAACAGTGTGCCTGCCAGGCATGCTCTAAAAAATAGTGAGCCTCCCAGGCACGCTCTAAAAAAAATGTGCCTGCCAGGCATGCTCTAAAAAAGAGTGTGCCTGCCAGGCATGCTCTGAAAAAGAGTGTGCCTGCCAGGCATGCTCTAAATTAAAGCATGCCAACGAGGCGTGCACTTAGTGCACACACAGAGCATACATAGTGCACTGAGTGCATGCCTGTCAAGCCCACTCTTTTTTAGAGCATGCCTAGCACACTCTCTTGTAGAGCATCCCAGGCAGGCACACACTCTAAAAAAAATCTGTGAACAGCAACGGCAAAACAAGTAATGAAATTAGAGTTGCGAGGAAGTTCCACATCACCACCATGCACGACAAAAACAACCCCGACAACATCTAAGTAGAGTTGGACTGTTGGGTGCAGCTTGTGTATATGTATTACAACGGCATGCAACATGAAAACTAACCGCGACCAGCGAGCCAAAGCCTAACGTCAACAACAAAAAACACGTCCGCTAAGGAAAAACAAAGAACCCCGAGAAAAATGTTATCATAAGCCATATTTTATTTTTTTTAAGTTACAAAATATCAATAAATTTACACAAGGCATTCGCTTAGAATACACTATCAAAATAGGAAACAGGATGTAGAAGAAATAAACAAAACACAATAGTTTGATATTCAAAATAATTTACATTTAAGTGTGAAAGAAGGAATATAACACATTTCGTTTATTAATCTCAAGTATAACTGTCCATACAACTATGCGATGCCACGATGCTTCTCTTGCTGAAAAAAATACTGTTTCCTGTAGAATTATGCACAAAATCTGTGCAGCGAGAAGGCTAACTCATGTGGGTCTTAATGTGTACAGCAAGACTATTTTTACGACTAAATTTTGCTTTGCAAAGATCACACTGATATGGTCCCTCGCCGGTATGTTTTCTGATGTGTTTAATAAAATTCGATCCATCGCTGAATTTTGCTTTGCAATGATAACATTGCTATGGTCCCTCGCCGGTATGTTTTCCGATGTGTCTAACAAAATTCGATCTATTACTGAATTTTGCTTTGCAAAGATCACATTGATATGGTTTCTCACCGGTATGTATTCTGATGTGTGAAGCAAGTTGCCATTTCGTGTTGAATTTTGCATTGCAATGATGACACTCATGTGGTTTCTCACCAGTATGTGTTCTGATGTGTGCAGCAAGATTCCCCTTCTGATTGAATTTTGCATTGCAAAGATCACACTGGTATGGTTTCTCACCAGAATGTATTCTGAGGTGTCTAACAAAAGCCGATCTATCGCTGAATTTTGCTTTGCAGTGATCACACTCATATGGTTTCTCACCGGTATGTATTCTGATGTGTGTAGCAAGAGTCCCTTTCTGATTGAATTTTGCATTGCAAATATCACACTGATACGGTTTCTCACCAGTGTATATTCTTCTGTGACGAGTAAGGTTTGATCGACATGAATTTTTTTTGCTGCAATATTTACTCGACAATGTTCGCAGGCATTTGTTACTTTGCGGTTGTTTCCCGTCTTTTTCTTGCTCATCCTTAGCTGCTTGATCGCTAGTATTCCCTACGCTGACCCTCGGTACCGATTCACGTTCTTCGGCAGGATCCTTTTCGATACTAGACAGTCTGCGACACTTTATATCAGGGGCCTGCTGGTGTGTGCGTAAAGAGTAGCAGTCCGATACTACGAGAGTCATCTGGTCGGCCGAAGGGTTGTCTGCAACTTCTTGGCTGTCGCTAAACGGCCTTTTCTCGTCCATCCGGCAGTCGTCAAAGTAGGGTTCCTCAGGAACCTTACGACAAAACCCTTCAGAAGCATAGGGCCAAGGATGTCTTGCTGGCTCAGCACCTGTGAACAGCAACAGCAAAACATTAGTAATGAAATTTGAGTTGCGAGGAAGTTCCATATCACCACCATGCACGACATAAACAACCCCGACAACAGCCAAGTACAGTTGGACTGTTGGGTGCAGCTTGTGTATATGTATTACAACGGCATGCAACATGAAAACTAACTGCGACTAGCAAGCCCAAGCCCAACGACAACAACAAAACACACGCCCGCTAAGGAAAAACAAAAAGCCCGAGAAAAATGTTATTATTAGCCATATTTAATTTTTTTAGGTTACACAATATCAAGAAGTTTACAAAAATCATTCGCTAAGAAAACATAAACAAAGAAAAGAGGATGTAGAAGAAATAAACAGAACACAATAGTTTGATATTCAAAATAATATACATTCAAGTGTGAAAGAAGGAATATAACACATTTCGTTTATTGATCTCAAGTAAAACTTTCTATACAAATATGCGGTGCCACGATGCTTCTCTTGCTGAAAAAAAAAACGGTTTCCGGTAGAATTATGCACAAAATCTGTGCAGCGAGAAGGCTAACTCATATGAGTCCTAATGTGTACAGCAAGACTTTGTTTACGAGCGAATTTTGCTTTGCAAATATCACATTGGTATGGTTTCTCACCGGTATGTTTACCGATGTGTCTAACAAAATTCGATCTATCACTGAATTTTGCTTTGCAGTGATCACACTCATATGGTTTCTCACCGGTATGTGTTCTGATGTGTGTAGCAAGATGCCATTTCTGACTAAATTTCGCTTTGCAGTGATCACACTCATATGGTTTCTCACCGGTATGTATTCTGATGTGTCTAGCAAGATCCCTATTACTGATAAATATTGCTTTGCAGCAATCACACTCATATGGTTTCTGGCTGTTGTGTAGTTTAAAGTAAGCAGTGAAGTTTGATTTACAAGAACTTTTTTTGCTGCAAAATTTACTTGACAATGTTCGCAGGCATTTGTTACTTTGCGGTTGTTTTCCGTCTTTCTCTTGCTCATCCTTAGCTGCTTGGTCGCTAGTATTTCCTGCGCTGACCCTAGGTACCGATTTACTTTCTTCGGCAGGATCCTTTTCGATACTAGACAGTCTGCGACACTTCATATCAGGGGCCTGCTGGTGTGTGCGTAAAGAGTAGCAATTCGATACTACGAGAGTCATCTGGTCGGCAGAAGGGTTGTCTGCAACTTCTTGGCTGTCGCCAAACGGCCTTTTCTCGTCCATCCGGCAATCGTCAAAGTTAGGTTCCTCAAGAACCTTGATACTAAACTCTTCAGGGGCATCAGACCAGGGATGTCTTGCTGGCCCAGAACCTGTAAACAGCAACGGCAAAACATTAGTAATGAAATTAGAGTTCCGAAGAAGATCCACATCACCACCATGCACGACATAAACAATACTCTTTTTTATAGTGTGCCTTGTGGTTGACTCCAAATGGCGCATGCCATGCACACACTTGGGTTTCTAGAGTGTATTACTCTCAAGATTTAATCACTTTCGAGCATATTCTTGTGTTTTTCGGTATTACATTACGTGTATTACGGCGTAATACATGGATCAGGTGTACAGTGTATTACAGAAGTGAATTCCCCCTCGCCGTGACCACACCCTGCGCCTCAGCCACGCCACAGGCTCCAGCGTGCCGAGGGATGTGTGCTTATGGGCCGCGGCCTAGGCCCCGACGGCCTCCACCGTGTAGTCTGTACTAGATTTTCCGATGTGAATTCCCCCTCCGGTCACGGTGAAACCCTAAAGTCCAGGCCGGGGAGCGGAATGAAGGCCAATTTAGGCAATCGGCGGTCCCTGGACGTCCTCGAGGATTCCCTCAGGATGATGCCGGAGGTGCAAACTGACACCGGGAATGTCTTTGTCGACCCTGAAAACCCAACGGTACCGATTTTGGCTAAGGTCGGTCCCTACCCGGGGATGGTACACCCCCAAAGTTACCTTTGCAAGGTTTTGTGCAACTTTGCACGGGCATAACCTCGAAACCAGTCGTGGGAAAAATCTGAGAAAATTAGGGTACCTATAATGCACTTTCCCCTTTCAAATGAGCTTTGAAGGGACTCTGTAGGATGAACCGTTTTCGAGAACCCATTAGTACCCAAATGGTCGATTTTGGCTGATTTTGGCCACTTTGCACCGCTGCCAAGTCCACAGTTTTTGAGCGATCGAGCCCAGACTGGTCAAGGGACCATCAGGGGGATGCCCTCTACTAAGAAATAAAAAAAAAAAATTTTCGAGATGGTCTAAAAATGGGTGGCTCCTTAGGTTTGGAATGCCTCCGTGTAATCCTGCTGCAATCTCTGCCTGTCTTCGGTCAAATTCCGTTTTACGATTCAACCCCTACAATCTGGTATATGTAATTATGTGTCATCTTGTAATTCTGTGCACCGGGCGTTTCAGAGAACACGTAACAGTATTGCGGGTCTGACTACCAACGGCGCCTTACGGCTGAAGCCGGTACACACTGAATTCGTATGTACAGTACTAGTTTATACATAGCTATATAGATCTATGCGCATGCATAAGTTGCGTAAAAAAAAATATACTTATGCACAATTTTGGCGTAGTTGAGTAAGAATTCATACATAGATCAGGAACTTTTGGAATGTAAGCTATGCATGCGCATGTAAGAGTACAAAATAGTACATAATATTTCTATGCGTAGGCAAACCCGCATACTGTCGAGAGCAGGCCCGCACCCTGCACCGCGCCACGTCGCGCCCTGCCGCTGTCCTTGGTCTTGGCAATGGTCCGTTTGCTCTCGCTACTCTCGCGGACTTTCATGTTGTTGTCGTCGTGCCCCCCCCCCCCCCCCCGCCCCCTCCCCGGCGCAGGCAGGTCGCAGGTGCAATACACACTGGAGGCCCTGGTGGGCCGAGCCGCCGGGCCAAGAGTACCTTTCACCTGGACAGCCAGTATGGGAAGTGGGTCTATTGCCCCCACCCCTTCCCTTACCCTCGCCGCGCGCCCGCCCTTGTGTGTGTGTGTGTGTGTGTGTGTGTGGTGCGAAAGGAGCGGCAGCGGCTTGTTTGGCGGGCGATTTGACCTCCAGAGCCGTCCCGTCCCGTCCCGCCCCGCTGGCTTAGCCGCGAGACATCGCATCCTCGCCATCGCCTCACCATTACCCCCTCGCCATTCTGGTGCGAGAGGAGGGAGGGGGGGGGGCAGGGGCGGGGGGCCATGGCAGATGCCACGTGAAATCAGAGGGGCCTGCCCTGCGCCGTGCCGGCAGCAGATTCACTCCCCCCCCCCCCTCTTCCTCCTCTCCAAACACCCGTGACCGTCGATGGCGATCCGCCCAACTCTCCACTGCACGCAAAAAAAAGAGAGAAAAGATAGTCAGTGTATCAACGGGGGGCGTTGCACCTCCAACAGCATTTCGTTCCTGTAATGGCATCAGGAACATGCTGCCATGCGTATGTAGTACAAAACCGCGGTTGTCAATAGATTAGCAACAACTACTAGTAAACCGGCTACAACGACCAGCTCAACAACATGACAGTTGTTCAAATAGACGGTACAAACACTGAATTTTTATTTTGAGCGTATACACCAAAAACATGACCAAGCGTTTTCAAACTCGCAAAAAAAAAGGAAAAAAAAAATCCCAATAAATGTATACGATCAAACGATTTTGAAGGTGCTGACATCACAGCGTGTTGTCTCACTCTTACCACAGCGCTGAGAGTTTACTCATTACGGCGGAGACCCCCTACGTGACGACAAGGGGCTCAGCAGCAGCTGCTGCTGCTGCACTTTCCCAGCTTTCTGCTAATTGAATGTCGACGTCGCGCGCCTGTCGGCGTCTCCCGCCCGCCTGCCCTGCACGACGACGTGATTCCATTTCGCGGAGACACGAGCCACGTGTGCGGGGGGGGGGGGGGGCCATGTGGTGCTCCCCTTTCCAATAACGTAAACGCCTGAATTCAGGATTCGGTATCCTTCAGCGACGTACGAAGTTGCCCGGGCGGACCGGACACAGCTAAAACGCCATAGCATTGTGGGAAAAAAAGGCGTTTTACTGTCTTTTATTGTTATTACACGCGCATCGGACTCGGGTCTGGATTTCTAGCCACAGGGCTGGTCTGAGTTTATTAAAAACGTTTGTATTTAATTTTACAGTATGAACACATTGAGTGCGGCATGACCACTATATGGTCACGCTCCCGTGTTAAATCATAGGGAATAAAAACTTCCCGCACTCAATGTGTTAATATTACCGCAAAATAAAATACAGGTCGGCCGTAAAATAAAGTACAGTAAAGACCATATCTCTACTGTATTCAAATACATTTTTTTTAAACAGTGCGTGGACTTCCCTCTGCGCTGCGCCTGGCTGCGGCCCGCGTGTGGCGCACGGCCCCGCGGCCGATACCCCGCGCCCGCAGAGGCACCCGGACCACACCGGGCGCCCGGCCGGGGCCCCGCGATGCAGTGACGATACTCCACGCGCCGTCATTCATTTCCAAAAAGCTAGGGGGAGGGGGTAACGGGTCTGTGAAGTAGAGGTCGGTCAGCAATACTCAGCGCCTGTCGGGTAGGCAACCTTCGAGTGTATACGCGCGCATGTCTAACGGGGTGGCCTAGCCGACGGACTGCAGGGGTCCTAGCTGGCCGCTGGCCGCAGGGGGAGAGAGATAGAGGAAAGACGACGCTCTCTCTCTCTCTCTCTCTCTCCCTCTCGCTCTTACTCTTGCTCTTGCTCTCGCTCTCTCTCTCTCTCTCTCTCTCTCTCTCTCTCTCTCTCTCTCCCGCCATGCACACTTCCGCTCGAAGTTTCTTTCAATTAAATCGGTTTGAGCAGCGCATCCACCATCCTTGCGGCGTGAAAACGCTGCTACAACAACAAAAACAAACACAAGAGCGGCAGCAGCGCGCCTCGCCTGGCCTGGCCTGGCCGATCGCGTGCTCGCGCCAAAGCAAACCTCGCAGCCTAGCGGCGGCGGCGGCGCGCCGTCTGTGTCAGATCTGCGCTGCTCGGAATCCAGCTAGAAAGTCGTCCCGTTCGCGAACGGGGGAGGAGCGGGGCTAAGGGGGGAGAGGCAAAGCCAGACAGGCAGCCATAACTCACGTCACAGGCAGCAGGATCACCGCCGCATCAGAGAAGAGCAGCAGCAGGCCCTCTCTCTCTCTCTCTCTCCCTCTCTCTCTCTCCCTCTCTCTCTCGCTCGCTCTCTCCTCTCTCTCTCTCTCTCTCTCTCTCCCTCTCTCTCTCTCCCTCTCTCTCTCGCTCGCTCTCAAGACACACGCCGGACTGGCCGTCTCTCTCCCTCCCGCTGCATGGCTTTTATTTATTTCAAGCCACAAACCCAACCCATCTCTGCTCCGCTCCGCTGGCCGGCTAGCGCGCTAGCGCCACCGCCACGTCCGTCCAGCTGGGCCTGAGTGGACGAGCCCGTAACAGGTGGTTGTGTCAAAGCGTTACGCCGGCCAGCAGCGCGGCGAGCGGGAGCGAGAGAGGCTTCCGAGAGACACAGACTGAAATCACCGAGTGTCACCTAACTTAAAGGGTTTTTCACACACCTTCGTGTACGTGTAGGACAAATTATTTACACACAGGGTAAAACTACTTTCGAAAATTTATACACTGTAAAACCAAGTATGCAACTGCTCAAAATGTTCAACTTAAAGTCTAACTCTGTATTAGCAGAGAGAGAGAGAGAGAGAGAGAGAGAGAGAGAGAGAGAGAGAGAGAGAGAGAGAGAGAGAGAGAGAGGGGGGGGGGGTAAGACCTTGGCTTCCGCGCCGCACACAAACGCGGAGTATGTCTGCCTGCCGCTAAACGCAACCAGTTCCACGCGCCATGCACCCGGCCCCGCCCCGCCCCACCCCGCCCTGTCGACTCTGCTTGGCGCAGGCGGCGACAATGATGCGGTGGGCTGCTGCAGCGCAGCCAGGCACAGCAGCCGACAAGGCTGCCGCGGCTGGGCGTAACGCAAGGAGCCGAGCCGAGCCGGTTGAATAATGACGGAGATGATGGTGATGAGAATAAAGGTATCAGACCTGACGGAAAGGTCGCGCCGAGCAGTGCGAGAGGAGCGGCGCGTGTTGTGTGCACAATTACACAGGTGGAAGCCCAGTCGCCGAGAGTAGAAGCCCTGTCGACCTTTCAACACCAAAAAAAAAGCCCTCCGATTTCCAAGAAAACTATCTAGAATCGCAATATTAAAATTATTGAGCACAAGAGTGTGTTCAGTTTGATTTTTAAAAAATCGATTCGCTAAAAGTTTTCAAGGATAGACAATCGTACTTTGCGAGTGTATCACTGAGGCATTCCAAACCTAAGGAGCCACCCATTTTTCGACCATCTCGAAAAAATTATTTTTGTTATTTCTTAGTAGAGGGCATCCCCCTGATGGTCCCTTGACCAGTCTGGGCTCGATCGGTCCAAAACTGTGGATATGGCAGCGGTGCAAAGTGGCCAAAAACAGCCAAAATCGACCATTTGGGTACTAATGGGGTTCTCGAAAACGGTTCATCCTACAGAGTCCCTTCCAATCTCATTTGAAAGAGGAAAGTGCATTCTAGGTACCCTAATTTTCTTAGATTTTTCCCTCGACTGGTTTCGAGGTTATGCCCGTGCAAAGTTGCACAAAACCTTGAAAAGGTAACTTTGGGGGTGTACAATCCCCGAGGAGGCACCGACCTTGGCCAAAATCGATTCCGGAGGATTTTTAGGGTCGACGAAGACATTCCCGATGTCCGTTTGCCCCTCCGGCATCATCCTGAGGGTGTCCACGAGGACGTCCAGGGACCGCCGATGGCCTAAATTGGCCTTTATTCCGCTCCCCGGCCTGGACTCCAGGGTTTCACCGTGCCCGAAGGGGAATTTCACATCGGTAATCTTGTACAGACTACTCGGTATTACACAGTATTACACCTGAATTACACTTGCTCTAGAAACCCCACGGGGTGCATGGCATGCGCCATTTGGAGTCAACCACAAGGCACACTCTAAAAAAGAGTGTGCCTGCCAGGCATGCTCTAATAAAAAAGAGTGTGCCTGCCAGGCATGCTCTAAAAAAGAGTGTGCCTGCCAAGCATGCTCTAAATTAAAGCATGCCAACGAGGCGTGCACTTGGTGCACACACAGAGCATACATAGGCACACACTCTAAAAAAAATCTGTGAATAGCAACGGCAAAACATAAGTAATGAAATTAGAGTTGCGATGAAGTTCCACATCACCACCATGCACGACACAAACAACCCCGACAACAGCTAAGTAGAGTTGGACTGTTGGTGCAGCTAGTGTATATGTATAACTACGGCATGCAACATGAAAACTAACTGCGACCAGCGAGCCCAATACCAACAGCAACAACAAAAAAACACGTCCGCTAGGACAAAAGAAAGAGGCCCGAGAAAAATGTTACTATAAGCCATATTTTATTTTTTTATGTTACCAAATATCAATAAGTTCACACAAGGCATTCGCTAAGAATACACTATTTAAGAAGAAAACAGGATGTAGAGGAAAAAAACAAAACACAATAGTTTGATATTCAAAATAATTTAAATTCAAGTGTGAAAGAAGGAATATAACACAATTCGTTTATTAATCTCAAGTATAACTGTCCATACAACTATTCGATGCGACGATGCTTATCTTGCTGAAAAAAAAATACTGTTTCCTGTAGAATAATGCAAAAAATCTGTGCAGCGAGAAGGCTAACTCATGTGGGTCTTAATGTGAACAGCAAGACTATCTTTACGACTGAATTTTGCTTTGCAAATATCACATTGGTATGGTTTCTCACCGGTATGTTTTCCGATGTGTCTAACAAAATTCGATCTATCACTGAATTTTGCTTTGCAGTGATCACACTCATATGCTTTCTCACCGGTATGTATTCTTATGTGTCTAACAAAATGCGATCTATCGCTGAATTTTGCTTTGCAGTGATCACACTCATATGGTTTCTCACCGGTATGTATTCTGAGGTGTCTCACAAGAGCCGATCTTTCGCTGAATTTTGCTTTGCACTGATCACACTCATATGGTTTCTCACCGGTGTGTATTCTTCTGTGACGAGTAAGGTTTGATCGACATGAATTTTTTTTGCTGCAATATTCACTCGACAATGTTCGCAGGCATTTGTTACTTGGCGGTTGTTTCCCGTCTTTCTCTTGCTCATCGTTAGCTGCTTGGACGCTAGTATTCTCTGCGCTGACCCTAGGTACCGATTCACGTTCTTCGGCAGGATCCTTATAGGTACTAGATAGCCTGCGACACTTTATAACAGGGACCTGCTGGCGTGTGCGTAAGGAGTAGCAGTCCGATACTACGAGAGTCATCTGGTCGGCAGAAGGGTTGTCTGCAACTTCTTGGCTGTCGCCAAACGGCCTTTTCTCGTCCATCTGGCAATCGTCAAAGGAAGGTTTTTCAGGAACCTTGATACTAAACTCTTCAGGGGCATCGGACCAGGGATGTCTTGCTGGCTCAGAACCTGTAAACAGCAACGGCAAAACATTAGTAATGAAATTTGAGTTCCGAGGAAGTTCCACATCACCACCATGCACGACATAAACAACCCCGGCAACAGCCAAGTAGAGTTGGACTGTTGGGTGCAGCTAGTGTATATGTATTACAACGGCATGCAACATGAAAACTAACTGCGACCAGCGAGCCCAAGCCTAACGTCAACAACAAAAAACACGTCCGCTAAGGAAAAACAAAGAGCCCCGAGAAAAATGTTATTATAAGCCATATTTTATTTTTTTAAGTTACAAAATATCAAGAAGTTTACACAAAGCATTCGCTAAGAATACATAACCAAAGAAAAGAGGATGTAGAGGAAATAAACAGAACACAATAGTTTGATATTCAAAATAATTTACATTCAAGTGTGAAAGAAGGAATATAACACATTTCGTTTATTAATCTCAAGTATAACTGTCCATACAACTATTCGATGCGACGATGCTTATCTTGCTGAAAAAAAATACTGTTTCCTGTAGAATAATGCAAAAAATCTGTGCAGCGAGAAGGCTAACTCATGTGGGTCTTAATGTGAACAGCAAGACTATCTTTACGACTGAATTTTGCATTGCAAAGATCACACTGGTGTGGTTTCTCACCAGAATGTATTCTGAGGTGTCTAACAAAATTCGATCTATAGCTGAATTTTGCTTTGCAGTGATCACACTCATATGGTTTCTCACCGGTATGTATTCTGATGTGTGTAGCAAGAGTCCCTTTCTGATTGAATTTTGCATTGCAAAGATCACACGAATACGGTTTCTTACAAGTGTATATTCTTCTGTGACGAGTAAAGTTTGACCGACATGAATTTTTTTTGCTGCAATATTTACTCGAGAATGTTCGCAGGCATTTTTAGGCCCCCGTTAGGGGTGCCTATTGCTCACGCCAGTGAGTTTTTTTTTATTCTTCAATATTGCCCCTTATGGGCGCAGCTGATCCTGTCGATCTGATTATCACCAAATTGTAATGAAAAATACTATGAAAAATTAGAAAATTTTTGAGATAGGTGTGATGTTGAACTGTCCATACGTTTTTGCATAAAACGAGTTCGCATCGTCTGTTTCTATGGCAATGACGAGCTGAGCAGCCAGGCTTGCCGAGCCGGCGGGAAGCTAACAATGCCAACCTTGTATTTCTTCCCTTAAGATCCATGTTTTTACCGTTTGCTCTGATTTATTTTTCTCATCTACACAATGCAAATAGAAATATAGCTCTAAAAAGTTTTTGCTAAAATGTTACGACGTCCATTTACTTCGTTTTCAAATTTAGAATTACTACTTAATTATTTTTGGATCTCAGTGGTCGCCAGGGCGGCGTTGTTGATAGCTAGCCTGATGGGCGCCATTCCTCTGGCTGCAAATAAAATTTATGATTTGGTTTTCACGTATAGTTTTGAATGTATATTTCTTAATTCTTTGTAATTAAAAGGTCAGTGTTAAAACCTAGGGGGCCGTTTAACGCGTTAGCGTTAGAATTTTTTACTTTGCGGTTGTTTCCCGTCTTCCTCTTGCTCATCCTTAGCTGCTTGGTCGTTAGTCTTCCCTGCGCTGACCCTAGGTACCGATTTACGTTCTTCGGCAGGATCCTTATCGATACTAGACGGCCTGCGACACTTTATATCAGGGGCCTGCTGGTGTGTGCGTAAAGAGTAGCAATCCGATACTACAAGAGTCATCTGGTCGGCTGAAGGCGTGTCTGCAACTTCTTGGCTTTTGCCAAACGGCCTTTTCTCGTCCATCTGGCAGTCATCAAAGTAGGGTTCCTCAGGAACCTTACGACAAAACCCTTCAGAAGCATAGGGCCAAGGATGTCTTGCTGGCTCACAACCTGTGAACAGCAACGGCAAAACATTAGTAATGAAATTTGAGTTGCGAGGAAGTTCCATATCAACACCATGCACGACATAAACAACCCCGACAACAGCCAAGTGCAGTTGGACTTTTGGGTGCAGCTTGTGTATATGTATTACAACGGCATGCAACATGAAAACTAACTGTGACTAGCAAGCCCAAGCCCAACGACAACAACAAAAAACACGCCCGCTAAGGAAATCCAAAAAGCCCGAGAAAAATGTTATTATTAGCCTTATTTAATTTTTTTAGGTTACAAAATATCAAGAAGTTTACACAAATCATTCGCTAAGAAAACATAAACAAAGAAAAGAGGATGTAGAAGAAATAAACAGAACACAATAGTTTGATATTCAAAATAATATACATTCAAGTGTGAAAGAAGGAATATAACACATTTCGTTTATTAATCTCAAGTAAAACTTTCAATACAAATATGCGATGCCACGATGCTTCTCTTGCTAAAAAAAAAAAAACTGTTTCCGGTAGAATTATGCACAAAATCTGTGCAGCGAGAAGGCTAACTCATATGAGTCCTAATGTGTACAGCAAGACTTTGTTTACGAGCGAATTTTGCTTTGCAAATATCACATTGGTATGGTTTCTCACCGGTATGTTTTCCGATGTGTCTAACAAAATTCGATCTATCACTGAATTTTGCTTTGCAGTGATCACACTCATATGGTTTCTCACCGGTATGTATTCTGATGTGTGTAGCAAGATGCCATTTCTGACTAAATTTTGCTTTGCAGTGATCACACTCATATGGTTTCTCACTGGTATGTATTCTGATGTGTCTAGCAAGATCCCTATTACTGATAAATATTGCTTGGCAGCGATCACACTCATATGGTTTCTGGCTGTTGTGTAGTTTAAAGTAAGCAGTGAAGTTTGATTTACAAGAACTTTTTTTGCTGCAATATTTACTTGACAATGTTCGCAGGCATTTGTTACTTTGCGGTTGTTTCCCGTCTTTTTCTTGCTCATCCTTAGCTGCCTGGTCGCTAGTATTCCCTGCGCTGACCCTAGGTACCGATTCACTTTCTTCGACAGGATCCTTATAGGTACTAGACAGCCTACGACACTTCATATCAGGGGCCTGCTGGCGTGTGAGTAAGGAGTAGCAGTCCGATACTACGAGAGTCATCTGGTCGGCAGAAGGGTTGTCTGCAACTTCTTGGCTGTCGCCAAACGGCCTTTTCTCGTCCATCTGGCAATCGTCAAAGTAAGGTTCCTCAGGAACCTTGATACTAAACTCTTCGGGGGCATCGGGCCAGGGATGTCTTGCTGGCTCAGCACCTGTAAACAGCAACGGCAAAACATAAGTAATGAAATTTGAGTTCCGAGGAAGTTCCACATCACCACCATGCACGACATAAACAATACTCTTTTTTAGAGTGTTCCTTGTGGTTGACTCCAAATGGCGCATGCCATGCACACACTTGGGGTTCTGGAGTGTATTACTCTCAAGATTTAATCACGTTCGAGCATATTCTTGCGTTTTTCGGTATTACATTACGTATATTACGGCGTAATACATGGATCAGGTGTACAGTGTATTACGGAAGTGAATGCCCGCTCGCCGTGACCCCACCCTGCGCCTCAGCCACGCCACAGGCTCCAGCGTGCCGAGGGATAAGTGCTTATGGGCCGCGGCCTAGGCCTCGACGGCCTCCACCGAGTAGTCTGTACAAGATTTTCCGATGTGAATTCCCCCTCCGGTCACGGTGAAACCCTGGAGTCCAGGCCGGGGAGCGGAATAAAGGCCAATTTAGGCAATCGGCGGTCCCTGGACGTCCTCGAGGATTCCCTCAGGATGATGCCGGAGGTGCAAACTGACATCGGGAATGCCTTTGTCGACCCTGAAAACCCAACGGTACCGATTTTGGCTAAGGTCGATCCCTACCCGGGGATGGTGCACCCCCAAAGTTACCTTTGCAAGGTTTTGTGCAACTTTGCACTGGCATAACCTCGAAACCAGTCGTGGGAAAAATCTAAGAAAATTAGGGTACCTAGAATGCACTTTCCTCTTTCAAATGAGATTGGAAGGGACTCTGTAGGATGAACCGTTTTCGAGAACCCCATTAGTACCCAAATGGTCGATTTTGGCTGTTTTTGGCCACTTTGCACCGCTGCCATATCCACAGTTTTGGACCGATCGAGCCCAGACTGGTCAAGGGACCATCAGGGGGATGCCCTCTACTAAGAAATAACAAAAAATAATTTTTTTCGAGATGGTCGAAAAATGGGTGGCTCCTTAGGTTTGGAATGCCTCACTACTAACCTTACTTTTTTTTTATGTTCGCAGGTAAGCCGAGTGGGAGAACTATCAACTAGACGATGAAGGGAGCTGTGTATAGCCGCTATGCAGTTAGTGAGTACCGCCCAAGGCTGCTCGCTGCCTTACAACTATTGGTTATATGTATAGCCTAACCACACAACTATAAAGTAGTGGAAACAATCTAAATTTCCAAAAAGCAATTAAAACTTACGCAACCCTTTGAGGGATCTAGGGATCTACTTGTGGTCAGTTTCATTACGAATACCCCACAAATTGTAATGTAATGTTCCTCCAAAATGCTGATTGCGACAGCCCGCCACCTGCTGGGCAGGGCCGGGGGCCGGGCTGCATACAGCCCGCGCTCCAAAAGCTGACCGCCGCGTTGCAGAAACGGGCTCATCTTTGACCCGGCCGGTCGCGTCCTGGCTGCTGACCACAAGGAGCGCGCGCAGGACGGCGCAGGGGCGCAGGGGCGCTGGAGGGCTGGTCTACGCCCAGAAAAGCGTGTTCTTGGATCATGCGCATTGTACTTTGAATCGAGTGCAATGTACTTGACTGGACCATGTACCAATGTTCTTGAGCGTGTGGGCTCAAATCAGCACTGATTTCACTGTTATTCAATTACTGTGACGTCACATCCTATGTCGTGTGAATACTGTCACATTCTTTAAGATATTATTGTCACATTCTTTTGAATGTGACTGAAAAATTCAGCCTGCATAGTCCGGCCGATTCATGTTAAAACAAATGTGACATCACATTCTGACCAATGTGACTATTTTCACATCAAAAAGAATGTGACGTCACAGGAATTGAATAACAGTGTTGTTCTCATTATTCACGCATGAAATGAGACCTATATTCTTGGTTTAAGGCTTAATTGGGCTAGGCGCATTAAGCACCGAATTGTACTTGAGCCAGTCAAGAACACGCTTCTATTGGTGTAGCCCCCGCCCCGCCCCGCCATCTCCACTCACCAGCCGGGCTGGGCCCGTCACGTGATGTAACGGTCGCCAGATATCAACAAGTCACTGGACGGCGCGGCGCTAAGTCACACGGGTGTCGTCCCGTCGCGCCGGTCCCGTCCCGTCCCCGTCACTTCCTTCCGGTTCGTCGTTAGTTCGCCGTCGTCGCCGCGCTGCCATGCGCCGGCGCGGGGAGCGAACGACAAAAAAAAAGTGGACCTCCTCTTATGGATCTCCCGGCCTGGCGGCGAGAGTGGCACCTTTGTCTCGAGACGAGAAAAAACAAACGTTTATCTCTAGCGGGGGGCTCTCGGACGGCCTCGCTGATACATAGAGATCTGGTGGGTTTGCCTCCTGTCCTGTGCGCGGGCGCCTTACAGGTAGGCAACCCTCCCGCACCCCTGCATGCAGTACAGTTTCGTCACATGGGGTCCGGGGACCACACAGCGTGGAGAAAAAAAAACATAAGAAGGATTTTCTTCAGCTCTCCTGGTCCACCACCGTACACCCCAAAAATTGTATTCTTAATTCAAGAACATTGCCTTTGAGTGTTTAGAACACTGTTCTTGATTTCAGAAATGAACCTTATTTTAATGACGAAACGCGCTTCACTCAAGCAAAATGTTCCTCAAACTTTAAGAACACTGAATAAGAACTGTTTTCTGGATTTACCTTACAGCTTTAGAGCAATCGCCCATATGTAGAGCAGCCACTAGAACGGAATAAAACGAAAGAGACAAAAAGTTCGGGGCGGCAACGTCAGCCACACTAAAGTGTACACTGAGTGTCGGGTAGAATTCGTTATGCAAACGAGCCGGCGCGGGGCGGCGCGGGGCGGCGCGGGGCGAGCATGGACGTAGCACACCACACCACAGCAGGATGCTGCAGTGACGTGCGGCCCAGGGCGCCCGTCATTACGACTAAACACGGACGGTACAGAGAGGCAAGACGAGCACGGGGCGAAAAAAAATAGAGTTTTCACGCCGCGGGCGGGATTTGAACCCACGCCGCAGCTGTACGGCTACATTGTTATGGGTCATTTGGTGGGGTACTTTAATGGCGGGATGAGGGCCTCTCTCCCTTTCTGTTGCGTGCGCCGAGCCGGCTGAGGCGTGGGCGGCTGGCTGAGGCTGAAATGACAGCCCCGCCCTGCGCGCGTGGTCCAGCGTGAGGGCCTTGAGCCCCGCCATCAAAAAGAACGTACTTTAAACATTTAAGGGCATTTTTAGACAGTCTCTACCCCTATGGGTAAGTCAGCGCCAGTCAGCAGTCAACTCCAGCCAGTCAGTTACAGCCAGTGAGCTCCAGTCAGTCAGCTTCAGCCTAGTATTTCATCCTGGGGAGATACTGCAGGATGTGTCCAACTGCTTTACTTATCTCTCTGAAAACTACTGTGCGCCCTTGCAGAGAATCACCCCTCACATACTTCTGAGGCGTGTTTGTGTTTCTTTCCATTGCGAAAAGCAAATTTTGACGTACCACCACGTTATGCAACACCACCGCTCTACGACTTGCTCTCAAATTTCCCCGACGCAGAGGACCAGGTCGACTATATTGAGCTGTTGGGCCCGCGACTATAGCCTCGCGCCAGCCCCACCCAAAGCGGTTCCCACACTGCAGAGGCGCGAAACGTCGCGTCCCCGAGAGCGCCGCGCCGCGCCGCGCGCCGAGGGAGTCGGCGGCCGCCTCTGACACAACAAATGAGGAGGAAAGTGGGTGGGAAGGAAAGGAAAGGGGAGGGAGGCGACGCAGCACAGATAGGAGGATTGGTGCCACCCACACGTCGTTTCCTGACGAGGCGTGGCGTGGCGCGGCGTGGCGGGGCGTTATGTCCACACAAGTGCTTTTTCTTCGGCTGGCCGCGCTGCACTGCGCCGGGCCTGCACTCGCCCCGCCCCGCACCCGCCCCGCCCTACAACCACCCACCCCGCCCCGCGCCCGCGGCGAGACAACGGGGCTGATATACGATACTTTGTGAGACAACCGACACTAACACTAGGCGGCACCAACGACAACAACACTGCCCCTCTCGGTCCGTGTGTGTCACTTTCAAAACGAAAGAGAGAGGGGGGGGGGGGCACTGCGCTGTGGCCGCTGACTAGCCAGATATTTACTGCAAACGAGGGATCCCTTCCATAAGGCGAGGGTGGGGCATCACAGGGCACCGGCTGCAGCTGCCAGAGCGCGTGCGTGAGCATTAGTGAGTGAGTGAGAGAGAGAGAGAGAGAGAGAGAGAGAGAGAGAGAGAGAGAGAGAGAGAGAGAGAGAGAGAGAGAGAGAGAGAGAGAGACCCTGCCGCGGGCCGTGTGGGACGGTGGCCGCATCTTGGGGGCGTCTCCTCCTCCTGCTCGTCGGTATAGTACGGGCGGGGGGCGCGGGGGCGGGGCGGGGCGGGGCGCGGGGCTGGGCGGGGCGGGGCGGGGCGGGGCGGGGCGCGGCGCGGTGCTGGGCTGGGTCCCTAGCCGGCGTGGCGCGGCGTGGCCGCCGATGAGCCCAGCCCAGGCGGGGCCAGGCGGGCCCAGCCCTGGCGCACAGCACAGGCCGTGGCGTGGCCCCCGCGGCCTGTGCGCCACCCGGCCGGGCCGCGCCGGGCCCCAGGCCGCACGGCGCTCTGGCTCAGTCTGTGCGCGCACGGCGTCCCTCTACTCGCGGCGGCGTCCCGTCCCGTCCCGTCGCGTCCCGTGCCGTAGTGGCGTCGTTCCGTTGCCGCCGCCCGACGTCGTCCCCGCCCCGCGGCGCCGTCCTGGGCGTCGAGCACCGAGCCGCACTGTACACAGGGGGACCTCTGTCCTGTCCCGGCCGGGCCCGCCGCGGGGGGATTCGCAACGCTGCGCAGCGCAGTGCCGCCGCGGCTCAGCGCGTCGCCCGCCGCCCCGCAGCCTCGTGATAACGTACAGCCATCCGCGCCAGCCGCTCGCGAACCGGACCGTACCCAACCGCGACTGTGGCGCCACCGCGGCCCGACAGGTGTGTGTGTGTGTGTGTCGTTATGCGGGGAGGGCCGGAGGTACCCGCGCGTCATCGGCCCCAAGTTTGGGAGGAAAAGGGGCGGGGTGGAACCCCAGCAGCTTGGCTGATTCAGAAGAGCGCTTTTCTCGCTCTGTCTCTCTCACACTCACGAGGCGCGCCGTATTGGTGCAAGAGAGACAGAGCGAGGAGAGCTCTCTTCGGAATCAGTCGGCAGCGAATACTTCCGCCTCCCCCTCCCCCACCCTCCTCCTCCTCCCCCGCGCGGCCGACGAGAGGACCATGTGCTCCACACTTGTGTTGTTGTGGTGTTGTGTTCAATCCCGCGGAAGGAGCGGCGCCGCGGCGTTTACACAAGACCAACCGACTTGCGATAATTCTTTCACTTTCGGAAAACTGTCCACGAAATGAATAACTCCTGTTCCCTCTTAACAAAACCCTAACCCATAGGCGTGCTGCTCCTCCCGCTCCCGCCCTGTTCCCTCACCTCACCACAGTCGTGCCGATGCATTCGGTGCGCCTCCCGCGCAGCAGCAGGAGTAGCAGCAGTAGTACTTCTTGGCGCCCCGCCACGACACGGGTCGTCGGCCCGGCGGCCAGCCCGAGCTCCCGCTCCTCCCCAACCAGATCATCTCTCTGCCCCCCTTTTTGCTTTTAGTGTGACAAATTCCCCCCGGGGCGGGGCGGGCGGGTGAGGCCCGTAGGGCGTAGGGCCCCCTGGCGCTCACTGCGCCTGACGACTCACTTAGCATAGGGCGCCATAGGGCACCGCGCACTTTCACTGCAGGCCCTTATCACCTGCACGCTGCCCGGTCAGTGACACGACCAGGAGGTGTGAGAAAGAGAGAGAGAGATGGGAGAGAGAGGTGGGAGAGGAGAAAGAGAGAGATAGGGGAGAGAAAGGAAAGGGCGAGAGAGGTGGGAGAGGGAGGAAAGAGAGGAAAGGGGAGAGAGGAAGGAGAGAGAGAGAGAGAGAGAGAGAGAGAGAGGGAGAGAGAGAGAGAGAGAGAGAGAGAGAGAGAGAGAGAGAGAGAGAGAGAGAGAGAGAGACGGGCGTCTCTCTCCACCTCCGATTGCCGAGCCGATGAGTGTGTCACAGGGTTGCTGCATCACAGGAGGCGCCCCCCTTCCCCCTCATTATTGCACATGCGTGCGCATGCGTGCGTGGGCCGGACCGGACCAGAGGCGGAGGAGAGAGAAAACTCACAATGGCTTCTTCAACGGGCGTCGCGACGCCGTGCCACCGCGCGCCGCGCCATGTCAAGCGCCGACCCCGCCCCGACCCGCCCCGCCACGCCACGCCTCGCACTTCAGTATGATTATTATTATTGCATTCCTCTGCAGTGGCGGCGCGCGGCGTTAAGGCGGTCGCCAGTGACATGCCATAGCTAACATTGGTAGGGGAGGGGTCTCATTATGTATTCATTTTTTTAAATATTTTTTTTTGGCTCAGCCGAGACTTCTCCGTTATTGTGCTCTGTGTCACCCCGCCTCCCGGACATGCGTGCATGCGTGCGTGTGTGTGTGTGTTGCTTCTAGACGACACACGCGCGCGCTCTACTATGCACACGACTGGATGCGGTCAAAATTTAGAACGAACCGCAAAAGTACATGCCTGTTAGGCAACTCGAGTTGGGCATGCGCGTCGCGTCGCGTCTGGCGGGCGGACTGACGTCTCACTTACCAAGTTAGGTTCCGCGGCTTGGAAAAAAAGAGAAGGTACCGGTGGGGGTGGAGGGCGCAAAGACGATAAAAGAATCTCTTTACATTTTATACGTTCTTTTTAAGTTTATAATTTTAGATCCGTATCCGTATACAGTATACAGCAAGCCGGCCGCCCACGGCCTAGGGGAGCACCCGGGGAGCACCGCCACTAAAAGCACCAGCTTCACGTGAGCTATAGGGTTACGCGGCGCGCCTGCAGGCGCATCTCATTTTTAGCAGATGATACATTCTAGCTAGCCTTAACTTAAATGACAATTACTAAACGTAAGATAATGTATCAGCTAGCTTGTACTCTCATAAAGCGAGTGGCGGGTGTGGCAGAATATTATACAGGGGGGATTGTGTCGCCTCGCGTGGTCGCTCGCGCGACAATGCCTTGCAGTTGCCGCTGCCGCAACGGCCGATCAACAATGCTTGCTCGCACGTTTGGACGCTTTTGACTCAGCGACCCGTCCCCCGTCCCCTAATAGCTTTAAAATGAAGAAAACCTTAACTATTTTAATTTTTATCGTCCCAACTACCCTCTAGCTTCAATACTCTAGATACAATGAAATTAAATATGCCGATGAACATAAATTAAAAAAAAAAAGCATGAAGGAATAAAATGTATCATCTGCTTTCAATTCCAATCTGGATTGAAATTTTTTCCTCGTCATTTTTCTGAAAAAGTTTGACCGCGGCGTGGAGTGTGAAACCCAACCCGCGATGCTGACCGCCGCAATGTATGCAGAGGGGCTAAAGCAGCTGGGGGCAGCCCCAAAGGAAGGGGTCAAGTAGGCAAAACCAGCACCCCGCGGGGGTGAAGCGGGTGGCATTGTCTCCCAGGCAAAACATCGCGATGAGCCGCGTCGCCTGATAGGCTAGCGTCATTCACCTACAGGCTACTTTAGAAGCACTGGTGGAAACCGAAGTGTGAGAGCCGCACACGCACACTTGTAGGTGTGTGAATTCCCATTCGAACACTTGAACAAGTAAAGGTGACAAATTTCCAATAGGACTTTTACGCACTTGTGCGAGACACGTGTGCGAATGGAAATTCCCACACCTACAAGTGCGCAACATTCACACACTCGGCTTTCCACCATGTCGACGTATACGCAAGGCAAGGCCAGGCGATATACCAGTGCGCGGTGCAGCTTCACTGGGAAATCTAATGTGACAAGCGTCACACTTGCAAGTGTGACCCCTGGAGAGGTCGCATCATGTGGTGTGCCAGTTTTGGACACGTTTGTGATGCGACCAATGTGAAATGCCGTATACCCTGGAGCTGGCGTCGCATCGCAAAGTGTGACGTAAATTTAGGTCGCATTACGTGGTGTGACCAAAACTGGTCACACCAAAACGTGACGCACATCACGTCTGTTTTTCCAGTGTTGGAGGCGACCAGTGTGGCGCCGCCGTGCACTGAGCACGCCTCATTAGAGTTAGCCTGGCAAGCAGCGCGGCCTCCACCGGGGCAGGGGCAGCAGCAGCAGCAGCACAGCGGGCACGCTGACCTGTCCCGCCCTGCACTGCCCCTGCACAGCCCCGAGGAGACGCGGAGATAAAACAAAAAGCGGTCAGAGTGCACTCGCTAGGCTGCGCTAGGCTGCGCTAGGCTGCGCTAGCCTCGGCACTTTATAATGCACTCGCGCGAGTCGAGTCACTGTGTAGAAAGTAAAGCGGCCAAACTGGATCAAGAGAAGGGCCTTCCCTTCCCGCGCGATATATAGAGTGCTTAATGCGCCCGCCGGGCCGGGCCGGGGGCCGGGCCTGGCCTGGACGGGCGGATACACCTAGGCCCATTCACCTGCTCACTTTGCAGCTGCTGCTTTTCAATCCCCCTCCTGCCCGCCCCGCCCCGCCCCGCCCCGCCCTCTCATGCGGGACCGCCTCGCCTGCTCACCCACTGTGATCGCGCGCTTTTCAAAGTTGGCAGCCGTTGACAATGCCGCGCTGACGCCGGCCGGCAGGCGACGCCAGCGGACCTGTAGGGCGTCGGCGTCATGGAGCCGACGGCAGAGTCCAACGACGCACCGGCCCCGGCGGCCGCGGAGGGCCAGGTTTCTAGTGAAGTGACGGCGTCGCCCGCTGTGCCACCGTCAGCCGAGTTAACGGGGTCGAATGAAGTGACACCGTCGGCCGAAGGGACGGCGTCGGCCGCAGTGCCACCGTCAGCCGAGCTCACGGGGTCGAATGAAGTGACACCGTCGGCCGAAGCGACAAACGGTGCTGACACTCGACTGAAGCAACCGACAGAGGCGCCTGGATCGCACGCGTCACCGAGCGAAAAAGCTGCACCAGATACGCAACCGACGCCACCGGTGAGAAAGAGCCCCCCGCGAGGTTCGCCGCCGCCGCCGCCTCCGGCCACAGCGCCGCCGCCCCCGGCCTCGCCACCCCCGCCGCCGCCACCCCCTGCACCAGCCCCGGCGGCGGGGGCGGGGGCGGGCCGCAAGCACCCGCGGCACTGGTGGAACGGGTCGGTGCGGTCGCCCCGCGGCAGCCGCAGTCACAGCCGCAGCCGCGAGGGCTCGCCGCTGGCCGCCGACCAGCCCCAGACCAAGCCGCGCTTCCCCGCCAAGTCCATCGCGGACCTGGTGCTCAACGCACTGGTCAACGCGGCGTCCGGCAAGGCGCTGTCGCAGCACGCCGGCGCGGCGGAGAGAGTCCCGGACACCGCCAGCCCGACCACACCGGCGGCGCGGCCCAAGTCCGCCTCCCCGGCGCCCCAGGACGCCGAGGAGGTGCCGCACATAACCTTCACCTTCTTCGACGCCAAGGAGAAGCACCGCCACCAGGCCAATGGCGACGTGGAGGACGCCGACGAGGCCATCCCGGACGAGGAGTGGGAGGACGAACCTCAGCGCGAGCGGGAGGTGACGGAGGCGGTGGTCGCGTCCCCGCAGCGCGTCTCGGTCGCCATGACGTCCGACGGGGACGACGAGTTCGTCGACGCCAGAGGCACGTCGTCCGACTCGGACTCGCCCAGCCCCAGCCGCGTGTCCAGGCCCGCGTCAGAGGTGACGGCCCCGTCAGAAGAGAAGCCTCCGTCAGAGTTAAAGCAAACGTCCGCGCACGACGAGGAGCCCGAGTACGTCTGCGTGGAGCGGCGCTCCCCGGGCAGAGAGACGCCGTCGGCCACCGTCAACCCCATCTACCGGTCGCCGTCGTACTCGCACGCCGTGGAGGAGGGGCTGTACTCGTGCCCGCGGCCGCAGGGCGCGCCGCCGCCGCCCCCGCCGGGGTCACCGCCCGCGCCGCCGTCCTCAGCGCCACCGCCGGTCCCCGAGCCCGACTGGACGAGCACGGACAGCGGCAGCAACCAGATGACGAGCGAGTACGCCACGTACTACGTGCTCCCCACGGGCGAGCCCACCAGCCTGGACGGCGCCGGCCCGCCCGCCAGCCGGGACTACGAGGAGCTCGACTACTGCAGCCTGCGGGCGTCGCAGCGCGGCGGGCACCGCCCCAAGTCCATGGCGGCGGGCTGCCCGGGGGCGGGCGTCGGGACGCCGGCGCCGCGGCCGCGCGTGCAGCGGGTGCGCTCGCGCCTGGGCCGCGCCTGGCGCTCGGTGCGCGGCTGGTGGGACGAGGAGCGGGCGCGCCTCGGCGACACCTTCATGCGCCACGTGCACGCCCAGGCCGTGGGCGCCTTCGACCGGCCGCCGTCCGCCGCGGCCCCGCCCGCCGCGCACAGCTGCCACACCCTCGACGGCGACGCCGACGACGACTTCGACGACGACGACGACGACGCGGACGAGCACCCCGACAAGGAGGCGGACGGCGCGCCGCAGGAGCAGCCGGGCATGTTCAAGAGGGCCATCAGCGCGCCCACCATACCGCGCGTGCTGGTGCTGCGCCGGCGCAAGGACTCGGACGGCGCCAGCTCGGCCAGCACCAGCGTCAGCAACTGGGGGCGCGCCACCCTCGGCCGGCCCAGCTCCCGCCGCAGCAAGTACATGCCAGAGGTAAGCTCAGCCGCTCAGCGTTGCCGGAGAAGTAGGCAATGAGTGTCCAGCGTTGCCGGAAAAGTAGGCAATAAGTAGCCAGCGTTGTAAGAAAAGTAGGCAATGAGTAGCCAGCGTTGCCGGAAAAGCAGGCAGTAAGTAGCCCAAATACAGTGGAGTAAGGCGGGCTGGCGCCTGCCTACTAGGCAACATGTACGCAACTGTGCGAGGGTGCTGCCTAATAGGCAGGCGCAGATGCAGCCTGCTTTACTCTACTGTATTTGGGCGACTTATTGCCTACTTTCCTGACAACACTGTCCACCGCTGCGGCCCAGCCCCCGGCCGCTGCTGACCAGTGACACGACTGGGATGAGGCGGGCCCCGAGACCGAGCTTTATGTGCGGTAGCTTTCTCTGCACGGCGGGGCGGGGCGGGGCGGGGCGCGCGAGAGCGCCGGACACTTTTTCGCGCAGGACGATGCACTCGCGCGCACTGTATGATGCCTGCGCGACTACGCGTAGGCAGGCAGAAGGCAGACGCCCGCCACGGGCGGACAATGACGCCACATAGACTCACGCCACGGCCGTCACCGTGGCATCGTCGTCTTCGTGGAAGAGCGACGCAGCCTCGAGCGCGACGCGTTAAGACCACAACAATGTCGCATGCCTACTAGGCAACATGCACGCACCAATGCTAAGGCGTTGCCTATCGGCAGGCGCAGATGAAGTCCGCTCCCACTCCAGTGTTTTAAGCGACTTTCTAGCTAATTTTCTCGTAGCACTCACTGGCAATAATCCAGCACCAACGCGAGTAGCGACCAGGCAATAGGCAAGTGATTGACCATGACGTCCCGTACTTCCTGCCGTACTTTTTTCTGGCTAGTACTCTATACCGCGCCCGGACCACCCGCGTGGTCGTCTAGTGTCGCGGGCCGGGCCGGGCCTGGCCGGGCAGGGCGCTGACCTGCTGCCTGCCTCCGCTCCACGTGCAAATCAATACGCTCGCCCCCGTGCACGCCTCTCTCCAAGTATCATCCTCTGAGATAGAGCACGGCTCAGAGAGACTTGCGACGTGCGAATAAATTTGCACTTTGCATCGGATGAATCCGCCCCGCCCGCATGTGTCGTCTCGTCTCGCACGACGCCGCATCAACGCTACCCCCGCCACCTCCCTGCGCCGCACCCCTTTCTCCGCGCCCCTGCAATAATCAATCAATAAATCGGCCCCCGGTTCCCCTAATTCGGCAGCCACGCGATGAGCCATCACGTTATCTGCCTCCGGCCGGGCCGGCGCTGCTGGAGTTTTCATTCACGGCTGCCGCCGAGACCGATCACAGGGGGGTGAGGTGAGGGAGAGGGGGAGCCGCACGCCGACACGCAGAGCTCAGACTGCACGCTCGCGAACCATTCCAAACAAAACGCTTCAACGTTAACAAGTAATTAGACATTTTTTTTCTCTCTTTTCTTTTCTTTCTTTTTATCATCTCACAACAGTGTCGTGCGCACTCGTGAGTGGCATCGCACCATAGTATGTCCGGCGTGGCGTGGCGGGGCGGGGCGTGGCGGGCAGCCCACGCCCAGCAGCCCACAGGGGGGGTCATCGCACTCGTGTTGTACCCGTACACGGCCAGGACAGGCCCGGCCCGGGCCCCGGCCAGAGGTCCACTTAACGCAGGTCAACTGCCATGCCAACGTCTAGCCCCCCCCCACCCCCCAACCTCAGCCACCTCGGGGAGAACGGCTGCTGGCTGTGTGCACCGAATCTCGACGGCACGACTCCGCAGCGGCTCTGCCCCGCCGTGCGATTAATTTACTGTACCGAGATGTTATCCGTCTCGCGAATCGACTTTCCTCTCGCTGCGCTCGGCGGCAGAGTGTCCGCGGCCCGGCGAGAGATCGAGAGCGGACCAAGCTAGGCCCGGCCGGCAGGAATCGCCGTCTGGACATGCATATACTGCCCGCCCCGCCCCGCCCCGCGCAATGCCGCAACTCAAACAATCTCGTTTTCATCCGATCCACTCCTCATGCATGCATGCATTCATTCATTTCCGGCTGAATAATTCGGGAACCTTTCTCTCGCGGGCCGCGCTAGTTTTCTCCACAACTATCGTAGTGTACGGGCAGCAGCAGGGGCGCCAGCAGCGCCGCAGCAGCGCCGCAGCAGCGCCGCAGCAGCACCGCGGCGGGGCGGCCTTGACCAAACTGGGAGCCCGCCGCGCGCGCCGCGCCGGCCCGTGACAGGACAGGCTGCAGCACCGGCACCGGCACCGGCAGAGTCAGATGGTGTACGAGATCCGACTCCAAAGCCCCCTCCCTCCCGCCCGCCACCGCACTCAGTACCCTATCCCACCCCGGGAGTGCGTGGTTGCGCGCGTGCGCGGGGCGCCGTGGAGGTAGGCAGCCCATCCGTCACCGCGCCGCTGCGTTGCCTACACACCCTCCCCGTCCCCCACGAGGCGCCAGCCGCCGCGGCGCCGCCGCCACGCGCGGCAGCCGGGACTGATTCCGAGGATCGCTCTCGTCCATCTGTCCTCGTCGCACTCATGTAGCGCCGCCATGCGTAGCATAGGGCACCGCCATAGGTGCGACAAGGATGGAGGAACGAGACTGAATCATCAGTCGGCAGGCTGGCGACCGTCCCCAACCTCACCTCACGCCGAACCGGCCTCCGATTGTCCCAGGCCCCCCGCTTCGCCTCGCCTCGGCGCGCTGAACATTCCCGATATAAAACATCACAACAATCCGGGCGGGGAACAGGCCACAGCAGGGCGGGTCGGCATCTGGCTCCCGTCTCCCGCCTAGAGTGCGTGGGCGTGTTTGGAGTATCTCCGCCCCGCCCCCACCCCGCCCCGTCCGCGATGCAAGGTCGGCCTCGGCCACCCCCGGCAGGGCGGGGCGGGGTGGGGCGGGGCGAGGCGGGCCCCTCAACACAATGCGAGGTGAGGAGGAGAGGGTCTTTCGCCTTCGATGTTTCCTTGATCGCATCACGGCTGCCGTCCCTCGACGGGGCGGGGTGGGGCGGGGCGGGGTGGGGTGGGACGGGGTGGGGCGGGGTCCCCGGCAGGGGAGGGAGAGGGGAAGTAGCACGGATATGAAAATGTCGTCGGCCGTCTGGTCTGCGGTCGCACCGAGCAGCGCGTCCTTTCACCCCATCGGACCTCTCAGCCGCATCCGCCGCCGCCAGGTCCTTCACAGCAAACACTCACTCACACACACAGCCGGAACTTTCTCATACACACAGGAGGGCTAGTGCCGTGCAGGTTCCCGCTTCCGGCTCGTGGGCCTGAGAACGCCTTGCTGTGGATCAGCGCTATGAGGTGCATTTGCATCAAACGGCTCTAGGTGTCGATGCCACAAGGGGCGGGGCGGGGCGGGGCGTGTACGCGTCGGACAGGACAGCACACAGTGAATCAATATGGAACGATTTGTCACTCGACGTCCGCCACCCTGTTCCGCGCCGCGCTCAATACACCAGGCACATTTGCACTTTGCAATAAGACGGGCGACGCAACCGTCGTGACCGCGAGGACGATAACCCACTAAAAATAAGGTGTAAACCTAGTGCCATTCGACAACCAACCACAACGCCGCAACGGTGCAATACGTGCGAGCGACCTCTCGGCTCGGCATACAGCGCCATCTGACCTGCCTCAACGGCGAGGTGAGGGCGCAAGCCTGGGGGAGGGGGGGGCACTGGAGTCATCCTGACTCACGGCCCGCTTCACAAACGCCTCAACAACGCGAGACCGTTGTGCCTCCCATTTATTTCACTATACTGTTCTACTACTTGCGTTTGAGCTTAACGGGTCGGCCTGGTCTGCAGCGGCGTGGCGCGGCGCCTTAGCGCTAGTGAGCACCGAATTGGGCGCGCCAGACCAGGCCAGACCAGCGGGCCCAGCGGGCCGGCCAACTTTAGCTCGCTGGCGTGCGGCCAGACCAGAGCACAGGTGGGGATGGCACCACGCAGGGCGGGGCCGGGCGGGCGGCGTGCAGGCGTGCGCGCCCACCACGCCCCGCCGCGCCCCGCCACGCCCGCCTAGAAGTGCGAAAGTTCCTTAGGGGCCGCGCGGCACGGGGCTAGACCTTTAACCGTTTTACCGCGAGCCGCTCATCACTGGTTTATTACGGCAGCGGTCCAAACGGCCCCGCCCCGCCCTGCACGGCCCCGCCACGCCACGCCGCACCCCGCCCCGCCCCGCCGCGCACCTCGCCCAACTGCCGCGGACGCCCAGTTATCAAATGTCACGACCCCGCGAGCGCGTAGCCATTCGCGCGCGGGGCGGCGGCAGCGGCGGGGGTAGCGCCGCGCCGGGGGGCGGGGCGGGCGGGGGTAGCGACCATAGCGACGCGCGCGCGCAAGCCGGGCCGCGGGGTCGCGGCTGGGCGGCTTTTTCTGCCATTTCATTTTCCTTCTCACACGAGCCGGGCGCGGCGGGGCGATCGCGGCAAAACCCCGTCCGACGGGAGGCCGACGCGCCGAGGCGCAATTAGGTTCAACGATTTTATGTCATCGAGGCGGCTGCTCGGCTCGGCGCTGCACTGGGGCGGTATTAAACGGAGGGGAGGGGATTAAGGGGATTACGGCAGCGGCGGCTCACCTGCGCAGCCGGCCCGGCCGCCACCACACACAGGAACGTGACTTACGTGCCGAGAGGATAATCACATTATATTTTGTAACACAGAGCGTGCCTGCTCTGCCCCGCCATGCCTCACCGCAAACGTCGAAAAAGGGGGCGGGGCACCGGCGCCGCGACGCCTCCCCCGGCGCCGGCGCCGGCCGGCCGGACACTGTGCGCTGAGGGACCCACAGGCGTTGTTACGTGCCGTGCCCGGTGCCCGCGCCGCCAGCGCCATTTCCATACTTCCCTTTTGCTCCTACATGTAGGGCCGGGCCAGGAACAGGGCCGCCACCACCACCACGGCATGGCCCACTGGCCTCACCGCACCGCCCAGCACCGGCACTGCCTTTGCCCTTCTTTGCTCATTTCCGCAGGAGGCTGCGAGAGGAGTCTCCGCTCCACCGTTGTTGCCACTCCCTGGCCCGCCTGGCTGACTCACCCCGCCCCGCCCCCGCGGCGCATCCCACTACGATGCACCACACTCCTGCCGCGCATCACTTACGGCCACAACGCAACATGTCCTTGCATTGTTTTGAGCTACGTGGTTTCATTTTCCCGAGACATTTTTTTTACTTTATTTACCTTCCCGAGGTGGCACGTGCCCGGCGCAACCCGACGCGCCCGGGCCGGGCCCGACCACCGCTAACCTCACTTTGCCTTGGGGCGCGTATAAGTACACGTACGTTCGTCTGGATTATGTCGGTAATCCTGATCCCGCTGGCGCCGCTAGGGGCGCGGCGGTGGCTCCGACCACCGTCCTCACCACGAGCTGGAGGAGGCTAGGCGGACGGACAGCCTCTGTGGTGATGATAGACGGGATTATGACCACCTGGACGAACTTGATAACGACAAGGAAGCAATAAGACATGGCTTTTTTTTTTTTGTAGGCGTTCTAGGCGCTATATTTGCAAACGAGATTTGCTAAAACAGCAAAGTCTTTCTCTGCGTGAATTCGCAGCAGTAGACACGTACTGTTCGATGCGTTCCGGCACGGCAGCGTATATTACAGGCGTTCGGAGAAAAGCAAACGGCTCCAGCGGGCCGCGTGCACTGCAAGGAGTGCCGCAGCCTCCAGCAGGGCCCGCCCCGGCCCGGCTGCAGTGTGGCATTATCACACACTGCCGAGCAGAGTCGAGCACTGGAGCTGCTCACCTTAGCGCTGCTAAAGCGTGTAATGAGCCCGCCCCGCCCCGCCCCGCCCGCGAGTCTATGAGGCGGGGTGGGGTGGGAGCCGCGGCAGGATAGTGAGAGAGAACACCGGGAACTCACTACAAGCAACGCCGCGCAAGAGAGCGAGCGAGACGGGTAGCTCAGCTCGGCTAGGCTACGCCGCTGGTTTTAAAGGAGTTGATGGCAGGCTAACTAACTAACCACACGCCACCATCGCTCCGCCGCCCCGCCCCGCCCCGCGGCGCTAGGGATGCTTGGCGAACAGGGTCAGTCGGTCACGCATTTGCACCGCCGCCGCCGCCGGGGCGTGGCGGCCAGGATGCGCCCAGCGCGTCCCCGGAGCGCGCGCGCACACACACACACACTCTACACGGAGAGGGCCGGCCGGCCGCTCACGTTTTCATGCGTTGCACAACTAGACGCTCGTTTATGTACCCGGCCGGCGCCCTGCTCCGCTCCGCGCCGCGCCGTCGATATGTCGTCCACTGCAGGTGCACGCACGCACGCCACGACAAAATCGGGAGGTAACGGACGCGGGGCGGGGCAGGGTAGGGGCACTGGCGCCTCTTATGCTGTATGGGCTTAACTCTCACTTCCGCGAATTATTTATCCCACCTTCCCTACTACAACGCGCCGAAATTATTATTGGTTTCATTCAGCAGGAATAAATGCCGAAATGCGACGTCGGTAGTATATACTTCAGGCATTCCAAACCTAAGGAGCCACCCATTTTTCGACCATCTCGAAAAAATTATTTTTTGTTATTTCTTAGTAGAGGGCATCCCCCTAATGGTCCCTTGACCAGTCTGGGCTCGATCGGTCCAAAACTGTGGACTGGACTTGGCACCGGTGCAAAGTGGCCAAAAACAGCAAAAATCGACCATTTGGGTACTAATGGGTTCTCGAAAACGGCTCATCCTACAGAGTCCCTTCCAAGCTCATTTGAAAGACGACAGTACATTCTAGGTACCCTACTTTTCTCAGATTTTTCCCACGACTGGTTTCGAGGTTATGCCCGTGCAAAGTTGCACAAAACCTTGCAAAGGTAACTTTGGGGGTGTACCATCCCCGGGGAGGCACCAACCTTGGCCAAAATCGGTCCCTGCGGGTTTTCAGGGTCGACGAAGACATTCCCGATGTCAGTTTGCACCTCCGGCATCATCCTGAGGGTATCCTCGGGGACGTCCAGAAACCGCCGATTGCCTAAATTGGCCTTTATTCCGCTCCCCGGCCTGGACTCCAGGGTTTCACCGTGACCGGAGGAGGAATTCACATCGGAAAATCTTGTTCAGACTACTCGGTATTACACAGTATTACACCTGAATTACACTTGCTCTAGAAACCCCAGGGGGTGCATGGCATGCGCCATTTAGAGTCAACCACAAGGTACACTCTAAAAAAGAGTGTGCCTGCCAAGCATGCTCTAAAAAAGAGTGTGCCTGCCAGGCATGCTCTAAAGTAAAGCATGCCAACGAGGCGTGCACTTAGTGCACACACAGAGCATACATAGCCACACACTCTTAAAAAAATCTGTGAATAGCAACGGCAAAACATAAGTAATGAAATTAGAGTTGCGAAGAAGTTCCACATCACCACCATGCACGACATAAACAACCCCGACAACAGCTAAGTAGAGTTGGACTGTTGGGTGAAGCTTGTGTATATGTATAACTACGGCATACAACATGAAAACTAACTGCAACCAGCGAGCCCAATACCAACGTCAACAACAAAAAACACGTCCGCTAGGAAAAAACAAAGACCCCCGAGAAAAATGTTATTATAAGCCATATTTTATTTTTTTAAGTTACAAAATATCAAGAAGTTTACACAAGGCATTCGCTAATAATACACTATTGAAGAAGAAAACAGGATGTAGAGGAAATAAACAGAACACAATAGTTTGATATTCCAAAAAATTTAGATTTAAGTGTGAAAGAAGGAACATAACACATTTCGTTTATTAATCTCAAGTATAACTGTCCATACAACTATGCGATGCCACGATGCTTCTCTTGCTGTAAAAAATACTGTTTCCGGTAGAATAATGCACAAAATCTGTGTAGCGAGAAGGCTAGCTCATGTGGGTCTTAATGTGTACAGCAAGACTATTTTTACGACTAAATTTTGCTTTGCAAAGATCACACTGATATGGTCTCTCGCCGGTATGTTTTCTGATGTGTCCAACCAATGTCGATCTATCGCTGAATTTTGCTTTGCAATGATCACATTGCTATGGTCCCTCGCCGGTATGTTTTCCGATGTGTCTAACAAAATTCGATCTATCACTGAATTTTGCTTTGCAAAGATCACATTGGTATGGTTTCTCACCGGTATGTATTCTTATGTGTCTAACAAGATCCCCTTTCTGACTAAATTTTGCTTTGCAATGATGACACTCATATGGTTTCTCACCGGTATGTATTCTTATGTGTCTAACAAAAGTCGATCTAACGCTGAATTTTGCTTTGCAGTGATCACACTCATATGGTTTCTCACCGGTATGTATTCTTATGTGTGCGGCAAGATGCCCTTTTTGATTGAATTTTGCATTGCAAAGATCACACTTATACGGTTTTTCACCGGTGTGACGAGAAGGGTTTGATCGACATGAATTTTTTTTGCTGCAATATTCACTCGACAATGTTCGCAGGCATTTGTTACTTTGCGGTTGTTTCCCGTCTTTCTCTTGCTCATCCTTAGCTGCTTGGTCGCTAGTATTCCCTGCGCTGACCCTAGGTACCGATTCACTTTCTTCGGCAGGATCCTTATAAGTACTTGACTGCCTGCGACACTTCATATCAGGGGCCTGCTGGCGTGTGCGTAAAGAGTAGCAATCCGATACTACTAGAGTCATCTGGTCTGCCGAAGGCTTGGCTGCAACTTCTTGGCTGTCGCCAAACGGCTTTTTCTCGTCCATCTGGCAGTCGTCAAAGTAGGGTTCCTCAGGAACCTTGATACTAAACCCATCAGGGGCATCGGGCCGGGGATGTATTGGTTGCTCAGTACCTGTGAAAAGCAAAACATTAGCAATTAAATTTGAGTTCGAGGAAGATCCACATCACCACCATGTACGACATAAACAATACTCTTTTTTATAGTGTGCCTTGTGGTTGACTCCAAATGGCGCATGCCATGCACACACTTGGGTTTCTAGAGTGTATTACTCTCAAGATCACTTTCGAGCATATTCTTGTGTTTTTCGGTATTACATTACGTGTATTACGGCGTAATACATGGATCAGGTGTACAGTGTATTACGGAAGTGAATTCCCGCTCGCCGTGACTACACCCTGCGCCTCAGCCACGCCACAGGCTCCAGCGTGCCGAGGAATGTGTGCTTATGGGCCGCGGCCTAGGCCTCGACGGACGGCCTTCACCGAGTAGTCTGTACAAGATTTTCCGATGTGAATTCCCCCTCCGGTCACGGTGAAACCCTGGAGTCCAGGCCGGAAAGCGGAATAAAGGCCAATTTAGGCAATTAGCGGTCCCTGGACATCCCCGAGGATACCCTCAGGATGATGCCGGAGGTGCAAACTGACATCGGGAATGCCTTTGTCGACCCTGAAAACCCCCCGGTACCGATTTTTGCTAAGGTCGGTCCCTACCCGGGGATGGTACACCCCCAAAGTTACCTTTGCAAGGTTTTGTGCAACTTTGCACGGGCATAACCTCGAAACCAGTCGTGGGAAAAATCTGAGAAAATTAGGGTACCTAGAATGCACTTTCCTCTTTCAAATGAGCTTGGAAGGGACTCTGTAGGATGAACCGTTTTCGAGAACCCATTAGTACCCAAATGGTCGATTTTGGCTGTTTTGGGCCACTTCGCACCGCTGCCAAGTCCACAGTTTTGGACCGATCGAGCCCAGACTGGTCAAGGGACCATTAGGGGGATGCCCTCTACTAAGAAATAACAAAAAATAATTTTTTCGAGATGGTCGAAAAATGGGTGGCTCCTTAGTTTTGGAAGCCTCACTGGGAAACCAAAAATGCGAGCAAAAATGTACGTTGTATGTCGCTCAGTTGCAGGTGAGGTGAATTGAAACAAAAAACACTACGATTCATTGCTCACTTACGCGTGCGACACTAGCGCTATTGGATTCCCTGCAGCCCCGCTGCAGCCCACCTTGACGTCAAACATAGACAGTAATTATTGCAATAATTATGCTAGAACGCCATGCTGCGGCTAGAGAGACTTGGGATCACGATCACGGCGACGAGCGTAAGAGAACGACCGGACCGCGTGCGGAGCGGGGACGAATAAGTAATGTAAAAACGGGACAGGAGATCACGTGACTGCACGGGCGGGCGGCGCCACACAGGCAGGACTAGGACCCCATAACGGTGAGACCAGAGCCTCCTGCAGGCCACCCCGCCCCGCCGCCGCAGCGGGCCCCGGCAGCCCGGGCCAGTGCAGGCAGCACGGCGACGCAGTCTTGCCTGATAAGTAGGCAAAAATTGTCCACGATACACCTGTGTGAAGCGGGCGGTATCGACGCCTGCCTACTAGGCAAAGTAAACTCTCCTGTGAGGAGAGTTTGCCTGGTAAACAGGCGTTGATACCGCCCACTTCACACAGGTGTGTCGTGGGCAATTTTTGCCTACGTATCTCGCAAGACTGCGGCGACGACACTGCGACCAGGGGGACCAGGGCGCCCCCCCCAAGCGAAACCCAGTTCCAGGTTGATAAGGAAAGAATATACGGCATTCTTGTCGCTCGCCGAGATACTGTGCCGAAAAGAGACGGGTTGCGCCTACCCACACGGCGAAATCATGCAGACAATTCTTTTACCACAACCTTAACGATAAATTAATTTTAAGATATAATCGGCACGACACAGCGTGCGGCATGTCGACAGGCTCGCAGTTTGTTTTCATTGCGAACTACGTTTGTACATCGGGCACCCCGCTGGCGAGACTATCGGCCCGGGTGAGACACTGAGGCACTTCTCGCGGCGCGGCGCCGTCGTCGTCCTCGCCGAGCAGCCCGGCGGCCCCGGCCCGGCCCACCTCAATGTTGCTCTCCTTTTCTCACTAATTGGCGGCGGCGGGCGAGCAAGTAGTCCATTGTGCTGACCCGGGCATGGCCTGGCCCGGGCCGGCCCTGGGCCTCAGGCCGCGGCGGGGCGGGGCGGGGCGGGGCGGGGCGGGGCGGGGCGGGTGGGGCGGGTGGGGCGGGCCACAGCAGGAAGGGCGGCCGGGCCCGGCCCGGACGCATCGCGCTCACTCTAAATTGTTATGGCGGTGAAAGTGACGTAAGGGAGCGGCTCTGCAGTTGCGTTTTGTTTTGACGCAGTTAGGTGGTGCTCCGGGGCGGGCCGGGCCGGGCAGCGCCCTTCACACTCGCGTGTACCGCGGGGGCGCACGCAGCGCAGAGCGGGTAACTTCACTTTGACTTGACTTGAGCGGGTGTAGTGCACGCAAAAAAATAATTCACGTCTGAGAAAAAAAAATTACCAAGTGTACTAAGTTTTTGGCTGTTTAGACGCAGCGAATTTTTAAGCTAGACTGCTTATTTTCTAGCTACCCTGCTGCTATTTATTTTTCTGCTGTATGAAATTTTTAGCCGTCACTGTGAGAACGGGAAAATTTTCCATGAGAAATGTCGTAAAGTTACAATATCAAATTGTAAAATTACAAAATTTTAAGGACACTTGGTATCGCCTTGTAATTCTTAAACGAGCACAAATAAGCGTTCCTAAATTTACGATTTCGATTGTAAATTTACAACACCATTTGTAAATCACAAATTACGAAAAAAGTCGTAAACTTACAGGAATATTTTTCACAGTGGTGCTGCTAGTTTTTCACATTTAATTTGAGCTGAGCGATTTTTTTTTTTTTTTTTTGCGTGTGGCGAGGTTGCAATGATGGATGGAAGTGTATGGCGGATGTCGCAAACTTGCAGGTGTATGAATTTCCATTTCCTGCCCTGCACTTGTCCCTATCCAAGTGTGCGAGTGTCCTGGGATAACTCGCACACTTTTACTTTTAAGTGCATCAGCGGCGGGCGCGGGCCGAGCAGGTCAGCCCAGGGCACGGTCAGGGCGCTGTCCTGGGGGACCATCAGGCCCTGCGTCCTGTCCTGCTCGACCTGTTACTTCATCTGATGCAACTATATAGAGGGGGGAGGGAGGGAGGGGAGAGGGAGGGCACACACTCGCAACAAGCCAATCTCTGTCATCTCCCGCACTCACCATGATCCATTGTGCTCGCTCGCCGGGGACTTCCCCGCCCCTTCTCCCCCATCCCCGCCCACCCCACCCCCGGCCGCGGGACTCCGCCGACGATCGGCACACACACGCCTCCCGACGATACTGATCCACATTGCGATTGCAGTTGAATGGCATTCCCCGGGCACCAGAGAGGCCTGAGGCCTAGCCGGCCGGGCTGGCCGCCGCGCCGAGAGGTGGTGGTCGTCCCTGAGTGATAATAGCGAGGAATTCTTGGCTTGAGAACGCCCCGCCCGGGTTATATCAATCTCCGACATCATTGTACAAGTTTTCCCCGTTTTCTCTAAAGTGACCATCGTTAAAAATGAGTACAGTATCGGCCCGGCCGGGGCCCGGGGCGCGGCTCGGCTGGCCAGCGCGCGCCGCAGGCCGAAGCTGCAACACGGCGCCAACAAGCGAAAGTCAAACCTCCCGGAAAAGGATTGGTTCGACGGATCAAACAAACTCTGAGGCTGCGAGCCCGCGATAACGTGCTCGCTGGCGCTAGCGCCTATAAGGCCTGCGGGCCTGGCAGACAGAAGGCAAACTGGAAGCAGGCAACTAGGCAACCGCCGCGCCGCTCCGCGCCCAATAATCGCAAGGGGGGAAAGGAAATCATATCGGCAGTCGTTTGTTATATCACGCGCCGAGCATGGAGGGGCGGGGCGAGGTGGGGCGGGGCGGGGCAGGGCGCGCGGGGCGGTGGACAGCAGGTACCCGGCGGGGCGGGGCGGGGCCGATAGTGTTTGGCGGGGTGCCACGGCCGCCGCGGCCGCCGTCGCTCTGAACAAACTAATTACCGATCACGGCCCCGCTCCCCACGCACGGCACGGCAACTGGCAACTGTTACACGGCTACCCGTAACCTAAACCGGGCGGGGCGGGGCGGGGCGGGGCGGGGCGGGGCGGGGCGGGGCGCGCCCGGTATCCTGGAACCTTTTCCGACAAAATTAGCGGGCCTCTTCCACCACATAGCAGCCATCGTCGGAGCAGAAGGACCAGCCACTTTCTCTTACGTCTAGGGGGTCGTTTCGGAATGGAGAGGAGAGGGCACCCTGTTCGACTCCAGTCGAGCGAGAAGGAGAGAAGAGAGAGAGAGAGAGAGAGAGAGAGGGAGCGCGAGAGAGAGAGGAGAGAGCGAGCGAGACAGCGCGGCGGGGCGGACAAACTTGGCGATTGGTATCCCTGAGACCGCTGCAGGACACCACAAAACATCTAAACCCCAAGAAGGATGGGATCACGGCTGAGGGATTTACGACTCTGATTTTTTTTGTGCATCAAAACGTTCAGATCAATGAAGAAAATATACAAGAAATTCAGAAAATTTGTTTGTACACGAATATGTAGTTTTTCCCCCTTTCGAAGGGAAGGGCAGTCACCTTCTGGTGGTGGTGCCACGGGACACCACACGCGAGTACATGACGAATAACGACTACGCGAGCGAAGAGTTTCTCCGCTACCCTATCGCTCCGCTCCGCTCCTCAGCGGATCGTCTTCAATTTCTGAGCCGTCAGGCAGACGCGAGTGCGAACGAGCAGCAGCGGCAGCGCAGCAGACGACGGCCGAGCTGACGACGACACGAGTGCACCTGACGATAGCGATAACCGCGGTAACAGGAGACATTCGCGACAAGCCGGGCGACACGACGACGCGGCCGCGGGGTGTTTTGGTTTCCATCCGGTCCGATTGAACAGCAGGCGAGCGTGACCACATAGAGGTCACACCCACCCACACGGGCAGTCGCAGCACAGCACCACCTCTCTGACCCGGGCCGGCACGCGCCGTAGCTGACGGTGACGGTGCGTGATGTGCACGACAAACTGGCTGGCGCGAGTGCATTGACTCTGCACGGGGAATCCAAGTGTACGAATGTCGCTCACTTGTAGGTGAGCAAATAAATTCACTCACGTGTAGGTGTGCAAAGAAATTCGCTCACTTGTAGGTGAGCAAAGAAATGCACTCACTTGTAGGTGACCGAATAGTATTTGCTCACCTACAAGTGAGTGAATGGTTATTTGCTCACCTACAAGTGAGCGACGTGAGTACACTTGGATTTCCAGTGTGGTCGGGCGGGGCAGGGCGTAGCGGGAAGGGGCAGGGTTGGGCGGGAAGGGGTAGGGCAGGGCCGGACGGGGCGGCGCAGGGCGGGGCGGCGCAGGGCGGGGCGGCGCAGGGCGGGGCGGGGCGGGGCCGCCCCTGCCTCTTCTTCAAATGGTGCTCAAATCACTTCACTTCCCTTCCCTCCCGCGGGCCCGGCCTGGCCGGGCCGGGGCGCGCGTGGGAGCAGCGGCAGGTGAGATGTTTTGTTTTGTTTCGGGGAGCGGGGCGGGAGCAGCCGGGGTTAACGTTCGTGCTGTAATCGCCTGCAGGCCGGGCGGGGCGGGCGTCGCGACGCCGCGGCCCAGGCGCCGCGACGCCCCGCGACGCCTCCGTGTTCCCGGCTCTGGCCGGGGCAGGGCGGCGCGGCCACGGCTCCTTGAAGAGCTCTTCTCGCCGCGACTCTCACGCATTGCATTCTCCTTGACGCTTTCTAATTTGAGGCATTACAGTCCAGGAGGGGGAGGAGGTAGGGAGGACGAGGAGGGAGAGGATGAGGAGGGAGAGGAGGAAGGGGGAGCAGGAGGGGGAGGAGGATGAGGCTGTGCTCGCCTGTACCACCGGCGCGCTAGACTGCCAGCAGTGTTTCAGTGAGCGAGTGTGTGAGTGTGTGCATCTTTGTTCGCTTTGGACTTGGCTGCCCTTGCGTGGCACCTGCCAGGCGGGGCGGGGCGGAGCGCGGGGGCTGTGGGATGTGGTGTGGCGGGCGGGAGGTCTTCGGCTCCTGCGTGCCGAGCAGGGCTGCAGGGAAGGAGGCTGCAGTTAACGTTGTCAAACAGGGGTGCATTAAGATCCTATGAACACGGGGGGGGGGGGGGCTGGCCTGCGGGTTGCCTACGTACAGGGGCTCTGTTGCTAAAGTTGCCTACCTTTAAGGCGATTCATTAGAGGCCGACAGAAGGGGGGGGAGGGGCGATCGCCCGCCATAATACGCCCCTGAGCGATGCCGGCCGGCCTATCGCTATTCCCACAAGACCGCTGGTAAGTGGCGCCTGCGCTGCGCCTGCTCTCTACGCCACGCCACGCGACGCCACGCCGCCCATACGCGCCCGCCGAGTGACACATTTTCAGTACAGAATACTTTTTACGACCATTTCATCTCCGGCCGGAGTCGCGTGTGTCATGAGCGACCCGCGGCGACGACACGCTTCTTTGCAAGGAGGAGTCTCTCAACGGAGACTATACGGCCGCGACTGGACCGGCAGGGGAAGCAAAGTCCTCGGAGCTAAGCCGCTAAGGCGTGTCTACGGAAAAAGTTTTACTCACGTTCCGACCGACTTTTGACGCAAATCGTGCCGCACCGCATGTGACACACTCCCCCGGCCGGCGCGGCTTACTGTCTAAAGTGCATGCACGCCCGGCCCAGCGCGGCCCGGCCTGCTCTAAAAAGGCGTCACCTCATTTTGAGACTAACGTTCACAACGTTGTCACCCCTGTCACCGGTAAAATAAACGCCACGTGACGACACGAAAACGTTTCGGAAAACGCTACAGCGCCGAGTGACAGCGCCACTTTTGGCTGAGTAGTTAGTTCATCGTGGACGCGCCATGCGCCGTGCTCCCCCCCTCCCCTCTCCTCTTCGTTGTCACCGACGCGCTGCTGCCCGGCCAGCTTCCGCTCGACCGGAAATGGCGGACGAACCTGCGAGCATGCGCGTCCAGTCCAGCAGGAGGAAACAGAACAGGCGACCAGTCCGGGCCGGGCCGGGCACCACACAAACCGCGCTGTACCCTGGGTGTACCTCTCAAATCATCGCAGGCGTTGATCCAGGAAGGTGGGGGAGGAGGGGGCGACAAGGATCCCCCCCTCCTTCTCCCGGAGTTTAGCCGCCAATGTAAAAATTAAGGGAAATCGAAAAGGAGTGGGGAGGAAAGATGGAGGGAGAAGAAAAGGAAAAGGGGAAGAGGATGGGACAGGAAGAGGAATGAAATGGAATAAATGAGGTTAATTTGCCCCTGGATGTAGGAGGCAACCCGCAAGAATCTGCGCCTGAATCATCGCGCCTCAAAACTGAAACTAGCCCCGGCCCCGGCGCATGCGCAGATCAGTGCCGAAGCGCCGCTCATTACCGTAAGTGCAGCGCCGGGCACTGCTTGGCCTCGATCCCCTCTGAGCGGCCGGACCGCACCGCTGGTCCTGATTGTCATCTGCATGGGGTCCTAAGTGATGATTATCACCGCTACCACCACCGGTGGCTGCACTGGCTGCACTGGCTGCACTGATTGGCCACAGCGGGCCGCGCGCGCGCGCGCGCGTGTGTGTGTGTGTGTGTGCTCGGGGACGCGATGCCCCCCGTCAGACCGCACCCTGAGCCCCCCCCCCCCCTACTGTGGCCCGTGCCGCGTGCGGTAGCCCCCCCCACCCCCCCGCCACTCTGGCGTCCAGGCGCGGGAGCCCCCGCCCCGCCCGCTGCCAGGCTCAGTCCAGGCCCGGCCGCCGCCACGCCAAGTACGCCTCCCCGACGCGCGCGCTCCGCTCCGCTCCGCCCCGCGACGCACCAGTCCGTCATACAGTACCGCGAGTGACACATCAGTGCATCACGCGGTCACCAGTGCCGCACCCGGCCCTCCCTGGAATACTATACCACTGTGTGTGTTGTTGTGTCGTGCTGTCATATGTGAGGACTGTGCCGTATCGCGCGAGTGTGTGTGTGTGTGTGTGGGCCAGCGCCGCCGTCAGAGCAGCATACACACCTTACTCCTTACTGCTACCCAGTCAGCTGAACAAGCACATGTGACTCCCCGCTAGTTATTGGAACAACCGGCGCTCTGAGTGACGTTTTATTGTTTCTCCAGAGTAAAGCAACAATCACTGGAAATCCAAGTGTACGAATGTCACTCACTTGTAGGTGAGCAAATAAATTCACTCACTTGTAGGTGAGCAAATAACCATTCACTCACTTTTAGGTGAGCGAACAACCGTTCACTCACTTGTAGGTGAGCGAATAATCATTCACTCACTTGTAGGTGAGCGAATAATCATTCACTCACTTGTAGGTGAGCAAATAACAATTCGGTCACTTGTAGGTGCAGGTTTATTTGCTCACCTACAAGTGAGTGAATTTATTTGCTCACGTACAAGTGAGCGACATTCGCACACACTTGGATTTCCAGTGTGCCCCTCCGCACCGCGCAGGCCGAGGACGCGACGCGACACGCGATACCGCTGACGTGACGTGACACGGCGGCTCGGACGCGAACGGTTCTCACAGCGGCAGCCTGGCCTGGCCTGGCCGGCCAGCCGGACCAGCCGGACGCGCAGTTTAAAGTGGGGAAAAATGCCACGGGAGAGCCACGGCCAAATAATCTGTCAAAACAAAACGCTGTCGCAAAAACAAAATGTGAGAGCGCGGTGGTGGGTGGGTACATAGTCATGCCCGTCACTTGCGCGGCGCGAAAATTGTGCGACTGCGAGGCGGAAACACTTCTACTACTAGAAGTGCGTAACGGCGACATTCCCGCCCCGCCGCCCCGCGCCGTCGCGCTCCTGTTGCACCTGCGGGCACCTGCCAGCAGGAGCCAGCAGGAGTCAGCCAGCAGGCCGCGGCGGGGCGTGGCAGGTGCCAGGGCGTGGCCTGCAGCAGGTCGCGTATTACTCGACGCCGCCGACTCTATGTGGTCGTCTCTGAATAACTGTGTCGAGGCCGCCGCACTGGACAAGACGCTGGACGGGGCGGGGCGGGGCGGGGCGGGGCCACCGGTGCGGCCGGGCAGGGCGGGGCGGGGCGGGGCGGGGCGGGGCCACCGGTGCGGCCGGGCAGGGGCGGGGCGGGGCGGAGGGGGCGCGTCCAGCACGTGTGTCAATAGATTTGGTTAGTTGTCTTTAGTGCCCGCGCGTCTTTGCCCACCTGTTTCACTGGTCTGCAGGGGGTGGGGTGGGGTGGGGGCGTTACAGTGAAAGGCCGTAGTGGTAGTGGGCCACATGACACTGCAACGCTATCCGTCCGTGCCAGTAGAGCGCGTAATAGGAGAGCGTCACCTGCGTCAGCTCGCTACCCGGACGGAAATACTACCGAACTACTACGGGACGGGACGGTGGCGTCCTTTAAAAGGGAAGTCAATCCCAATGTAGTAAACCTCTGATATATATTCTCATTTAAACGATCGACCCCAAACCTGCCGACTGATTCAGACGATCGCTCTCGTAGCTCCGTCCCCGTCAGTTTCATACACGGCACTCCATGAGAGCGACAAGGATAGATGCATGAGAGCGGTCCGCGGCTGAGCTGAGCTGACCAGCGAGCGCTGCGCGTCAGTTGCGGCCAGGTAACGGCCCGCTCGAGTCCCGAACCTGATTGAGCACGTGACCCCTAGAGCAACCGCCACCCGCCCAATCAGGGCGCCTTCAGCGCGTCAAACTACCAATAAGGGCATTGGCTTGCGGTGAAGGCATTGGCGGCGCCCCCCCCCCCCCCCCTCCGCCCGAGAGGAGCGCGCCCTCCTTTGGGGTGCAGTAGAGAGACTAAAAGGAAGAGAGGCTCTGAGTCTCTCTAAAGTGCAGGGGCGACCGCCCCGCCCCGCCCCGCCCCGCCCGGGTCAACCTGCTGTGGCACGCGGACGTCACTCACCCCGGCCGTCATCTAGTGCCCCGCCCTGCACCACCACATCACATTCCGGACGCACGGTGTGTTGTAACAACGCGGGGCGGGGCGGGGCGGGGCGGGGCCGGGCCGCGGCCGGGCGGGGCAGGGTTCGTCGTAGAGACGCTCTGGCCCGCCGCGGCCGCGCGCGCCGCCTTGTTCCAGACCGCGACCTGCTCCGCCTTTCCCACACGTCCCTCTGTCCGGCAGGCGGGCTGTGTGTGTGTGAGTGTACGGGGAGGGGGGGGGGGGGGTACTGGCCAGTCCTCCCGCCATCAGCCAGGCCCCTCGCGGTGACTCTGCCGCGCGTTATCTGGCGTATTTTTATTTTATTGGTCGTGTTTGAGTACGCGTCACCGATAACCCATACCGGAACCGTCTTATAGGACGCCGTGACGCCCGACGCGACCGTTACGCTCATGCAGCGGCTCAGTAGCGCCCGCTGGAATATTAATTTCGATTGGCCCCGGCGGGCGCCGTTGCTGGCCCTGGGGCGTAAGCAGCGCGGCGCAGACGCCCCGCCCTACCCCGCGTACCCTTGCGGTTCTAATTGCTGCTTTTGAAATAATTTACAAAGCGAGCGGCCGAACGTCTGGTCCGTTGCTGCTCTTTGACCGCGATGGGCCGCCCCGCGCCCCGCCCCCCCCCCCTCCCCACCACCACCAGTCAATCTCCTAGCGGCAGGCGGGGCGGGGCGGGGCGGGGCGGGGCGGGCGGGGCGGGCGGGGTGGGGCGCCAGACCACTGACCCCGCCGCACCCGCTCGCACGACAAGCAGATAGCCATCATTATACTTTTGCTTTTTCGCGCGTTAGTATGTTATCTCGCGGTGGAAGTCTCTCTCTCCGCGGCCAACACGTGACTAGTTATTCCTGACGGGTTTTCTCCTCGTCCTCAGCTCATAGCCTCTCAGCAGGGCGGGCCAGGCCGGGCCACTTCCACGCTAAATAGGGTGTCTCGCTCTCCGCCGCGCAACGCCCTGCCACGCCCCCCGCCGCGTTCGGGCGGTTAGCGATCGGAGGGGAGCTGATGACGGGCAGCTCTGCACGCAGCGGGGGGCGCACGCGGGCGGGCGGTGACCTGAACGCCTGGCAGGATGCGAGGTAGGCAACCCGTCGGCGGCAGTGCCACGCGGGCTGGCCTACCTTGCGCCTGATAGGCTGCGGGGTAGGCCACCCGGCCAGCCGCCATGCGCCGCGGGCGTGCCTACCCCATCCCGGCCGCACGCGTGCGCGCTCACGTCAGGAGCCACAACTACGACCAGAATGAACTTGAAACAAGTCTTTCTTCAGACTTGAATCAAGGCAAATATACTTATTTTACGTGATTTAAGTCTTGAATCAAGTCCTTAATACAAGGCCAAGACTACTGTTTTCTGGGTATAGCACCCAGTGCAGTACAGTACAGCGCAAAACCGTGGCCGAGGCCGAGGCCGAGCAGTCTCCACGCCGAAGGAGGTCGCCGACGTTCAAGAAGGGCGGGCGGGCGCGCGTCGAGCGGCGACGACCCACCACCGTGGATGGATAGGAGGAGGTCGTTAGGATAGCGGGAAGCTCCCGCGGCGGGGGCGTGGCGCGGCGCGGCGCAGCCAGGCGACACCCTTGCGCTAACTGTTCTGTGCCCCGGCCCGGCCCGGCCTGCAGTGCACCGAGCACGGGCGCTCAGCGCCGGCGTCGGTGCAAGGAGGGGGGGGGGAGGGGGGGCGACATGAGCCCCGCCTGAACCTGAGCCCGGGAGGCTTCAGAGGCGACCTGGGCCAGATATGAGTCCAAGAGGTTGGGGTACCGAGGTCTCTTCCCAAGATCGGACTGATGTCAAGCTTGCACCTACGGTGTGGACCTACGCGTCCCGGGCTCAGGCTCGGGCGCGGGGCTTATGTCGGTTTTGCCGGGAGGAGGAGGGGGAGAGGACGCACCTCCCCGGCGAGGCGATGAGGAGGCCGCCAAGTAGCGAGTGGGCGAGGTGGTACGACCACGCATGACCATATGATCGGGCAGGTGACCTTCGCTTCGCCGGGCGCCATGTGTCTTCCTGCCATCATGCGGCGCCCTGCCATGCCTCCACCACGTTGCCGGCCGGCCGGCGCCTGGCACCGGCACTTCCCTCCCATTCATTCCGACCGTTCATTGTGCGATCGCATCGCGGCGTCGCGGCGCCGCGCGCCAGCGGTACAGGTGCAGCGGAGGCCTCCTGTACTGCACGGTGCCGTCATCGCGCGCGAGCGGGGGCCGCGCGGGCGGGGCGGGGCGGGGCGGCGAGGAGGAGAACGAGGCCACCACGGAGACCAACAACTGGTTTCTAGTTCCTACACACGTGTGTGTGTGTGCGTGTTGTATCGATCGATACTCGCGATAATAACGTCGATAATATCACTCTCGTCCGTGGCCTGCTCTGCTCGCTGCTCGCGCGCGGCGCGGACCGAGCAGATAGAGCTCGATTAGGCCGCCACGCCCAAGACTCGCCGCGCCTGCCCTGCCCTGCCCCGCCCTATCCCGCCCATGCCGCGACCCGCCCTAATCTCCTCCTGCCCGCCCCGGCCCGGCACAGCTATCGCCGATGTCGATCGTGGAGGTGTCGACACACCGCGCAGCGCCTTGTACGGACAATCCATCATCCGACCTGCTCCGCGGCCTCCGCGGCGTGTGAGTGCGCGCGCAGCGCAGCTCTAGCAGGCGCTCCTCGTGATGAGCCAACTGCAAATAACGGCCGTCCCCGACCCGACATTGCCTATTTGCAGCGCGGCTAGCTCGATTAAACGGCCTCGCGGCACGGCATTTGTTGCTGCTCGTCTACCCGTCCGACCCTTTAACACGTTGAGTTGAGTGCGCGAGGCAAGGAGGCCGGTGGTGGCGCCTGCCTGCCAAAGTCCTGCACCTAGAAAAGTGAAACATTGTGGCAACCATTCGTATGGTTACCTCAGGGACGAGCGTAAAATCATGGTTGAGATAACAATATTACAGTTGAGCTCACCAAATTATGGTCAACGCGACGAATATATGGCTGTCTCAACCCTAGTTTTATGTTTGTCCCTGAGCTAACGATGGTTCCTGTGCAACTTTTCATTTTTCTGGGTGTGGACTTTACGCGTCTAGGCGGCTGCCGACAAGTTGACTCTCTCCAGAGCGGTCTCCGCGGTGGTGGCGGTAGCGGCCGGCGCGGGTCTCTGGACGTCATATAATTATGACTTTGGAGCCCCCCGTGTCCGCGCGCTCCCGCGCAGCATCGCCACCGCCACCACATGCATCGCCTCTGCATCTCTCGCCCGCCGAGCTCATTTACATTTTTCCCATGACGGTTCTGGCGGCGGGGCGGGGCGGGGCGGGCCTGGAGGACGTCGTCATCGCCCGGCCCGGCCCGGCCAGGCAGCCAAGCACATGTCCGCGGCCCGACCCACCGCACCGCGTTGCGCGTTCGTTAGGGAATATCTTTACACGGAAGACTCAGCCGGCTCGGCTCGGCTCGCCTCGGCTCGGTAGGCAGGCCGCCGCTGTTTGGCTTGGATGGATGGGAAGCAGCGAGTTTCACCTTCGCGAGGGGCGTTCCAAAGCCGAGCCGCGGCCGCCGTCGGCCGGGCCGGGCCGGGCCGGGCGCAGCCTACGCACCACGAGTTACCACGCCACGACCGAGTAGCCTAGCCGTGTAGACAGGTGCAGTCGAGCACTTATCGACTCATCGAGCCGCGGAGCCGGCCCGGCCCGGGCGGGGTGGGGCGAGCAGGGCGTCAATGTTTACTGCCGATGACCATCAACCCGCCCCGCGCGCGGCCCACGGCGCGGCTGGGTGCGGACAAGAGACTGTCCGAAGTTTAGACAATCTGAAGTTGAGACTGTCTCAAGTTGAAACCACGCGCGGATTAAGGGGGGGGGCGATTTCCCAACCCACCCCCCCACCCCTGTCGGGCCAAAGTAAACCGTAGGGAACTTGAGCTACAAAACGTAGGCAAACTACGGTGCACACCCCACCCCCCTCTCGACAAGACCTTAAACCGCGCCTGGTTGAGGTTGAAACTGTCCAAAGTTGAGACTGTCCGAGGTTGAGACTGAGGGCCATGAGACTCGGCATACAACTGCCTCCCCCTCCGCCCTCCCGCCCCCCCTCCGACCAGTCTCAGGTCCGGTCTTCTGTCCAGCCTCACGCCCACACAGTCCATGGCATGGCTCCTCGGCCCCGCGCCGCGCCGCGCCACACGCCACCACACGTATCACCGGCACCGGCATCGCGGCCGGACCTCATCGTCGCGTCGCGGCGCGGCGCGGGGCGTCTCGACGCGACGCGGGGCGAGACACCGCGACCTTGGTGTGCAACAGGTGGTCGTGTGGTCGTGGCCGGGCTGCGGCACGAACGACCGCCAAAATTAGAGTCGCGGTAGGCAGGGCAGGGCAGGACCGAGGGAGAACACGCCACGCCACGCCACGCCACGGTGTGAGAAAGGACAAAGTCGTTTCTAGTCGGGACTAACGTCGTCATATTTCTACCACATCTCGATGCGCTGCGCACTGGGCACCCTTACACTACTACACGACACAGACAGGTGTCAGGCCAGGCCACCGCCCACGCCGTGTCCACCTGACACCCCACACGACATGCTGCTGGATGCTGACGGCGGCACTGACGCCCACTCCACTCCACCCGCGACGGGGCGGGCGGGACGGGACGGCCCTCACTGAAGCAGCACGTCGCCGGGGTGGCTTTTGCAGAGCCGCGCGCCCGCCGCGCCTCATGTCCCAGCCGTCATGAAGAGGGCCAGCAGCGTGGCGCACAGCCTGAGCCTGGCGCCCTCGCGCAGCCCCTCCGTCATGTCCTTCCTGTCGAGCCGCACGTCCAGGTCGACGTCGGCGGCCGCGCCAGGGCCGGGGCCGTCGCCCGGGCCCGGGCAGGCGGCGCCGGCCGCGTCCAGGAGGCCGCCGACGGTCAGCACGGGGCTGGGCCAGCGGGCCGGCCTCAGGCGCACCCTACGCATCAGCAAGCGGCTGACGCGCCGCAAGCACCCTGCGCCCAAGGTCCGGGCGCGCCCCCCCACCCCCGACACAAGGCCCACCACCGGACAACCCTCACTCACATGGCGTTGGCCATTCTGTTGCAGGGGCAGAATGGCTTCGAGGAGCTGCGGCGCTACGTCAAGCAGGGCGGCGACTTCTGCAAGGACCTCACCAGCATCCTCCAAGAGAGGTAAAGGGGGATACCTTTAAAAAAAATATATTGAAAAAATTCATTAGTTCTAGAAATGTTTGGTGTCAGAAACGTGCAGAACAAAATGCATTATAATTTTCAGGTCTGAAGCTGAACAAGTTTATGCAAAAAGTTTGGCAAAGCTCTCAGCAAAACTATTGAAGGCTAGCAAGGATGCAGTTGGAACTGTTGGTCAAGCGTGGCAGAGAGTTGGAACCGAAATGGAGTGTCAAGGAGAAATTCACAGGTAAGTGAGAATAGATACTTAGAAAACTGCAGATATGTAATGTAACAACCAATTATTAATTAATTCAATCAATTATGTATTAATTAATATATTTATTTTAAATTATTTTTTGTCAATATAGAACTTTTGCTGTGGCTTTAAGTGAGGAAGTAGTGAAACCACTAAAGCAACTAGTTGATTCACAACATCGTATTAGAAAATCAGTAAGTATGCCAAAACCTTTTAAAATGACTTTGAATTAATCACCAGTTGATCTTAATTTTTAAAGTACTTACACGCTTTATCAGGTTGAGTCCAGTGTAGACAAGACAGCAAAAAGTCTCTCGGAATGGCGCCAAGCAGAGGCAAAAAGTAAGAAATCATCATTCATGTGTGCCAGAGACAATGAAAAGTTGCAGGATGCTATGGTTGAAGGCCGCCAATCCACTCGAGGCTCCTCCCTGCACCTTCATCATGCTGTGCACAACAAAATGTCAGACAAAGATGTAGCTAAGGTATTGTGTTAACTGCAGAAAAAAAAATATGGTAAATCAACTAACTTACCTGAAACTGAACAAATTTTTATTCCCCCCATTCTTTCATATGCTCAGCTTGAAACAAAAAGGAGGAAGGCTGAGGATTCGGTAAAGAAAGCTGATGTGGAATATTATACATTCTGCATTCGGGCTGAAAGAGCAAGGTATAATTTTAAAAAGATTATAGTAAGTCATTTTGCAAGAAAAAATCTGCATATTGAGAACCACAAACATTTTTCTGTATACTCACAGGTTAGAGTGGGAGACAGCTGTCTTAAGGGGTAGCTACTGTATGCAGGCCCTTGAAGAGGAACGACTTCAAAATCTTAAAGAATTAGCATCAATGTATTTGAGACACGTGAAGGATATGGGTCCTAAAATGGTGCAGGTCTGTATATCAATCAACTGTCACATATTTTTCTCAACTATTAAAAAATTTTAGAAATCTTAATTTTTAACAAATACCTTTACAGAGTTCAGACAGATTAAATGAACCAGTTCAAAACTGTGATGTAGCTGCTGATATACAAACAGTAGTCTCCCTTAAAGGTACTGGCCAGCCACCATCAGAGCAACTACTGCCAGATTTTTATGCAGAACATGTAACCTTGGGTATGAACAGAGACAGACGTAAACAGGTAAGAAATCCAAGCACAATTTTTTTTAAAATAGTTGGAGCAGATAGAATGGTAAAAATTAAATAGTATGTTTTGATCCAGGCCTTAGTGAAAGTCTTACAATTAATCAAGCAAGACTTGGAGCGGGAGAGACGCAGTAAACAAGGGGTTGAAAATCTAGCAAGAGCTCTGCAGCAAACACCAAACTTTGGAGCTGAGGACTCACAGCAAAATGTCACAGAAAAACTCCATCATGTAAGTGCTAACTTACAACTTGCCTGGTAACCTTTATACAGGAGAAAGGAATATTTTGTCAGTAATACAATACGTTTCTGAAATAATACATTAAAATTAAATTTCAACCTTTCAGATGAGAGCTATGCTCACTTACTTGGAAGCAGCAAGATATAAAGTTCAAAGTGTATTATCTGAGTTGGAAGGAAGACCAAACCAAGCGCATCCATTATCGTCACACATAATTGTTCATCGAGACAGACAGGGACTGCAACAGAGCATATTAAAGGTACGCTTATATCGTGGTAATGACATTTAAAATCAAATCACTGTCTGAAATGTAACAAAACTTCTATTAACCATTATGATTTGCAGGTCCCACCTTGGGTGCGTAAGGACTCAATAGACCAAATGAATGGAGAGTCTCCTGATTGGATGGATCGGGGTGCTGCAGATGGAAATTCAGTTCAACCAGATAGTGATTTTGGTAAGTAGGTATATGTTAACATTTAAAGGAAAAGCACAGAAAAGGCCTCATGATGAAAATCCTTCTTTTTCTTGTTGTGACAGATGAGTTTTCAAGCCAAGGAAGTGAGAAAGATTATAATGGTAGTTTAATAATATCTGAGTGTGCAAGCACAACTCAGGCAGGAAATAACCAAAGTGTTGGTACCTGTCGAGCTCTATACCAATATGCAGCAAATCTATATGATGAATTAAATTTAAATCCAGGTAAGCAATAAACAGAAAATCCCAATAACCCTACATGGCTGTTAAATTTTGAAATTTGAGCTGTTTCAAAAACTTACTTCTGTGTGTACAGGTGATGTAATAAATATTCATGACAAACAAGATGACGGATGGTGGCTGGGAGAGCTGAATGGCACTGTAGGAATATTTCCAGCAACATACGTAGAAGAAATTAAATAGCTTTAGAAGATTACAAATAATGATGACTGAAATAACATCTGTTCTCCAACTGTTAAACTGAACTATGCTTGAGGAAGTTCAATTTATGTTTGATCTGTAACAATCAAAATTTTGTTATTCTCACAAAAACATTTATTTTTCTGCAATAAGATGCAAAGGTGTGATTTTCAATCCTTTTGCTTGAAATAACACTGAACACCTTAGATTTGATGATAGAAGAACTATTTATCAGCAGTGGAAGAACAGCCAGCGGCGTAAAGTATCCCATTTTATTTTAGACATTACAAATCCAGTGTCAGTATCTTAGTTAAAAGCTCATCCACTAAACATTATTAAAATATTCTTAAACTGGAGTCTCATCAAAGGAATATTAGAATACAACTTGTAAATATTGATTTAAGTGATACTGTAAATTTTTGAATAAAGTAAGAGATAACATCTTAAAATATATTCGATTTTTTCTGTTACCCGTATTCATCATGAGAAGTCAGTCCCTCTTAGCCTCAACAAACAATTATCTCAAAAATTAATGTCTCATTACGGAGGCTATAGCAAGTCAAGTAATTTTCATTGAATTTAAACAAGGATTTGGGGGGAAAATATCTAGAAAATAAAATTGAAAGTTTATGTTATATTTAAACAAAAGAATTTAACACAGAAATGATACTATAAAATTGATAAATACATATTCATGACCTCAACATCAATCAGCCAATGTACTCACAAAGGCCTTGTTCTACAGGTAACATGTAGAGGCAAAAACAAATAAATAAAAGCAATAAAATTCCTAGACAAAAGAAAATACACATACTAATTTCTTCTACAAGACGAAGATACATCTAGAACAGATATAATTCAAACTTATTACTTAGTAATAGAAATTCACAAAGTTCCAAAACTTTGTTGATGTCTTAAGAGAAAACTTAAGACAAACGACATATTTTAAGTCTTTGACAGCAACAGAAGAGGATCATTTGGGCTGGATGTAAATATCACATGATCTTGAAATAAACAAGGATAGGATAATAACACTCAAAAACAGGTGCCCACTGTTAACTTAGTTCGATAGTAAGATTCAGAACAGACTAGGCTAGACTGTATTTTAAATTGCCATAAACAGATAAAAGAAAATAGAAAAGATGTCTAGTACGTTTTCAATTTGAAAAATAATTACATGTATCTAACTAACCATTATAAATGCTATTATATAATTCATACATTTGTTCAGTCTCATTAAATTGCTGAAATTCCTCTTCTGTGATATCACAATGATCATCACTGGTGCTCCCTAAATCATTATAAAACTTATTGAAAGCCAAAACCTCTTTGCTGGCTTTCTTTAATAAATAAATTGCATCCTGCTTGTCCTTTGATATTTTTTGAAGCTTTGCATCATATTTAACATTAAGGTCTTGAATCTCCTGAAACAGATAAAATAAAGTTACATAAAATTTATATAATTGCCTAAATAACTGACTTACACTTAGAATTACCATGTCTTGTTTATGTAAAATGTCATTCATCTGTCGTTGAACAATATGTCCTGGAGCAGCAGAGTAAAAAAACTTCTGGTGTTCTTGTTGCTGTAATACACTTAATTTTTGCAGATCCCTCGAATGGGCAGCCCTGAGCTGCATGAATTGATTGTCTATTTCTCCTCTTATGTCGTTAATTCTACTCTCATACATCATTGTGCATGATACCATTCTTCTCCTCTTGGAGGCTTGATCTTCATTACCACTTTCATCTAGAGATCTCCTTCTCTTGCGAGACTGTCTTGAAGTTCCCATTGAAAACTGAAACGAGTGCATTAAATTTTTAGCCTCACATGACATTGTGAGGATGCATATGCAGCCAAATGAAAAAAAGTACTACATGCTGCCGTACCTGAGAGCGACTTCTTCTGTAATTATGGCAGGTAAGATCACGCCTAGGGTCAGGAATTTCCAGTTGCCTCCATTTCTCTCTTACTACTCGATAACGCTCTTCATCAGTCTCTAACTTTCTCAGCAAGTCCCATTCTGGATCATTATTGTCTTCATTCTCAGCTGCATCAGTGCTAACCCAAGGGACTTGCCAGGCAGGCCTGTAAACAAAAATAAAAATTGAAATCGGATTAATTGGCAAGAAACAAGAACCCTTTGTAAAAAAAATCTTACAAGGCAGGTGGTGAACTTTGAAGAGGTTTGCTATTTTCGCTCAAATTGGAGACACAGTCGTCCTTTTCAATATCAGATTTTAAAATATTATCAACATCAGCATGTTTAGAACCTATGAAAGGTATGCTACACTCAGACAGAGACTGTTTATCTGGGTTTTCAGGTGATCGAGATGTTTTTGTTTCCAATAATGAAGCCACTTCATCTACTAATTCTTGAGGTGGAGGAGATGGGAGGGGTACAGGTGAATCCAATTGCTCTCCGAACGGTTCAATATCAAGCTTGTCATAAAAAGACAAAGAATTATTGTCCTTTGTATCATTGCTTTCTGTCTCTTCAGAATTGATAAGTTCTGCTACTGGTTCAATATCAAGCTTGTCATAGAAAGACAGAGAATGAATGTCTTTTGTATCATTGCTTTCTGTCTCTTCACAATTGATTAGCTCTGCTACTGGTTCATTAGAGTTGCTGCTTGATGTTTGGGTGTCAGAATCAAAGTTATCTTCTCTTACATGTAAACTAGTTGGTCCTGACATGCCGTTGTTAGATATTGTGGGAATGGCAGACGCAGGAGTTTGAACATTATTTTCATTTGTATCAGCTAATAGCATCTCTTCAGTTTTAGGCGAGGGGGAATTAACACAGTTCAAGTCAGAGTAATACCCTAGTGCATTACAGTTTTCATCTAAGAGATCTTTCAATTCTTCTAATTTGGAAGAAAACTTTCCATTCAAATTACCAGAATCCTCTGTAATACTGTTATTTGGTTCATTATTCAGTTCTTTGCAAGAGGTGTCATTTTTGAATAATGTATCACTAGCGTTCAAGACCAATGAATTTGGCAACTGACCATGATCCAAGGAGAGTAAAGGGGCTAAAGGGGATTTGTTTGGATTTTTGTAATTAAGGAATGATGCAGTAACATCTTTAACGCCTAAACTTATTAAGTCAGAACTAGTTGGAAAAGAGGCAGGCATTGGACTATTAAAAACAGGACTTTCCTGGTCACTGTAAGAAACATTATGAACAGGGGTGGCCAAGCATTCATGTGAAGTCATAAGGCCACTGTTGTCTGATGTACTTTCTTCTTCCAATTCCTCATCATCACTGGTAATGTCAATAACTTGGATCTCAGTCTTGTCTTTAATAATGTTACTGTTCAAATCTAAAATTTGAGAAGGATTCACCGACTCTGTATCCTCACCCCCGCTCATTGACTCAATAAATAGACGAAACTCCTCTTCATTTCCTATAAGTTCTTCTAATTCTATAATAGTGTTTTCAAAACACTCAGAAGTATTATCCCCATCTTCACTAGAGTTGAAGTCCTTATTGAGGATGGGACTACTTACACACTCCCCATCACTGACAGAATTTAATATGCCATTGTGACCAATACTTTGCTGACAAACCTCTTCCAGCAAACATGAAAGCGGCCTTGCGCATTCAGTCGAATCCACAGCAGTTTCCATTTTCATACAAACCAACACTGCTTATTGCATAGATAACTTCCACTCTGCTGGAGATCTGACTAATCTCAACCAAAGCTTTACTTTTCTGCCAGGCATCTGGAACAGAGAGCACAGGCCCCATGGAAGTCAAGACAGTCATTTCTGTCATAATTAAAACGTCAAACAGAAGCCCAGGTATTTGAAGACACAAGTAACAAAGTAATTAGCTAGCGTTTGACACAATCACATACAAACACACAAAAAAACGAGCCGAATAATCCAAACCCGTTGAATATGGCATAGTGCAAGAATACACCAAGAGTCAATGTGCTTTGAACACTTACGGGGCAACACAGTTCAAACGAGATTTCGAAACTACTCACTAATGTTTTCAAGGCACCATCATCGGCGGCTGGCAGACAGTAATCAGCCCATAAAAGTCGGCCAGGGCTCCTCAGCGCCCCCTCTCACACACCAACACACACATACTCCAGTCTTTTGTGAAAAAACAACAAAATAAATGCCGAGAGGAGGAAGGGCGCGATGCGGTGATGTGATGGTGCTACCGGTACTTCTGAACAGCGTGCCGAGTGCACAGCACGGTCACAAAGAGGCCAAACACCCGGGCATCACATCAGGTGAGCAGGCCAGCGGACAGGTCGGGCAGCACCACCACAACACAGGGACCACGCCTCCCGCGCGACGTTTTGCCGTCAAAACAGATCCACTTTGAGTCAAAACAGTCGTTTCAAACGGAACCCCGACGAGGACGCGACTTTGCTTATCTCCACTGGCTCATCCCATGGGTTCGCAGTAGTCAGTGCGGACAGGGCGAGGAAGGGCGGAAAGCGACACACTGACACACACACTCATACACGCACAGACCGGCACGGCACGGCACCGGACAGGACAGCGCGCCCCACAACAGTCAACAGTGACTGAGAGGGAGGGCGGTAGGGGGCGGCGGCCCGGGCCGGCGAGCGAGCGGGCGGGGTGGGGGGCAGTGGGGGTTGCTGCCGCCCGGGCCAAGGGGGCAGGGGGAGAGGGGGAGAACAATAGAGCGTCGAGCTGCAGGGCTGCAGCGGGCGCAGCGCGGAGCGGCGCGGGGGGCGGGGAGGGGGCGGAGGGCAGAGGCTGCCCACGTGCGGACCACAAGGCGCTGACAGGGAAGTCCCAACCGCCCCGCCCCGCTCAGGTGCGGATCCAGGGAGGGTGGCTGTAGAACTCGTGTGCACTGCACCTCTCCGACGAGACAATAAGACACGCTCCTCTTTGCGTTCCAATCATTTTCCAATAACAGTCCAATCGCACAAAGTTCTGACAAAAATGCATTTTTAAGACCTTACAATTGCAAAAAAAAAATAAATTTTTAATCGATTTGCTGATGGGAATTTTATAGGTGTCTTTGAAGATTGGTAAAATTTTACTTCCAATCACAACACAACCCTCCAATCAGTGTAAACCCGTGAAAAGAGTGAGGTACAGTACCTCGCCCGTGTCTGTTGCACTCGGTCGTGCTCATTTTTTTTTAACCCCCGGGCCTGCGGGGCGGGGGCCGTGTTGAAAGCAAACCGCAGAGGGAAAAAGGGACGCTGGTTCAGGTTCCGCAGCTAGTCAGCTAGTAAAGGCAATAAGTTGCCGACCCGGCGGCGTCCCTGTTCGGGAAGCACCCAAGGGAAGGAATCCCAAACCGAGAGTGAATAGGTGGGGTGTATTGCCTGTATTACTTATTGCGCCAGGATCGCGTCGTCGTGACGGTGAAACTGGAAACGCCTACCACCACGGGCGTCGGGCGCGCGCCTGCGCACAAGGAAGAGACTTGCTCTTTAATTTTGAGGTTGGCGGGAATCCGGCTTGTTTAACGGTAAAACGCTTTCGATGCACCGCATCGGTCAAGGACTCGGCGGAGGTTTGAGGGGGAGGGGGGGGGGGGGGCAAGTAAGGAGGCAAGGGAAAAGAAGCATCAATTTGCGATTCGGTGAAACTGGTGAGACTGAGCCGACCGCCGCCCATCATAAGTAGTGAGGTGAGGATACGCATACGCTGCCCTCCTCGGACTCCGTTCGGTCTCGGCTCTGGCCGCCCTGTCTGCAGTCCGCAGTTGCTGACCGGAGTCGTTCACCGTGATGCACTGGAACAAGAACGAGAGAATAAAGTATAATGTTTCCTCCCACATTTTCAAAAGTGTCGGAAAGTAGTAAAAATCTTTTTTTTTTTTTTTCTTCGGGAACTTTCCGGGTGTATTTTAAAGAATGTGCATACCTACCGAGCCGTGCACGGAATCGTCATGGGTTGCAGTAACTCCATCCCTACGCACTCTGCAGAGCTGAACATTGGCCAGGAGCGGTTCCGCGTGCGTGGAAGGAGAAGGGGGAGGGGTGAGGGAGGGGGGGGGGCTGAGGGCGCAGTCTGTCCTGTTCTGCCGTGTCGTGCGTTCAACTCACTTCCCAACTTTCGCCGGGCCGGGCCGGGCCGGGCGCCTCGCACCGGCAGCGCACCCGCAGCGCAGCGCAGCGTCGCAGCGTACCCGCGGAGGACATCGGGAGTGGGCGTGCCAGGCCTGACCCCCGCCTTGGAACACCCCGCCCCGCCCGCCACACCCAGCCCCGCCTCACCCGCCCCGGCCCGCCCCGCCCCGCCCCGCCCACGCACCTGCTCGCGATACTCGCACACACACGTGCCAAACAAAGAAAGCAGCGAGTTGGCGCTGCCCGCCCCGCCCGCCATAGCGCCATGGGCTCAAGCCCCTCATGGGCGACCGCGCTGCGTTTCGCAGCTTTGCCCACTGCAGCGTGTGTTGTCCCTCCGCGAGGCTGGGCTGGCCTCTTCAGTCCCGCAGGACGAGTGGAGCGCCCTGGCCTGGCCTCCCCCTTCTGCTCCCTGCGCGCGTGACGTCACCGGGCAGGGCGTGGCCTCCGTCCCGGTGGCTCCTGGTGGTCGGACCAGGTCGGGCCGGGCCGGGCGGTTCGGACGGCCGTGAGTGGAACACACCTCACCTAACGCCGGCCGAGTCTCTCTCGGCCGCCGGCCCACTTCGTGACGAACAGCGCACCACCCTCAGGCGCGGATCAGGGGGGGGGGGGGGTCGCCTGAAAGGTAGCCAACTTGAGCTACAAAACCCCTGTATGTAGGCAACCCACTGGGCCCCGCGCCCCGCCCCCCTCCCGACAAGACCTTTAACCGCGCCTGACCACCCTCGGCCACGCAGGGTCGGGCAGGGGCTGCAGTGTGCTGAGTGGCAAGGGGTGCCGTCGGCGGGGCGGGGCAGGGCAGGGCGAACGGGGCGGGGCGGGGCAGGACTCTCCGCCGGACCATGAGCGTACGACTCCATGGCCGGACTCACGACTCACGTGAAGAGTGTTTTGGCGCGGGCCGGGCCGGCCGGTCCGGTCCACCCCCAAGGGCGGTACTGTCCCGCGACCATGGGCATGGCCCGCCCCCCTCCCCCTCCTACCGCCCCGCCCCGCCCCGCCCCACCCCGCCGCCGCTCTCTGCCTCCGTGGGGAGAGAGGTGGAAGAAAGCAGTCCCGGCCGCGCCCCACCGCGCGCTCCTCCCGCCCCTCCCCTGCCCGCGGCCGGCGCGTCCGGAGCCCCCTGCGCCCCCCCGCGGCCCCACGCGGTACCAGCCGGGCGGACCAGACCGGCCCGGCCCCTCAGGGGGACCTCAGTCAGGCGGCGCCAGCCCCAGCGACCCAGTACCGACGCCGACCCAGTGCCGGCGACCAGGACCGCGCCGAGCGAGCGCGTGGACGTGTGCGTTCGCGACGAGGACGAGGGTCACCGCCACGCCACGCGAGGACGAGTGCGCCGCGGCACCACCTGCAGCTGGGAGCGCCGCGCGCGACACCAGGCTCGCCTGCCCGCCGCAGCTGTGTCTGTGCAGCGTGGTGCTCTTGAGCACCTGCAGCTGACTGGCGCCGCGGACACCGCGGGCCGCGCCGCTTCAGAGTGCAGCAAGTGTCTCGGGGCCGCGTGGACCCCAGTCCAGTTTGGATGACATAGGACCGCACCTGCAGCTGACAGCAGACATGAAGGTAAGCAGGGTGCTGCGGGCCGGCCGGGTCGGTCCACAAGTGGTTGTGACACTCGGCCTTGGATGGACGAGGGAGACTTTGCTCGCGTGCCAGGACAATTGAAAACGTCGACAGGCAGAGAAGGGTGCCAGAAGGGTAGGCAATAAATAGCTCAAACACAGTGCAGTAAAGCGGGCTGCTTGCATCTGCGCCTCCTACTACGCAACACAACACCTTAGCACAGGTGCGTGCATGCTGTCTGGTAGGAAGATGTAGCCAGCTTTACTCCACAGTGTTCAGGCGACTTATTGCCTACTTTTCTGGCAACATTGTCGGCAGGCAATCGCGACTGCTTGTAATTACTCGCGACAAAAGGGCGCACGGTACAGAGAGGGGTCACCACATAGTTCTCCTGAGCAGGTCAGGTGCGGGGCGAGGGAGGGGTGAGTCATTGTCCCGACCGTCTGCACCGGATTGGATTGGATTGGACTGGGTTACGCCACGGCCGATAGAATGTGTAATTCTCCCGACGCGCCAGGAGGCGAGATGGAGGTGCGGCAGAGAGAGAGAGGGAGGGAGAGAGAGAGGGAGAGAGAGAGAGGGAGAGAGGGGGGGGGGGAGTGACCGAAGACTTTCTAACCGACAGGGGGATATGCCATGCCGGCGGCAGGAGCAGCAGCGGCCGGGGCGTGGAGACGATATGTCCCCTCCGCTCCCTCCGCGTGATCGAAGGGAAAACCTGCCAATTTACTTGAGCACGATGAGCAGGGCACGCCGCGGGGAAGGGGGCGGGAGCGGGGTGGAGTGGGGTGGAGCGGGGTGGGGCGGGGTGGGGCGGGGTGGGGCGGGGCCTCGCGCGGTCCAGAAGAGACGCAGCCAGGGCGAGCGCCTCTCTTTGCCAACCACAACAACAGGTGTCCGTTTTGCTGTTATCTCTGCGCCATCTCCCCGAGGCGCGGCGGGGCGGGGCGGGGCGGGGTGGGGTGGGGCGGGGCGGGGCGGGGCGGGGTGGAGATGTGCTTTACAGAGCAAGAGCAGCACGCCGCACCTGCTGCCACACTACATAGTCAGGTGGGCAAACAATCACGCATAGGCAGGAAAAAAAAAGGTGATGGGAAAAGGCGCAATCGCACGTGGTGCAGCAGGAAACAGGCCTGCTGAGGTGCCTCGGGTGACAGGACGACGTCAGGGCGAGTGTGCCGTGCGCTGCAACCGCGAGAGACACCGTTTACCGCGCCTTTCGTCGCGCGCGCGCGCGAATGTTGGAGGGGGGGGGGGGCGCTTGCGTACATGTGCTGTATGATTTGTGTCGGCGTGTTCGTGTGTGAGGCTCTTGCTCTTGTCCTGTTTGCGAGGCGAGGCGCGGGGCCTTGCGCCAGACTGGACTCGAGTGGAGTACCTCACCTCATCAGCACACTGCTGCATAAGGCGCCGGCCCTGCAGCGCCCTGCAGGCCGAGGGGGTGCTGCTCGGCTCGGGCTGCATGCGAGGCATGCCGAAGAGGTGTATAGGGGAAGGGGTAGGCCCGGCCCGGCCCGGCCGAGGAAGTACCGATACCTGACGTGAGCCGTGCCCCCCGCGCCCGTGCGCACCGCCCGACTTTGGCGCGGCCGCGGTGCGTGCGCGTGCGTGCACGTGAACGCGGACTTTGAAAAAAAAAACAACAGTACAACATTTTGTAACATTGATTCTTCAGTTTTCTCCGGTTTTTACAGTAACCAGACAACAAATTTTTTGTCACTCAAATGTTACAAATGTTCGTACAAATCTCGATTTCAAAATTTTGCACGTCATCCGTAGTTACAAAATTTTGTTTCAAAACCGATACTTAACTTTGTTAATTTTCTGAGGGCATGCTCACGTGCGGTGCGATGCGGACATGCGGAGGGCGGAGGGAGGGTGCGTGGCGCGTGTAGTTGCCCCTTTGTTCACGGGGTGTGTGCGGGTGGGAGAATCGCCAAGGTACAGAGTACTTGAGTTCCTTTTACGATTGCCATGCCGTGCCGTGCCTGTCTTATTCGGGGTGCTTGCTGATTAAACATGGCCCCTACTCGGCGGTGGCGTGGCGTGGCGTGCGTGAGGCAACCGTCATAGCGACCATACATGCACCATGCACCGGGTGGTAAGGAGCTTTCTGCATGATCACCATGTCGTCACTTGGCGCGCAGGAGGACCGCGAGGTCGCCCAACGCGTTGTTGTCCTGCCCATATGAAAAAAAAAAGTTATACCGAAAGGAGTCCGAAGATCGGATCGGACAGTCCAAAACTAAATCCCGGACCTTGCCGAAGCTGCTTGCGAAGATGCTTTAGCGTTAGCGTTACAGTAGCACAACTTGTTGGAACAATAACGCTCCTGCCCGCTGCTGCCGGCTGCTCCTCGAGATAAGTCGTACTCACTAGGCTAATGGGATGCCTGCTTCACACGGTGCGGGCCGGGCCGGGCCGGGCCCACGCGTCTTTGAAGGGGTGAGAGTACTCCAGGGACTCCAGGTCCAGGGGGTCCTGCACACTGCAGGCCGCCCTGGCACTGACGTCACAGCACAGGAGCGGTGCTAGAGCACTCTTGTACCGCAGAGTGCAGTCCAGCCCACCCCGCACCCGCAGTCCGGCCGTCCAGCCACGCGCATAGAAGTATGTTACATCACGGTTATTATCGAAGGGAATGCTCTTTACTGAAGAGGCCCGGGCCCAGCGCCCGGCGCGGACTAGCCTAGGGCCTTGCCATATCCCGATATATCGAGGTCGATACGATATCACCCTGATATCGAGAGCCACAAAATCGTCCATCGATATATCGAGAGTCGATCATACCGAGGGCACCGACGCATATCGTGCGTATCGAGGCATTTTGATAGCCAGATCGGCCAGATATACCGCAATACCGATGAATATCGCGTTATTTTTATGCCTCGATAGGCTACCTTCGATGTTCCTCGATATTATTGATCCTCGATGTGTCAAGTTGGTTCTCGATACCCTCTCGATTTAGTATTGCGATATCAAAATCCTGATGTCGCACAGCCCTGCCCGGCCCGGCCACCCGCCCCGCGGACAGCGACAGTACCCGCCGCGCCTTCACAAACGCATTGTTTCAGTTCTCAGTGCACCGCAGGCACAGAGGCGCATACTGTATCGCGATGACACAGTAGCGTCGGCTGACGCGCGCGTGGAATACATACCCTAGAAAATAAAAGAAAATAAAAGAAAAAAACCTGGCCGGATCTGCGAAAGCACCACTCGGCTCCTGCACGGCGAAGTACTTGTACTACTTGCAACGAGCGCGCCCACGTCATCATATTATTTCGACGCATTTTTTATCAGGCGGGCGAAATACCCGGCCATAAGCACAATAATAATTATTGCACGCGCGTTCTAATTAGTTTAGTACTCAACTCAGCGGCAAGGTATGGCCGGGGGCGGAAGCGAGCGTCGGCAGCGGGGAGCGGAGCTGAGGGAAGGACCAGGGGGAGCTCATCTGGGTCGAGATTAGGAGGACGCGGGGAGGAGGAGGAGGAGGAGGGGGAGGAGGAGGGGGGGGAGGAGGAGGCAGCAGCGTCCGGATCTGATCTGCTGCACCACCTCGGATATGAATGTGTACTTCACAGCGAGCTCGCCAAGTTCCTCGTGTTACATATGGACCGGCCGCATGGGGCATGCAGGAGCAGGTGAGGTGTGATGGTTATGCATGGCGGGGCGGGGCGGGGCGGGGCGGGGCGGGGCGGGGCGGGGCGGGGCGGGGCGGGGCGCGGCGGGGCGGGGAGGAGAGCCGTGGGCTGTTCGCCCTTGACTTAGCCGGGCCGTTGTGTGGGTCATTGAAACTCGCGCCGGCCCGAGCCGCTCTGCATAGATAATTTCATTGCGGTGCGGCAAGGACAGGCGACACGACCGCAGTTGAGAACGAAAATGATATGCGCCAATGACCGTTCAACTCGCTTAGAAATTACTCTCGCACCTAATTTTCCGTTGGCGTGGTCATTTCTTTGCGGCTCGCGACCCTTTTTGCGCGGACATACGCCGAGCCTTGGTGTGGTGTGGTGTTGTGTGGTCCGGTGTCACGCACGCAATAGGAGGAGCCTGCATAGGGAGGCAGGGTGGGTGGGGTTGGCGGGGAGGGCAGGGCAGGGCAGGAGGCGTTCAGAGTCGGTTTCGTCGCTCCGGTGTAGTTTGCTCACTCACTACTTGTGGGTGAGGGCGGGGCGGGGGCGGGGCGGGGCGGGGCGGGGTGCGTGCAGGCCGTGCTTCGTCTCCGAGTCCTCAAGTTGTGCACGCCCCACAGCACCGCACCCTCCTCCTCCTCCTCTTCCCTCCCTCCCTCCCTCCCTCCCTTCCTCCATTCCTCCACTCGCCCGCGGTTGTTTTCACTGCAGAGAGGAAGAAGAGGCGCGTGACAATGTCGCAATTATGCGATCGAAAAGGTTTTGTCGCGACACGCGAAATTATAGGCCGCGGAGTGCCAAATGCGCTGCCCCCCCCCCCCCCCCCAGGGCGCAGCGGAGCTGACTGACACGATCGGGGCGCCGAATCTCATTGCGTCACGTGACCGCAGCAGGTGTACCTTGTGTATGTGTGGTATGTCGGTTCGGAGACTGCGAAAATGCGTACTGTGTTTCAAGCTGTGTGCGTGTGCTACAAGGGGGAAATAGACTAAAAAATTCATACGCCAAAGATCAAAGTTCGCAAACTTCGTTGCTGAAGTTCTCCGAAATGTCTCCTCAGTGTGCTTAAACTTCACCACACTTTATGAAAAATTCGTCGAAGTTCAACAAAGTTCTTAATAATCGTAGTGCATAAAACAAGACGCCGAGGTCCAGGTCCATATTCCCCTTGTTTACGGTCAAACAAAAGCGGAAAAAAATTCGTCCCAGGTACCTTATACTTTGTCTTGCTTAATTGAACGGGTGACCGCGCTAATAAGCACACAAATACGTGGGCTGGTAAAATGTTTGGTGGTGGGGTTCTAATTTTCCTGGGCCTTGCCATTGAGGCGAGGGCTGATGATATAGCACGGGGGCATGTTTTTAAACCGCTCTGATTAAAGCCTTACCCCATCAGGAAGAAAAGAGTTAACCCTACAGCCTACAGGTATTGGCATTTCTACTTCGACTTCAAGGTGAAGTGAAAAGGGATTCCTCTATCACCGCATGTGGTCATGTGTGCGATGAACCTTTTAAAATAGCGACGCCTTGGTGTGTGCCCGTTGTCATGTGTGAGTGTGTGTGTGTGTTCAAAGCAAATCTGACGCGACTGGCACCTGCGGGCCCGGCCCGGCCCGGCCCCGCGTCGTTCACACAATGAGCCTCGACACGGCACGGCCCCTCTAGGCGGCCCCGTTGGCGGCCCTGCGCCGCGCTGCGCTGCGCGGTCCTACGGCCAGTCAATCACCCGCGGAGAGCTTGGAGGCTCTCCCTCCAGCAGTGTTGCCAAATAAGTAGGCAAAAAAAAATTCCACGAATACAACTGTGTGAGGCAGACGGGTATCTCCGCCTGAGTACTAGGCAATACGTAATCTCATGTGTGGAGAGTTTGCCTAGTAGGCAGGCGGGGATAATAACAAGGTGGACGCACGTTAGAACCGCGTGAGGCTGAGCTAAAAAGTGCGTCCACCTTGGCCTGCGGCGCGCTGAATCAGGATGCTAAAATATGTTAAAATAATCTACAATTGGCATTTGTGCATTGGTGGTTGGCAAGCCTTCCACATCTCTCATCCCACGTCTCACGCCTGGCGCCTCACTTCACGCCGCGCCGTCTTCCCGTCGGTCTCCCCATGGCGCTTTCTGACAGGGCTTAACATTGAAAGTTTGTATTAAGTTTAAATTTAGCTCAGCCAACTACCCGTCTGCCTCCCACAGGGGTGTATTCATGGGACTTTTTTGCCTACCTATCTGGCAGCACTGCCCTCCAGTGAGGAGAGGTATAGCCGGCTGGGCCCCGGCTTGCGACCAACCAGGCAACTGCGGTTGTCACACACGCGGCGGTGACGTGCGTAGAGCGCCTGTCTGGTAGGCAACCCACTTACACGGGCGCGCACGTGTTGCCTGCCGTGCAGGCGCTCCAGATCGTTGGCCGCGTGTGATCCGCCCCGCCGCCGTGCGTTTGCCTACTTTTCTCAGCGGCATAGCATCAGGGCGAGGGGGGTGTTCCCTGCGTGATGCCGTCCCGTCCCGTCCCGCCCAGTCCCGTCGTGCTAATTCCAGGTCAAACAGTCCGTCAGCGTGAAAGCGACGGCAGAGGTGTATTTCGGCGTAGCGCAGCGCAGCGCGCGGCCTTGGACACCGGGGTTCCCTACTTGCGTACCGACTGCTTTTATACCGAGGGGTTGTAACAACTCTGATTTCATTTTTTCCGTACACCAGGCAACTCGGACAAATTCACAAAATGCAAAAAGTTCAAGAAACAGTACGAAAATTTCGGGGAGAAGTTTTAATAAATTAAAAAAAATATTTTTAAAAAATCAGTTAGAGTTTTAGAAAATTTCAGTCGCAAAGGGCCAGGAAAATTCCAAAAAAAATTCACATTACTTGCAAACCCAAATTCAGAGATGTCTTTCTCATGTTTTCTGCGCATACGGCCGATCGGTATACGGACTGCATAATTTAAAGTGCAAGTGAGACGCGCTACTCGATTGCCTGCCTGCCTCTGCCTACCGGCCCCATCGCAGACGTGATTGCTACACACGTGGCCCATCGACAAGAAGAGACATCGTTAAAAAAACGGATTTCAAAAAAACTGCTTTGGGGGAGCCCAAGGGCGACAGGGCGACTCTCCTGACCTCATTCATAAAAGCGCAGCGCGGCGCGCGAGGCGAGGCGAGGCGCAGCACCGCTGCGCTCGCGTCGGGACATCTCGCCGAGTCGTCTTGCGTTTTTTTTCTTTCTTTTCTGTTTCTAATGCCTGTTTGCTGCCACTCCCCCCCTCCCGCCTAACGGGCTGCCTAACTGCCGGGCTGTCATATGTGTCGCTGGTAGTGACAAGAGCCGCACTGATTTGTCGCATTCCCTGCTCACCTCTCTGCGCCCCGCCCCGCCCCGCCCCGCCCCGCCCCGCCCCGCCCCGCCCCGCCCCGCCTGCGTCTCTTACCCAACCCTATTTCCCGGCGACTGTTTCTGCTTGTAGCGGTACATCATACGACCTGGAGGAGGAGGTGAGGCCGGGCCAGGCCGCGAGAGTAAACGTGGAGACGCTTCTCCATTGTATTTTTTTTTTTTTGTCGCCGCCAAATAAAACTTTAGACGTGTGGCCGGGCCGGGCCGGGCCGGGCTCGGTACGGCTTGCAGGTTGCAGGCTTGCGCGGCAGCTCATCAGTGCAACACACTAAGCAGCCGTCCCGCGCGGAGAGAAAAGACTCACTGGTTCAGAAAACCTCGTTGCAAATAAAGCGCCTACAACTCTTTTTAGACAGTCCGCAGTAGGGCTGGCTTTACCAGAGGGTAAAGATGCCAGTTTTTCGCTATCCGAGCAAAAATATAGCTGCGAGAGCAAACTATAAAGCTGTAACTGCAAACGGCTTTGTTGAGACAGCAATATTTTTGCGGTCCTGGCAAAAAATACCTTTGTTGGCGCTATCAGCAAGTCTTTATTCTCCGTGCGAGCCGCACCCTACCAATCCGGGTGAACTCGCGCTGGTACTACGAGTGCCAGAGACTGCGTACAGCGGTGTCCCCGACCCCCGGGCCCCGGGCCCGCGGGCAGCGCGGTGGAGGGGGTACCCGGCCCGCACTGTCACCGGCGACACCAGGTCCGAGTCGTGTGATGTGTCCTCTTTTCGAAGGCTCCTGCAGCCTAGAACAGAACGCATCGGCAGTCGCGCTTTTTACTTGACATTTGCGTCGCCGCAAGTCCCTTAGTGCGCGTGTTCGAGTGGGTACGTACAGGCAGGGTGCTAGGGGCAGGTGTCACAGCGGCGCGCCGCTCCGACACAGAGTGCCGTGCTGTCTCCCGTTAGGTGGCCAAGACCGCCTCGCCCTGCCCGGCCCTGCCCGGCCCTGCCCCACCACCGCGGTCGCTCTCCTTGACAAATCGTTAGTCGCGGACCAACACATCGGTTTTTCTCGGTACGACCTTCCGACGAACACCCATATATACTCACACTCACGCTCGCATGCATTCATGAGAGCCAATCTGGGTCAGTCCCGCCCCGCGTCACACACCTCGCCTTATAACAGACGTGACTAAAGTCAGTGTAGTGTGCACCTTCTGGTTATCCGCGTCCCAACGCACCAATCATTACCTCATTCCTGGAGTGGGAGAGTCCCTTACGGATGACCAATGGCTTTACACACGGTGGAGTACAATATAATCCGGAAGGTGTCCAGTCAGTCCAGACTGACTCAAGTCGCCCGCCCATTTCTAGGGTCTAGCACTCAAAAGTCGCCCACCGGCCCACTTGGTCCCGGCCTCACCACCACTTGTGGAGTAGGGCTGCAGCCGCCCCTGCCCTGCCCTGCCCTACCCCTGCCTTGGCCCTGGTCAGGGCTGCCTGCCCCCACCCCGCTCCCGCCCCGCCCTGCCCGTTACCGTTTGGACAGTAGAACGCCGGGCGCATCGCGGCGGTCAGCCCCGCGGTTAGATAACGCCACAACGCACGTAACGTTACGCGGCCCACGCACCGTGACGCGGCGGGGCGGGGCGGGGCGGGGCGGGGCGGGGCGGGGCGGGGCGGGGCGGGGCGCGCCACCGCCTCACTGCAGGCCTCTGGCGGCAGAGCTTTAAGTACCCGTGACCGTCAGTCCCAGGCCAGGCTCACGTGTCATCATCGGAGAACCGTTTCCGAACTTTCGATGGCGCGTGCGTGACGTGCGGCAGGGATGCCTCAGGGACTCCTTAGTCGAGGTTTAGCACGCGCCGGCCGCCGGCCCCGTCAAGTCAATTTTGTGATTTTGTGGCCACGCCAGTGTGCAGGTATCTCGAGAGCTCTGCGATCCTGACCTCGGTCCGCATGTGTCTCCCTCCCTCTGTGCCTCTGCCACGCCCCGCGCGCCCTGCGCCTGCGCACCGGTCTGCGTAGCCTCGCGCACCTCCAATCTAGGCACCTTTGGCATGGCCTTCCGCTTCGATAAATTAAATAAAAAACAAAACTGGGCTGGCTGGCTTTAACTGGTATCTATACCCTCTGGTAAAGCCAGTCCTACCAAGCACTGTCTAAAAATAGGTCCAAAGCGACTTGAGCTTGTCGGTGTCACTGCCCTTGCCCATGTGTGCGCGACCGCGCCCGTGTGAGTCCCCCGACGACGAAAGCAAGCAAAGGCCGTCCAAGTTACGCCCTCCTCCTCCTCCTCCTCCTCCTCCTCCTCCTCCTCCTCCTCCTCCTCCTCCTCCTCCTCCTCCTCCTCCTCCTCCCCCTCCCTCCCCCTCCTCGCGGCAGCACTTTCTCCGCCCACGGTGGCCGCTGCGCTGCTGCCCACCTCACGGTCAACAGCTGACCGCCCCCCCCCCTCCTCCTTCCTGTCCTCTCTCCTTCGTTCCTCCGTTCATCGTCCTCTACTGTCCGTTCCCTCGCATATTTCCCACCCTCCTCCCTCTATGCCGTCATCCTGCCTCGAGCCGGTCCGCCACACCGCCTCCCGCTTGTAGTTCGTCCTTCGTCATTCCCCGTAACCGAACGCGGAACGCCCCGGCCGGCCCGGGCCGGCAGGACTCGGGCGGAAGGCACGCCACCGCACCACCGCGCCGTACCGCGAAGAAGGTGGCATGGCGCCCGCCACCGACTTCGACATGATAATTCCCCGCAGAATTCACCCCCTCCGGTGCTAGGCCTATGAGGCCTCCCTGCGACCTGGGTCGCGGCACGCCGCGGCGCGGCACGCTTTCTCGAAAAGTTATATTGACATTCAGACGTCGTGCGGCGTGCGGCTGCGGCTAGGGCGGGGCGGGGCGGGGACGCCGCCGTAATCAGGCAGTAGCACTTCTTGTGCTGCTATGGCCCCGCCCCGCCGCGCCGCCGCGCGCTGCCCAGCCTCAGCCTCTCCAGTCCGCGCCGGGTTAGGCTTGCTTCCAGTCATTGTCTCGCGAGTAGAGGTTCCGCGGGGCCGCGGGCCGTAACGCTGTCTGTGCGCCCGCGAAGTGCACTGGCGTTAGCGGCGGCGGCTGCGCGGGGACGAGGCGAGGCAGGCGCAGCTGCGGGCGGGCAGGGCGGGCAGGGCCGCATTTTCTGCCTGGGAAAAGAAATAAATGAAAGGACAAGCGCGCGCAGAGGCTCGGGCTCAGCGAGGCGAGCCCGGCTGCTCCAGCTCCGGCTCCAGCTCCAGCCTCCGGTCATCTAATTGCGGACAGCAGCAGCGGGCCGGGATGAGGGATGATATCGGGACGTTATGACGCCGACGCAGCCGCAGCTAGGATGGATAGCGGCCGAAATGAAAGAAAAGGACGACGTAACATTTCTGTCCGGTGCGCCACGGCGGCCGGTAAGATGCGAAAAAAAAAAATACGCCCGTTTTATACCTTCCCTCTGGTGGATCTGTGAGATTCGTCCTCGCCGCCGTGCACCCAGAACATTGTACCTTTGATTTCGCGATTTTTCCGTTAGAAAGAAAATTCCGTTAATACATCGAACTTGGACGATTTTCTTTAGATCATGTGCAAAATTTCCTTTGGAACAACGGAATCGTTTTTTAACGGAATATTCGCGAAATCAAAGGTACAATTTTGTGGGTGTGGTGCTCACTTACTTGTTGGTCCCGCAGGCGTGCGGCGCGCTGCTGGCGGCGTGCGTGCTGGCTCTGGCGGCCGGCCCAGGATCCTGCCGCAGCCTGACGGGCAGCACGCCGGCACCGGGGGCGGCCTCGTCGCCAGTCCCGAAGCGCGACCTGGAGAACGACATCGACTTCGACGGGCCGGTGTCCAGTAGCGAGCAGCAGGCCGCCTCTGTTGAGCAGGTAAAAGTTATTTTGTATACACGGAAAAAAAAGTTTGCGGAAATCGCATACCTGTGGGTGTAATCATTTCAATAGGTACACTTTCAAGTGTGTGAAAGGGAAAATTCACACCTTTACTTGTTCAAGCGTATGAATGGAAATCCACACACCTGTGTGACATTCATTCGCTTCGGTTTCCAGTACAGTTTTACTTTTAAGCGTCTACTGTAAACGTTGTGGCTTACTTTATTGCCAAATTTTGGCATTCTGTTTTGAACGCAAAATTTTGGCCTCTTTCTAGAGGAATGCCAATTTTTTGCTACTTTTATTGCCGAATTTTGCCCTCCCTGTAAAGAATGCCAATTTTTGGCGTTAAAAGGGACCAAAAATTGGCATTCCTTAAGAAGGATGCCAAAATTTGGTGTTCTAATAAGGACGCCTGTATTTTGGCATCAAAAGTTGCCACAGCGTTTACAGTGTCGGTAAGGCCTGTGTTCCTTACCGTGCGTGCTTGGTGCAGGTGCTGAGCCAGGTCAGCGGCGTGGCCGTGGACGCGGAGGAGACCGTGGCCGAGGTGCAGAGGATCCTCGAGCGGCACCCGCAGCTCCCGCGGCTGTCGCGGACAGACATCCTCGCCATCCTGGAGAACATCACCAGGACGGCGGCCGCGACGACGACGGCTGCCCCGCAGGTGACGACAGGCGCCTCCGGCGAGCAGACGGACGGCCCGGACCTCCTCGACGTCACGGACGCCAGCACGCCGGACGCGTCGGATGCGACGACCGTGGACATGGAGGCGACGACGGCGGCCTCCCGCGTCGAGCACGCCCGGGAGCTCATGGTCGTGCTGCCCTTCAGCGCCAAGAACCTGAGCGAGACCAACATCAAGGAGCTGTACACCAAGACGCCGCTCACGCACATCATAGGGGACGAGGGGTGAGTAGGCCGCCCCCGGCCGGCCTCGAGTCGAGGGAAAGTCTCGTTCAAGTTGAATTAATGCGACATTTTTTTTCTGAAGGAATGAATATACGAAGGCCCCATCGCGGAAGGCGACGCGGCCGCAGCGCCGCAGGCCCACCCCGACCTCCACGGCCGCCCCCACCACGGCGCCGGCGCCGGCGTCCCACGTCGACTACAGGGTGACGGAGGACTTGGGCAGCGACGCGCCGCCGCCGCCGCAGGAGGTGTTCGTCAAGACGCAGCAAAAGACGCGGCCCCAGTACGCGGAGCAGAAGCAGCGCTGGCGCGCGCCGGTCACGTCGACCCCGGCGCCGGAGCCGGCCACCGAGGAGGACGACGTCGACTACACGACCAAGAAGCGGCGGCCGACGTCGACGGGCCGACCGTGGAGGGGCCAACGGAGGACGACCGCCGCTCCCGTCACGACGACGAGCGCGCCGCCGACCACGGAGGGCGCGGCGGAGCCCACCGTCGTACCCAGCAACCACAAGCCCTACTACACGGAGCCGACCATCAGGCCGTGGAAGGTGACGACCGCGCCTCCAGCGCCGCCCAGCACCAAGAAGCCCATCATCAAGTACAAGCCCGACTACGATCAGGATATCGTCAAGAAGCCGTCGGCGGGCGACTGGTCCCCCGTTCCCGACCAGCCCGCCAAGGAGAGCAAGTGGAAGGAGGCGACGCGGCCAGCGGCGCGCCCGACCGCGCGCCCCGCACCCCAGCGCGGCGCCGCCCTGCCGAGCCTGCACGACCTCAAGAAGACCGCGGTGCCCGCCACCACCATGCGGCCCGTGGTGCGGGACGACGTCAAGGAGCTGCTCGCGTCCATCGGGCTCAAGACCGGAGCCGTGGCCGTGGCCGCGCCCAAGCGCAGCACCCTGGCGCCCACCACCTCCACCACCACGACCACCACCACGGAGCCCCCGGTGCCCAACGCGGCCAACGCCGCAGAGTCACTCACGCCGGAGATGAAGGACATCCTCATGTCCATCGGGCTGCTGCCCGGCAAGGACGACCCGCCGAGCGCGGGCGCGGGCGGTGCCCCGGGCCAGCTCGCCGCGGGCGCGGGCCGCCAGCCCACCATCACCACCCAGCCCATCGTGCCCCCCGTGGACCCCAGCTCGTACGTGCAGTTCAAGCCGCTGCCGCTCACGGGCCAGGACAACCCGCTGGCGTCGCAGCCCGGCCAGGTCAGCGAGGACATGCAGGAGTTCCTGGCCTCGTTCGGCCTCGTGCCCGCCATCCAGTCCACGCGCATCGTGTCCACGCCGGACGAGTACTTCAACATGGACGACCTGTCGAGCGCGCGGCGCGGCAAGGCGGTGCAGGAGGCGGGGGCGGCCGAGGACGCCGAGCCCGTGCCGGAGGCCGCCGCCCTAGAGTCCGAGCCACCCGCGCCCGCCGAGCCCGAGACGGACCCGGACAACACCTCTTACGCCGAGCTCGGTGGTGAAGAGCCCCTGCTCGAACCGCTGCCCTCGCCGGCCAGCCTGCTGTCGGAGGACCGCGACAAGGAAGTGATCGCCTCGCTGCCCCTGCCGGACGACATGCGGGCCGTCCTCGGCGACATGGGCTTCATGGCCGACCCTCCTGCAGAGAAGACTTCACGCCAGTCCAAGAGGATCGCGGGCAACAACGGCAAGGACAGGCACGTGTTCAACCCCGTGGTGCACTCCGCCAAGCTGGACGACCGCGGCGAGGCGGAGAAGGTCATCAAGCTGCTGTCCAGCATCCGCGTGCTGCCCGTCGGTCCCAACGGCACCACCATCGTCCCCGAGGGCGTCGTCGCCGAGCTCGCGGCCGCGGCGTCCGGCGCAGGCACGACGTCGGCCGCCGGCTCCGGCACCACACCCGCGTACGGCTTCCGGAAGAAGAAGCGCCCGGAGCCGCACCGCCTGGAGGACGAGGACGGCCCCAGCCCGCTGTCCACCGAGGAGCTGCGCCTGTTCCTGGAGACGGCCAAGAACGAGGTGAAGAGGCAGCAGGCAGCCTCCAGCAGCGCCTCCAGCAGCGCCTCCAGCAGCGCCTCCAGCAGCGCCTCCTCTTCCTCTTCCTCGTCGAGTAGTGCCAGCTCTTCGTCGTCGAGTGACGCCACGGCTGTGACAGGCTACGACGACAACGCCGCCGAGCTGCCCACCACGATCAGCGACAGCACGGGGGCGGCCGCGGCCGCTGGCGCAGACTCGGGGGCGGACACCACACCCGCTCTGTCCTCATCCACGACAACCACAACCACCACCACCACCACCACCACGACAACGACCGAGGCGCCGACGGCCAACCTGGACGACCTGGCGGCCTCTTTTGGAGGTGACGGTGACAGGCCGAAGAACAGCGGCCCCGTAGACACTCTCCCGCCGGCCAGGCCAAACGGGCTTTACTTCTTGTTCGACTGGAATACATTCCTTAACGTCGGAGAGGAAGGAAAAAATCCGGTTAAGCTCAACTTTGCCCCGCGAATTGGTGATCCGAAGAGGTTTATTGAAGTTAAGGTACCCTGAAAATGGTATTCAAGTGCACAGGCATTAAGAAGAGTTGTGATCAATGTGTTTGTTATCTAACTTTTTCCTTGTTGGAGACATTATGGTGCCAAAACAAGAAGAAAGTTTTTGAAAGACTTACCTGAAGTAATTGTCTTATTTATTTAAGTCTCTATCATGACGAGTGATTGGTAAGGGAGTTTGACTGATATGCTGTTTTTCATGAATGATTTCATTGCAACAAGACTTTGTTACATATGGTTTTAAAAAAAAATATGGTTTCTATTTCCAGCTTTGAAATTAAAAATAGAGCTGAGTTCCTCAAACAATCCTCATGTGATGGGTAGCTACTATTTAATAATATGTAAATATGAATGTAAAGTATGATGTAATATTAATAAAAATAAAGAATGTAGTATTTATATATTCATATGTGGACTCTTCTTTGACTTATTCCAATTAGTTGCATGAGTAACTTTTTATTTTATCAGATTTATAACAAGACAAGTTTACACCAATAATGATCTTTGAAGCAGTTGAAGTATACAATGCATAAATCAAGTGCCTAAAAACATTGTGTACTTCCTAATTATTAAAGAAACTTTTCTAGTCTCCTCTGGTGTAAAGTTTTAAAGTGATACAACAAATTTACTAATAGAGTATTGCAAATAATGAGCAAGAAACATTTAAGTATCAAATAAAACGAGGATTACCAATTGTTATCTCTTGAGGAGAGCCAATTCAAGACACATTTCAAATGTCAGTTAAGATAATCATTTCCTTTTGAGGAATATGTAAAATTATGACAGCAGAACAGAAAACTTAAGTGTTATACACATAGCCGAGTAACATAATAGATACAAACAATAGTTTGAAGACGAAGGCAAGAAAATATCACACATAACATTTATTGAGAAAAACAACTAACATGACAGTCAATGGACCATGTAACATTATAGATGAGCATGAGATAACATGCATCTTTACAGAACATCTGCTCTATAACAGAATCACAAAAGACAAAATTATTGTCAGTAGAGACGGACTGGAGCATGCTTTAGTTAAAATACAGAGACAACAATTCTCCAAAACCAGTAGTTAAAAATTTACACATTAATTTGAGTATACATTACACCAACGAGCATTATTTAAAGGTATTTCTAAATCATTCTAGATATTTAATTTCTAGAGGAAAAGATGCATCTAGATTAAAATAATTCACCTATCATAGCACATTCACATTGATATTAAGTAACTTCATTGCACCTCTTTGAGAGTAGTAATACGGCCCCCTGGAGTCGTTTGACCTGGGGACCGTACTACTACTTTTGTGGGCTAGGTTGTAAGACCTGACTAGAACACCAGTCCACTGAAATGTTTGGAGGGACCAGCTAAAAATTCATGCTCTCACTTTACACAACCATTTATAATATTGGCATTGTACTAGGATGACTGGCAACAATGCAAGAGAGTAACTTCGATTAAATACTAGTGTTAAAAAGCCTACGAGGTACTTGCACCTTACTGCTCAATTGTCTTTCTATCGGTTCCCTCAACCACATACGATACTAAAACAATACTTCCAAGTTGTTATAAATTCGGAGGAATGCATATAGCGTATCACAAGAGTCCTTGAAGGTACAATTTTACAGTAGATAATTGACATTACAGAGCATTACTGATTAATGACAACTGACCATAAGTAAATATCAACTTGTTGCAGAGCTTACCCCAGACCCTTGTAAGTAAACTAAAACACAGAAAGTCTCTCTATTGTGCAAAATGGATGATAAAGAAATAGTTTGCGTCTGTCCCACATACCTCTATAAAAAGACAATTTAAATCACAAAAAAAAAAATTGTACGATATGAGGAACATGTTAAATAATATAGTAGATTACTTCTGATTCTGATCATCAGTAGAAGAGGCAGCCATCTTAGCAACTTTAGCAACCAAGCCTTCGATTTGATCAGCATCTTGAAGACCAATGAATTTGTCAACAACTCGTCCATGTTTTATAGCAAGTACAGCTGGCACTGCTTTTACTTCAAATGTATGAACAAGTTCTGCATTATCTTCCACATCAATGATAGCCAAGTCTAGCCCTTCTGTCTTCTCGACTATTTCTCGCAACTGAGGTGTCAGTATTTTGCATGGATCACACCAATCAGCATGGAAATTAACAATAACTGGAACATTGCTGTTCATCACCTGGAAGAGAATATGACTTTAGATTTTACAAGTAACACAAAAGTGTACATCAATGTAAATCATACTGAAAACAAGGGATGAAAAATGTTGAAAATGATTACTTGCCTTTTCCATGAAATCATCATTGTTTGACACTTCAAAGACTTTACAGACAGAGCTTGAGTGTGATATGTAACGAAGGCCGCTGGGCTTTGGTTTCAGTCGTCTTTGAGGTAGAAGACAAAATGATCCAGTGCACTGGGGATTCCGAATTATATGAGAGCTAGAAATCTCACGTAAGAAAGAGTGAGATGACACTGGACACAGGGACAGTCTTGGACTTGCTAAAGCCTCTTTTATGCTTGTAACCAGCCGAATATTACGCAAGCTAACAGATGCATTGCGAAGAGCCATTGCTGCTATTGAAATTTGGACTTTTATAAATGAAACAGGTAGTCTACAAAGTCCACCTCTTAATGGGCTTTGCAACCCGTGCTTCCATAAGATGGTCTAAGAGGAAGAAGACGCCACCTCCTATAGCAGAGAGTCCCAGCAGCAGAGTTAGTGATATTCTCCACAGAAAAAGGCTGTCATAAACCTGAAAAGAAAACAAAACAAAGATTTTTAACTAAATTAAATTCTGTAGTAGCTGTTTCTAATTAGTAAAATTCTTTTAAAGAAAAATGTTTGTCATTCATACATAAAACTTTTTCCTGTCTAATAAATCAGGTGCAGGGTGCCAAAACAAGTGGAGAAAGGAAGTTCAAGGAACTTGCAAGTATTCTGTTTGACCTTGACGGCCAAATGAATATTGCAATATTCACTACATATATTATGCAATAGATATATTTTAGTTATAATTTTGTGCAATGATTATCAACAGTGAAATTTGATGTGGGCATGGATAGTAGGAAGGTAAGCCAAAGAGAGAGAACAAGAAATGATTGAAGTGAATGTAAAGTTATTTTAAATTGTGCAAATAGTTCCGAGCAACCTTTTAATTTTACCTTACTGATATCTTCAATAGGTCTTTCCGATTCTCTTGGAATGAAAATGAGGACTAAGGTCAGGATTGCAGCAATACAAACAGCCTGGATCCCAAAATTATTCTGAGTATGGGCTGACACAAAACAAGCTAATAAAGCGCCCAACCAAATTCCTACAAGAAGGAAGAGGCCAAATCCAACTCCAAGCACTAGAGCTGTCATGACCTAGAATGGGCGAAATTTATTGACATTAAAATTTATTAAAGGCATCAAATATAATACTTTATACAAATCAAACAAAACTTTTCACAGGAGAGTGTCAAAAGTTAAAAAGGACAACAAGGAACTAGAGGTTATAGGTAGCTTGATCAATTCAATTCCACGAAAAATAGCTTTAAACTAAAAAACTTTTGAGCAGATGAAAATGTTGAGCTGTTAAAATGTTAAGATTCTATTCCTGACTGACTATTTAGTAAGAACATAAGATTAGACGGTCGAAACCAAACATTCACACACAAACAGCCGTGTCTCGGGGACTTAAGATTAAGTATATTTGCCAGAAGCAAAATACGGGCAAGTTTACACCTGACAACCAAGAAAAATAAAATAATTGATTTACGAACTAAATCACACGAATTCTTTCCCGAAACATATGCAATTACCTAAGTTTTAGTTAGCAGAAAAGCCACGAAGAAACGAAGAAACTTTGTTTTCTTTTGACTCCCTACTGTTACCAACACCTAAAAAAGGCAAACCTCAAAAAGTTACCTAAGGGGCAAGTAATTCAGAGATTTATCGTAAAAGCATTAAAAAGCCAAATGGAAAATGTTAAGAGAATGCTAATTTAAACAAGGCATTGTATGTAATGAAGTTTGACGACGTACTTTATTTTACTACAGTGGTGGTAAAAGAAGCAGCAGACTGGGTCATCCGTAATCTCCGATCCGTTCAACAACCGAACACACGAAAAACACTAACATAATATTCAACAACAATTAAGAATTAAAACAAGCACGAACTACCGAGATAAACTATACTCGTAGCACTCCCGTCGTAAAATCCCGCTTTACATGGGGAAGACGCATCGAAGAAGGAAAGAAAAGACGAAACTAGAAGTATACTGAGGTATAGGCTACCTACCATCCACCCGCGTACGTTGAGTTGCCTATGTGCACGGCGGCCTGCTCTTAACTATAGCAAACAGCGGGCCAGGCCGCCAGAGTCTCTCTAGCCCGGGCGCCATCGCATCGGTCCTCAATCGTGACCACGTGATTAGGAGTCCTACTGACATGGTGACAACTGTGAATAATTTTCTGGCAAAAGTGAAGACTGGCACGAATTTTCTAATAAAAAGTGACCAGTCGGAAGAATGCGGTAAAGTGATTCCTGTTACTTTTTTTCAGGAAGAGGCTAGATGCGCAACTCCCTTCGCACAAAAAAAAACAAACAAAAAACGTGTCGTGTTCACCAGCGTTAAAATAGCGACCTCCCATCCCTCTCCGTCTCCGTTGGCAAAGAGAGGTGCCCCCCCCCCCCCCTTCCCGCTGCTGGTGTAGTTTGCAGCGCTCCCATCCCCCCCAAAAGCGCGAGCAGCACTCACTGCTCTTCGTGTCGCGCTATGCTGCTCGTTAACACACACCAAACTCATTTACCGCCTAAAAGCAAAAGCTTTCCCCCCTCTCATCTCGGGGCGCGCTGCGGCGGCGGGGCGGGGGGCGGGGCGGGGCGGGCCACCCACGCCCCTTCCCACTCCCACTCCCTCTCAAAGTGCCTGCCGCCCCTCCCACTTACCAGCACGGCAGCCAACCCCCGCGACCAGAGAGCGGGCGGGTGTAATCGTAACCATCCGGCAGGTTGGTACGCCCTACACCTTTTGACCGTCGCGCGTTCGAGTTCACACCGTACCTCAAAATAGTACAAAATATTTCGATTTTTATTATTTTTATTTTTTATCAAAACGAGAGAGACATGGCGGATGGCCAAGCATTCAACCAGCCGGCCCGGGCCGCATCTGCAGTAAAGAGTGTTATAGCCTGGCTGGGCGGGCCGGGGCGGGGCGGGAGCCGTCTGGACCACATCCATCCAGCATCCCCGCCATACATTTACACTTTAGTTGAGTCCATCCCCGTTAGGGGTCGTTAGGCCGCCCATTCGGCCCCACCCGCGCCGCCAACAGTCCAGTCCAACAGTCCAGGCGATTGGCCGGGCCGCGCTGAACGAGGTGATGGTGCGCCGCGGCGTCGGGGGGAAGGACCAAACGCGTCCATCTCCTCTCCGGTTTAAATGTGCAGTATCGCAGCACTACACCGCGCGGAGGGGGGGGGGGGGGGGTTGGTAAAGCCAGTGTCAGTGCAGATGATCAGGGTTTTAGGTCCGGCTGAAGAGAGGTGCGATGTACGGTGGGTTGCCTACATACAGGGATTTTTCATCTGATTTTGCCTACCTTTCAGGCGGAATTTGGACCTGACCGGGAGGACCCCCCCCTAGTGTGTGATTGTCACACATTTGAAGGTGTGTGAATTTCCATTCGTGCAATTGTCCCTTCAAATGCGTGAAATTCCTGGAAAAAATTCGCGAATTTCCTATACAATTGTACCGTGTGTTTCAGCAAGAGAATAGGGCTTATCTATTGGTTTCAGAGAAGACAGGTACGAAGGGAAATTCACACAGTGACAAGTGCACGACATTCACACACTTGGGGCTTGTACTAGTTATAGGCCACCAGGCCTCCCTTACAAAAAAATAAATTTTAAACTTTCCCGCCCGTGCCGGCCGTATCATGCCGCGGGGCCGTTAAGCAGGAGGGACGGGCCGTGCCGCTGATAACTAAATGGCCGCCGCGCCAGCAATTAAATACCGCGCGGCGGCAGAGCCAGCCGGAGCCGGAAGTGAACCAACTCTGCCCGGAGCCGAGCCGAGCCGAGCCGAGCCGAGCCGAGCCGAGCCGAGCCGAGCCGAGCCGAGCCGAGCCGAGCCGAGCCGTGTCCTGCAGGATATGATTACCCGCGCACGGCGAGAAGTCCGTTGTTTATGTCGTCTCTGGCAGGAGATAGCGGGCGGTGGGCGGGCGGGCTGTAGCGGCGGTGGTACGGCGCCCCCTGGGAGGTAGGCCGCCGGGGCCACCAGCGCCGTATCTCCGCTCCGCACACAGGTAATTTAGGTCGTCACCCGCGGTTTACGTCCCTCGAACACGCCACGCCACGCATAGCTCGGCTAGTCAGGGGAGGAGAGAAAGGGGGGGGGGGGGGTCAGGAGAGACAGGGGGACAGGAGAGAGGAGAGAGACCAGGCCCGGGGGGTGGGGGGTGGGGAGAGTTCGGGAGGGACAGGGGGACAGGAGAGGGGGGAGAGGGGAGGGACCAGGCGGGGAGGAGGGGGTTAGGGATTCCATTCCACCCTAGCTGCTCCGCTCAGGCAGGCAGCAAACTCCGTGACACACACACACACACATTCGGCGTTAGCCAGCCTCACGTATTTTATGGCAGAGGTCGGGCACACGCGATGCGCCGCGCCACCTGCCCCACCACCACGCCACGCCACGCCCCGCCCGCTTTAGTCCAGCGGTGAGCCTACTGCAGGACAGACCGGCAGGAGAAAAACCAAAGGGATTTGTGTCTGTGCAGTGTAGTGCCAGCGGGCTGTGGTCGTGCTGCTCGCAGTGACAGTGAGATGCTTTTTGCGTGTCAAAGAGAAAGAGAGAGAGGGAGAGAGAGGGAGAGAGAGTGAGAGAGAGTGAGAGAGAGGGAGAGAGAGGAGAGAGAGGAGAGAGAGGGAGAGAGAGGGAGAGAGAGTGAGAGAGAGTGAGAGAGTGTGAGAGAGAGATGGACGAGTAGAAGTTAGGTAAGGAGAGCTGGAGACGCGAAAGCTCGCGCATGCATTTTCAGCCCCGGAGTGGTGCTGGTGAGCGGGGCGGGGCGGGGCGGGGCGCAAATGGAGGGGAATTCTATTGAGCTTTGTTTGTGATGAAGCCGAGGCGAAGCGAGGCGAGGCGAGGGCGCAAAAGGCGGGCCAAATTCGTGGTACGGGGTGGGGCGGGGCGGGGTGGGGCGGGGCGGGCTTGAGGCCGCCGTGGCTGGTGGAGACGGGCGCCCCACCCCGCCGCCAGTAGACCGCCATTAACGCCTCGCGGGCCTAACGCCCCCCCCCCCCGCCTCTCCTCCCTCTCCCTCAAACAACATCGTGGAAGGCTCGCTGCCTCAATCTAATTCTTGAACCGCCCCGCCTCCGCGCGCCGCTCCCCCACCGCACCGCACCCCGCCCCGCCCCGCCCCGCCCCCGCCGCCGAGGCGCGGCGGCACACGGCTCCCGGGGGAAACGCCCCTTTGGTCTACCACCCCCTTCAAAGGCCCTCTCATCGCCCCCTGGGCCCCGCCCTCCAGCACGTGTGTGTGTGTGTGTGTGTGTGTGGCCATCCTGACAGGAGCAGTGGTAAGCTTATTGTGAAGCGGCGCAGATGGTCCGGTCTGACCCGGGGTGGACACACATCTCTTCACACGTCCGCGTCGCCACTCGCCACCTGCAGATGCCACCTGTAAGACGCTCTCAGAACACCGCCCTCGGCTGCAGACCAGTCTATTGCCAGATAAGTAGGCAAAACTTCCTCATGATACACCTGTGTGAAGCGGGCGGTATCAACGCCTGCCTACTAGGCAAAGTAAACTCTCCTGTGAGGAGAGTTTGCCTGGTAGGCCCGGAGCGGAGATACCGCCCGCTTTGCACAGGTGTGTCGTGGGCAATTTTTGCCTACTTATCTGACAAGACTGCTTCAGACGCAGTCTTGTAAGGGGTTGCTCATAAACTACGTGGACATTGTTTGGGTGGGGGGGTGGGGGTAAAAATATTATGGGAACTCACTAGTCACAGGGCCATAGAAATGAGGAGGTAGCCAACTCTCGTTAGCTCGGTAGCTTTGGTGACTAGGCTGCTCCATCTAGACTCGGTACTCGGGCTGTCGTGGGTTCGAATCCGCACACACCCCTCCGAGAGAGAAGGCCTCTGAATCTAGGAGTCTCGTAACCTCGATACGGCCAGGATCAACCCCTGCGGGGTTCGGGTTACCCCCTGCATATCTTTCACCTCACACCGGGTTTCTCAAAGTCAAATCTCCCCTATCCCGCTCGGCGCTCGCGCGACCCCCGGCCCCGCCCGGACCCGGCTGTTCCAAACCCGATTAGATGAGAAACTTTTCCCTTTAATCAGAGTCGATCCACGCTTGAGATTTACAGCGGGACATTGTAAGTCGCGCGGGGCGGGCGGGCGGGCCTGATACCTCCTCCTTCTTAGACCTTCCATCCACGCCCCGTCCAGTCCCGGCCGGTCCGTGCCCAACCCCTGGAAAAGGGAGCCAAACTGAGTTTGAGACGAAAGGGCGGGGCGGGGCGGGGCGGGGCGGGGCGCGGCCGCGGGACGTGGGCCCATCCCCGGTAAAGGGAGCAGAGTACGAGATTGGCTCTTTTGAAGACTAGCTAGCTCGGCTCTCCTCGCCTGCTGCCCTCCAAGGAGGGGGAGAGGGAGAGAGGGAGGGAGGGAGAGAGAGGGGGGGGGGGGAGGCGGAGCGACTGGCGGGCGGGGGTGTGCGCAGAGCGCGAGGCACGGTGGCGCGCCGGGCTGGACGGGACCCTGGAAAACTTTACACCTACCAATTTGTGCTTCTCTCTTTTCCTCCTCCTCCCCCCCCCCCCCCAACTCTCTCTCTCTCTCTCTCTCTCTCTCTCTCTCTCTCTCTCTCTCTCTCTCTCTCTCTCTCTCTCTCTCTCCCACTCTCCCTTCCACCTCTTCGACACCGCTGCTTCTGGATCGGAAGGGCCATCCCCTTCTTTCTGTGCTGGCCCCTCGTCCTTCTCCCCCCGACCAGATCACCTTTCCGGTCACCTCCGTTCTCTCTCTGCCCGTGTCACCTGCTTTATTCTCATTCTCTCTCTCTCTCTCTCTCTCGCTCTCGCTCTCTCTCGCTCTCTCTCGCTCTCTCTCTCTCTCTCTCTCTCTCTCTCTCTCTCTCTCTCTCTCTCTCTCTCTCTCTCTCTCTCTCTCCACTTGCCTGAGGTAATCGCCGCCTGGCTGATGGCTCCCGGTGCACAAGCTGATGGCCGCCTCTCGGGCCCGGCAGCGTCGGGTTCCGGGTTTCCTCCCTCTAACTACAGCCTCTTCTCTCATCCACAAGAACACTGGTAAAACTCCTATGCTGCGCCCGTGCTTTGAAAAGTCTGACGTTAGGCTGGTCTCCCCATACGCTTGAAGACTTTACACCCTTCTTGAACCGTACAACCAGGGAGAAAGAGAAGCGCATATGAGTTCTTGTGCACACGGTAAAAACTGTTCCTTAAAGTCCAAGGACCATCGAAACGATTCAAGGACGGCCTCGTGCTGTTTTCCCCTTACCCCCGCGTCCTTGAATCGGTCGCAATGGTCCTTGGACATCAAAGAACAGTTTTTACCGTGCACTGCCGGTGTCTTCGCCTATGAATGAAATCTGCATGTTTATTTCACCCTGCGGTGGACAAACACAACATTGGTGTTGTGGTTTCTGCGGCGCACTATGGGGTCGTTTCTCCTACAGTCGCCACGCAGCCTGTGCTGTGTGTAGCTCGCCGACAGCGCACGTGTTCGGGGGGCGGCGAGTCTTTACGGTGAAAAGTCGCCGTTTCAGTGGCACACACACACACACATACACACGGTAACACACCGTTTCCATAATCTTGTTACGTCGCCAGAGTGTTTGCTTACGCGCGACGAGCGCTGCAATCTCTCCCCCCCCCCCTCTCTCCTACTTGACCGCAAACGCGATTCACACAGAGTTTAGACGGGGTTGGGGGCGGAGTGCGCACTCATGCACAACCCACTAGTACTGGAACCCAGCAGGGTTCAATGCTTCTGCAGCTAATCCGTGGCCTGGCCGCCACGTTGCCCTTCGTAGGTAAGCTTACACAATATCAGCGAGCAAAAACGCTACTTTTTGATAATCAACGTTGCTTTGCCAGGCACCGCGTCCATATGCGAACACATTTTGATTGTCCTTGAGCACTGTGAAAAATATCTTTGTAGATTGACGATAAATTTTGTAAATTGCGATTTACGAAATATTTGTAAATTTACGACGGACCTTTCTTTGCTCGTGAATAAATTTCAAACCGATAAGTAGTGCTTGTAAATTTACGATTTGCGATTGTAATTTTACAACTGCACTTCGTAAAAAAATTTCCCGTAAATCTACTACTATTTTTCACAGTGAGCAAATTTTTCGTCCGTCATTGTGCAAGATTCTTTTTCCGTTTAATTTTGATGATCTGGAGAAGAACACGCAAGGCAGCTGCAAGGCGGAAGAATCCGATGAAAACCTTCGCCACCAACCATACACACACATCCCACCTTACCCCCCGCCACCGCAGCAGCGTTGCGGGAAACAAAAAGAGGCGAATTTATTTTGGCGCAATCTCCAGTTTCACCACCACAAACACATTACCATCATTGCGCGCCGAGTTTCACCCCACCGCAGAGCGGGCATGTGTGTGAGAGAGAAAGTACGTGTGTGTGTGTGTGTGTGTGTGTGTGTGTGTGTGTGTGTGTGCGTGTGTGCGTGTGTGGGTCGGTGTGGGTCCCCATGGAATCGCTTAGATGGCACCTTCTATTATCAGGCGGCCATCCGTGAAATGACCGGCGTACACGCACGCACGCACGTACGCGCGCGCGCACGCACACACACACACACACCTCGGGGTGATCACCCCCAGCCTCCCTCAAACATACACACGGGCACTCTCAGTCAGTAACAGAGGGGGTTCAGGTAAAGCCATGCTCATGACAATGGTGGCGGGGCGGGCCTAGGCCCTTCTGCGATGCAATGCAGAGAGGGAAAAAAAATAAAACGAAAGTCGAGGCGTAAATGAGCCGAATTTCGCGAAGCCAGATCATCTCGTGCACAAGAGGGAATAAGAAGGCTCAGCGGGCAAATCACAGGTAATCTCCTCAAGGAGTCATGCTGTCTTGGATTAAAATCATAAACATGCACAGTATTTAGTCGGCGGACACAAAGTCCCGGGAGAGGTTGCGACCTTGCAGCCTGACTCACTCTAATTAAGTGGAAGCGACCCCTCCCCCTAAAACTTCGCATGAAGACGGATTACGCCAAAGATTTTGCCAACGTGGCAGCGGGCCGGGGCGGAGCGGGGCGGGCTATCTGTCGGCGTTTACAGTGGATAAAGCTCGGAGAGCTGCTTGCCTGGAAGAAGGGGTTCATCCCGAGCTCGCGGGGCGGGGCGGGGTGGGGACCGGAGCGGTGACGCAGAGGGTCAATCCAAGGCTGAATTGGATGGGTGGAGCTGGCGACTTATGAAGCCCTTCAGGGAAACGAAATAAAAAAAAAATCTTGGGCGGGCTGGGGCGGCGGCTTGTCTGGGTGGGCAGCCAGCCATGTGGCGGCCGTGGCTCCGGGACAATATGTCAAAATAAAGATGTTAGCGATGTCAGCGACGCGGCGGGGCGGCTGCTGCTTGATTCGCTCATGATTCGCTATGATTACAGACCGCGGGATTATGTTTTAGCGACAAGGAGCTTAAGCTTAACCCCCCCGGGGCGGGGCGCTGCTGCAGAAAGGGTTGGGTTTGCGCAGCGCAGCAGCTAATCAGTTTGTGCCGTTCGCCGTCACCGTACCGCTGCTTGCGTCCTCGGCGGCGTGAAGCAGACAATGAAAGCCTCAACTCAGCGCACGATATCCCAAAACTACGCTCACGGCGAGCGTAATAATCCACTTTAAATAATTATCATCTCGGAGCCAAATGGTTTACGCCATAATGGCGAAACTACCATCTCTCTCTCTCTCTCTCTCTCTCTCTCTCTCTCTCTCTCTCTCTCTCTCTCTCGCACTCACTCTCTCTCGCACTCTCTATCCCCTCCTCAAGCAGCAGCCAACGAGCGGGGCGCAACTTCGCGACAAACTCCTGAAAGGTAAGATGAATCAACTCGGAGGGGGATTGATGCAGCCAGTTAGTCACCCCCGGGCCGGGCCGCTCAACGCGCGAAAGCCAAAGCCAAAGGAGAAAACGTCAAAGCTTCCGCTCTCCTCTCCCCCTTATCGCTAGCGCCAACTCCATCCTTTACTTTTCTGTTCATTAGTTAATTACCCAAATGAATGGTCCCTCGCGCCAACTTCTGCCCCGCAGGTCGCCCGCCCTCCCCCTCTCTCCCTCCCCCTCCCTCTCTCTCTCCCTCTCTCACCCACCCCTGGCGCGCCACGCCCCCACGCCCGCGGGTCCGATTCTCGCAAACGACGATTTTCCGGAACTCTTTGATAACTAAATTAGGCAGCCGGCCGGGCCTCCTGGTTCAGCCCCACAAACTGCGCGCAAACACGCCAGGCCAGCACATTCCTTGCCTGCCTGGCTTTGCTTTGACCTCGCCTGCTCGCGGCCAAATGCCCCGCAAACAGCAACACGAGAAATACGCGGGACGAAACCAAGTTTTGATATTTATTTCGACTTGTTGCGGCACGTTTCCCTTTTTTTTTTTTTTTTGATGAAGG
>CM066258.1:10214923-10459923 GCA_033675135.1 Frankliniella intonsa | reverse complement strand
GAGAGAGAGAGAGAGAGAGAGAGGACGCCGTGGGAGGGATAGGGCTCGTTTGACGAACTAGAACTACTTTATTTCTCTAGGCGCAGTTGATGAATTAATTGTCTTTACGAAAAGTCGTGAATTGAAGGGATTGAATTTCACAGTGCCGTAATACGATCACTCGCGGGTTTTGTTTTGTGGAGAGCAGGGTGGGGAGGGCAGTTTGAAGGGTAAAAGGGGATCCGGTGCGATGAGAGCGGGAAAAGAGCAGGAAGAGACATGTTTGCGTTCGATGCACATTTCACTAAACGGCGAAACAAGTAAGACGTCTGGCTGGCGCTTTTTGTGGCACAAATCGGATCAAAGAGAGCGTTGCTGCGCATCATGAAGATATCACACACATACGCACACACACATGGACACAAAAGTGGATTAAGGGCAGCATCCCAAACGTAAGGCCCCCTCTGTTATTTACCTCTGTGTGCGGTGCGGCTACCCCTGAAGCCCCAGCGGCCGCAGCGCGCCCCGCCCCGCCCCGCCCCGCCCCGCCCCGCCTCGCTGCGCCCCGCCGCCGCCCGCCGAAATCTTTGTGCGGCTAATAAAAGATTACGCATGAGAGGCAAAAAGCAAGCGCCCCGGTATATGGTGGGCTAGAAAACTCTCTCTCTCTCTCTCTCTCTCTCTCTCTCTCTCTCTCTCTCTCTCTCTCCTGGACGGCACGGAAAGGCACCGGCAAGGAAAAGAGTCTGTGTTTTGTGGTGCGTCCAATCATCTGCAAGCGCCGGTATGAGAAATTAGTCGTCTAACACAATGCAGCTGTCCACTGCGCATCCCCAACAACACCACGTTGGAACGGATTCGCATCCCCGTATTTTCCCCATATTTTTTTTTTTTTTTTTTTTTTTTTTTTTGGAAGGGGGTGGGTGGGTGGGGGGTGTTGGTAAAAGAACAGATCAGTCCATGATAGTTATACTAAGAGTAGTACCAAGATTCCCTAATAGAAACCCCTTTCCTAAAATGTGTGGCCCAACTTCACACCCGCCGTTGTCAATTGAAGAAAACACATTGTGGCCACACTGTCAAACATTACCCGTGCAGTATGGTGATGATGGAAACAAACAGAAAAAATAATGTATCATCTGCTACAAAGTGGGTAGATGCAGAATGAGAATTGTGGACAAGACTGATGTGGAGCTCCCTTATCAGGACGGAAATACTAAACCCGCGCGGGCCTCGGGGGCGCGGGGCGTGCGCGGCTGGTTAGGTAATGTGATATGCCAGTTTAGCAAGTTGAGTCAATTTCGTGCGTGATTGTTCGCCATTCCGCGCTGACAATGAGAACAAAGATGCCGCCCTGTTTTTGGAGGAAAAAAAGGAGGAATTGTCTACCGCGCTTTGTTCCGACTGGTGGGGGTAGAGGCACTTGACGGACAAAGCGGGCCGATCAGACCACGGTGGCGTCTACAGCGGCGGCGGCGGCGCGCGGGGAGGTCCGTCCGCCCCGCCCTCTCAGCCTCCGACAGACGCCCTCCGAACGTCCTTGAGACGCCGTCATGGTCAGTTTTGTTACTTTTTCCTCGACCGCCGATAGTTTTTAGACGCGGTAACGGCGGCGGTGGGGCAAAAGACTAGGGCTGGGCCGGACGGGGCGCATTCAGAACACCTTGCATTCATGCAAGTTTCTAGAGGGTCTCGTCTGAGTGGCGCAACGCGGCCCGAGGCGGGGCGGGGCGGGGCGGGGCGGGGCGGGCTAGGCTAGAGCCCCCGTCCCCGACTCTCACTGCGTGCGCACTCACAGGAGAAACGTTCACAAAGCCCGCTGAAAGCGCTTTCATCTAGGAATCAGCTTTCTCTTGCAAAGTGGAGAAGGGGGAGGAATGGAAGCGCTAACTACACTCAGCCACACCTCTACGGGCAGCATATGCGTGGGTTTGGACCGCACCAAGTTCATGAGCAATCCTATCTTAATTTTCCCCGGATTATCGGCCGGTTGACAGAAGCGCGGGACGCGGGGCCGTGAGACACATTTCCGTCTGTTTTGCCGTAACTGTGGACCCCCCTCCCCCCACCCCGCCCCGGCAGACTCTTATTTGTTGGTAAATCGAACCCTCCAGGCCTGCCCCTCCCCTCCCCCTCCCTCTCCTGTCCACCCTCCTTTCTCCTCTTGCGCTGACCAATCATCGGACAAGCTGCCGCCAATACGGCAGGCCAGCCTGCAATCGGCCGGAAATCAGTTCGTCGAGCGAGAGCAATACTACGCCTTACAGCACTCTGCGCCCTGCGCCACGCGCACGTACAGCCCTCGGATAATCAAATCAAGTCGCTGGACCCACGACTGACCGATACGGCCCAGCACAGCACTATGTACACCCTGGACAGCCTGTTCTTGATTCAATAATGTACTTGCAATGGTCAAGAAAATGTTCTCCGCACGAGTGATTTCTCTTGACCCATGGGGCCTGTGCTAACCAATCGCACGTTCCGAGTGGTCGACCACTTGGATATTCCATGTACACATTGAAAAATATTCCAAAAATATTCCAGATATTCCAACATATCCCAGTCCAAAAATATTCAAAATATTCAAAAAATATTCAAAATATTCCAAAAATATTCAAAATATTCCAAAAACATTCAAATTATTCCAAAAACATTCAAATTATTCCAAAAATATTCCAAATATTCCAACATAGCCTTGATATTCCAAAAATATTATCCCACATTTTCCTGATATTCCAAAAATATTGTTCTACATATTCCAAAAATCTTCCAGATATTCCAAAAATATTCCAGATATTCCAATTGGAATATATTCCATGTACACAAATATTGTAAGTGGTCGACCCCTCGGCACGTTCTTTTGCCCGGTGTATAGAAACGATGTCGCAGAGGCAGAATATATAGCTCCGTGCAGCAAGTGTTTCGGCCGCAGTCGTATTTTTGCGCGGTCCAAAAAAGGAACACGTTGCACACACACGTTACACAGAGCGCAGAATTTTTGCCCCCCTAATACCAGCGCTCTTTTCAGCAGCAATCATAACCCATCCGATATCTATCTACTGTCATCAGGCGTCGTGGCGGGGCGGGGCGGGGCGGGGCGGGGCGGGGCAGCCGCTGGAGGTGTTTGATTTCCCTAGTGCCATCCCCGGTGGTGGCGGGCGCCGGACCAAACTGAAGGAGACGAGGGTGGAGAGAGAGAGAGAGAGAGAGAGAGAGAGAGAGAGGGAGAGAGAGAGAGAGAGAGAGAGAGAGAGAGAGAGAGAGAGAGAGAGACTGATTACAAAACAGCGGGGGCTGCTGAGGGAGGCTGGGAGTGCGGGGGGAGAGCTCCCAAATCAGCGCAAACCGGCGGCGTCGGTTTAATTCTGATCGAGCGCAATCTGGGGTCCGTTTGAGAGCGAGGCCACAGAGCCACCCGAAAGGGGCTCAACACCCTGCCGGCCGGGCCCGCGCCGGGCCTCCAGGAAGGCCGACTAGTGCTACCGCGCTACCGCGCTCGGGCCGCTCTCATGCCGAAAATTGGGATGTAATCTGGTATGTTTTGCACAACCAGGATAATTATGAAACATTTTTGTTTAAAAGAATATCAAGTCAATAGCATTAAAAATTTTTGTTACTTTACAATTTGCTATAGCTATCGTAACTTTACGACATTCCCCGTGGAGAATTTTCCCGTAACCCCTACACACATTTCTCACAATGAAGCTTGTCAAAATAACCAGGAGCAAAAAGAGCAAGGTTTCAGCAGTAAAACGCAAGAGAGTGAGCATAGGCACTACACTATTAAACCAAGTGTTCAACTGCTCAACTCTTGTATGTGTGCAGCTTCCAGCCCAGCACGCGCAAGTGTGCAACTCGGCGCAGTTGTGCAATTGAAAGTGTCAAACTCGCCACTTGTAAGTGTTCAACTCAACATAGTTGTGCACTTGCAAGCGTTCAACTGCCCCGTGCAACACTATCCTTGTTGAACATTAGCAAGTGCACAACTAAACACTTACTGGTGAGTTAAACAGGTGAAATTGCACAATTGCCGATTGCGCACTTGCACGTACTAGGCTGAAAGTTGCACACATACAAGTGTTAAACAGTCGTTGTACACTTGGTTGAACAGTGTATACGAGGAGGGCGGCAGACGTACGCACACAATGTTGGACGACAAAGTGTAGTGTGAAACAAAGCTAGCTCAGCAGACAAACGGCGCGGGCGGGGCCGGGGCCGGGGCCGGGGCCGCCGCCTCGCGAGCACAGCGAGCAGCTGAGAGACGGTGATTAACATTTAGACGCTGATGACGTGGATCGACAAGAAGAACAACAAGCAGGTCGCGAGCGCGAGTCTCATCAGGCAGGCGACGTATCAAAATTCATGCGGCGCAAGAACTGGGGGGTAGGGGGGGTTGAAAAGAAGGAGGGGGGGGGGGGGGCGGCGCGGCGCCTCGCAAAGTGGCGTGGCGTGGCAGGGGCCCCAGAGCGGCCTGGCTGGGCGGGCCTGCTCATTGTGGAGATCAAACGTTGACGTATGAGAGGGGCGGTCTGGGTAAAAGGGAAGAAAGGGAAGAAAAGCCCGGAACGGAAAAGAGCGTATTAAAAAAAATAAAAATGGCAAGGGAGGCCGCCCCGCCTCACCTCGCCTCAGCGGGGCGGGCGGGGGCGCCTGTAGTGGCAGGCGCCTGCTGAAACCACCGCCAAACGTTTTGTCATGTGCTATTGATAACCCAAGACACAAAAGGCATAACATTTCCAGTTTTATTTTTATTTTCAAAATTTTGAACTTTGCACCGCACAGTGGCGGTACAACATGCACTTCGTTTTTTAGTCAAATGATACGGCGTAAGCGTTAATTTTTTGGCTCACGTTTATGTAAAATTCGAACTAAAACTGTTCGAAAAAATGATGTAGCCTTCGACGATATATCGGATAGAAAAATTAAACATTCCATTTTAACTTATAGTCTTGCCGCAGCGCACGCGGTTCGCTTCCCCCCCCCCCCTCCCCCCACACACACACACACACGGCCTTTACGAATGAGGCCATCCACTTCGCGTGTCATCTCCTCCCTCTCCTCTCCCCTCTCATCCGCCCCAAAGCCCCCCCGCGACGAGAATTCGCCCGCTTCTCCGCCAATTCGTTCTTCTCCGTGTTTGACTCGGAGCCGCCCTCATCCCACGCCGAGCACTCCGCTTTTTAATCTGTAAGGCCTGTGAAGTGCCGCTTGTGTCCCATGTGCATGGTGGGGCGGGGCGTGGCGGGGCGTGGCGGGGGATGACAGAGCGCGCCGAGCAAAGGGACCGGGACCTCCTGGTTTGTCGACTTGTCCACCGCAATATTTTCCCCGAAACTACGATATAGGGCGAATGATATATTATATAGTTTCATTTATAACAAAAGTCTTTAGCGACTTGGGAACAGGAGCATTTCGCTTGGAGTAACCAGGCAGTGTGCTTTAAGTGTTTTTTTTCACCTCCTCCAGTTAACAGTCACAAACAAATTACGATCGAAAGAATTTGAACAAAAAATGAATTTTAAGAGAATCAAAACCGCTGTCAAGGAGTGAAACTGGTGCAATTATTATTATTTTTTTAAAATCCCTTTATGACGTTAACAGAATACGCCGCAGAAGAACCCATGATTAATGACGTGAGCCGCAGAGAAAACTAAGCGCAGCGCACGTGAGGAAAATTGTGTCATTTCACGCTCCGCTGATATTCCGCATGAATCCCGGGGCAGGCGCAGGCGGGGCCGGAGCGCCTGGCGCCTCTGCTGCCTGGCGCCTAGCGGCGCCTAGCTGGGCGGGGCGGGGCGGGGCGGGGCGGGGCGGGGCGGGGCGGGGCGGGGGTACTCTGAGAGATTGCAGGGGGATGCTCTTTTATAGGGCGCGGCACACCCCATTCAGACGTTTGAGTGACAAAGATGCGCCTCGCTGACGCGCGCGGGCCGCGGCGGGGGCGTGGCGGGGCATGGCGGGGCGGGGCGGGGTGCGGTGGGGTGGGGACACATTTGAATGCGGTCCAGCAGCCGCACCGCCGCCGTCTTGTGGAATTGGAGTCGGCTGCTGGCGCTGCTGCTGCCAAACTTTGAAGTCGCTGCTGGAAAAGGCACGCACACACACACACACAGATACATACACAAACACACTCACACATCTTTCCGCTTCGCGCTGACAGTGAAGAACTCCCAAACCGGCGAGACCCGAGTCGGGCGGGATGGAGCAAAGGAAACATACTGGCTTGCGCATTTTCTTTCGATCGAGAGCACTTGCCGACCCGGCTCCTTCTACAAGATTAAACGTCCGGTCGCGAGAGTTACGTAGAGTATGATCTTAAGGGTTCCCTATTAACAGGACGCACATTTTATTTTTTAATTTTTTCCCCCGGGGAATTAGGCACATTATCTTCGTTCCAATAATTCCGCACAGTATAGTTCCGAAATACCAGTGATAGGCTACAGTGTACACGGTATAAACTGTTCCTAGATGTCGAAGGAATTATCGAAAAGATTCAAGGACGGGGGTGGGAAAAACGCATGAGCACGTCCTTAAATCGTTCCGATGGGCCTTGGACATGAAGGAACAGTTTTTTTACCGTGTACGGCGACACGTAACTGCTGTTGGTTAGGGAAAAAAGGGAAGAAAAATGGTAAAATAGGCTTCACGAAACATAGGCGAGCGTTATCATTGCGTTCTGATCGCCCTCCCCGTGGGGCTTAAGGGCGAAGGTGTGCGCGCTCATGTCCAGGGCCAGGCCAGGCGCAGCAGCCCTGGCGCCCCTGCGCATGCGCCGCGCTGCACCACGCTCGGCACTGCCATCTCAATTACACGCTGGACGCGGCCTCCTGGGCGGGGCGGGGCGGGGCGGGGCGGGGCGGGGCGGGGCGGGGCGGGGCGGGGCGCTCCGAGCGGCTCCGCTGCGCAAGCGCGCGCCGCAAACCGAGCGTGAAACAGATTGTGAGAGCTGTCATGTCACGTCATTGAGGCGAGGCGGAGCAGAAACAATGCCTCGGCCCGGCCCAAAACAGTAGCGCGTCGGGCGGGGCGGGGCGGGGTGGGGCGGGGCGGGGCGGGGCGGGGTGGGGTGGGGGCAGTGCCAGGACCACCCGCGCGCCCATACGCAACACGCGCGCCCGTGTCTACACGTACCGCGGTGCGGCCTCACCGGGCGGGGCGGGGCGGGGAGAGTTGCACTTCCAGTCTGGTGGCTCCACTGCTGCGTGGGGGGCGGACCGCCCCGCCCCGCCCCGCCCCGCCCCGCCCCGCCCCGCCCCGCCCCGCCCCCGCCCACTACACCAAGTGCAGACGAGACAAGATTCCACTTTACTCGCGCTGACCCGCCGCGCGCCTTGAAAAGGGCGTCCGAAATGAAAAGGTGGGCGGTGAAAAAAAATAAAAAAATAAATAAGGGGGATTGAAACGAGAAGGGGTGGGAACCGTGGGAAAAGATTCGGTGCATCAGCAACGCGTAGACGTGTCCGAAATTGTCGATAAAGAAATGATATCAGGTCACGCCGGGACACAAATTTTATATCTCACTGCTCGGAGAGCTTCCGAACTTTTTCGCTTATCACCAATTTCCCAATCGAACGCCTTTATCGGGAGCTCTTCTCCAATAAACCGGGGCCGCGAGGTAGGGGTCTATTGAGTCCACCTGAGCGAGTGAGTGGGAGGGAGGGGGGAAGGGAGAGCGGAGAGCAGGAGAGAGAGAGAGAGAGAGAGAGAGAGAGAGAGAGAGAGAGAGAGAGAGAGAGAGAGAGAGAGAGAGAGAGAGAGAGAGAGACCGTGAGCTGGGGTCGCCAGAGGGCTGAGAGCAGCCCCATCAGCTAGCCACTGATCGAGACGGGATAAAACGCGGACGTGCTCCTCAAAGTCGAGCGAGAAAAGTGGACGGCGGAAGAGACAGGGGAGAAAGAAAAGAAAGGCTCTTATTGGAGGGGGTGTGGGCGGGGCGGGGCGCGAGGGAGGGGGGAAATCAAACAGAAGTCACATGACAGCCAGAGAAAAAAGCACCTCGAGCCCCGCCGTAAGCCTCGCCCACTCACACTCACTGAGGGCCGTACCCCTGGGCGGTAGGCCGCTGTCGCGCTCGGGTGTCGGGCGGGTCTGCCTACCTCGCGGGCGCTGGCCGCCGGGCCGGCCGTGCCCGCTGCACCGCGGGGATCCACATCTACTCTCCGCCTTGGGAGAAGAGTATAACAGCCTCGAGCAAAATAAATTATTTAAATTATTGCCTGCCGAACTGATACATATTCGAACGTAAGAATGGTAATCCCTGTAAGATTGAGTCGTGAATGAAGTGGAATGTGCAGAAGAAGAAGAAGAAGAAGAAGAAGAAGAAGAAGAAGAAGAAGAAGAAGAAGAAGAAGAAGAAGAAGAAGAAGAAGAAGAAGAAGAGAGCGGTGCGAAACACTCCACTGTGCGGCCGGGCTCCCCAGGAGTAATGTGTACCACTTCTTGTTGCTGTGCGCCGCGGGGCTCTCCGCAGGGGAGAGAGAGAGAGAGAGAGAGAGAGAGAGAGAGAGAGAGGAGGGGGAGCGCGGGCGAGGGGAGAGAGTGGTCTAATTAGGAGGCTGATGAAAGCGAGTCCCCGGCTAGGCGCCGGTCACACTCTCCCCCCTCCCCCCCCCCTCCCGCTCTCCCCCCGCCCCGGGCTGGCCGGGGCCGGGTTGACTGAGTCGCCTGGGGAAACAGATGTTGGACGGGGAACCATCTGACACTTTACTTCAGCCGGTGGAAAGGAGGAAAGCTTACTGTACGGGGCCTACTGAGGGAGGGAGGGAGGGAGGGAGGGAGGGAGGGAGGAGAAAGAGGCGGGTAGAGCAGGGTTCTTTTGAGGGTTGGCGCTGAGGTGCAGGCCACCCCGCCCCGCCCCGCCCCGCCCCGCCCCGCCCCGCCCGCTAGACTCGGATCCCCAATCAGAGCTGATTGCGTGTCTGGTCAGCGGCGGGCGGCCGGCGGCGGCGGCGGGCTCCACTCCTCAGATGATACAGAGGAGAGAGCGCGGGAGAGCGCCGATAAAAACCAATGAATAAAACACGTATGCAGGCCGGCCGCGCACACTGCAGGATTCACGGGGGGGAGGGGGGCGTGGTTTACACGTCACTTTTCCGCCCCTCTAGCACATGTATATGCTTTTTTTTTACAAGTAAGACAGGACACTGTGAACGTACATATCTTGTGTAACATTTACCTCCGTAATCATGTATACTGTAGAAATATTTACACAATAACGTTAAGTTGTACGTTTTTTTTACGTTAGCTAATGCATGTGCAGGGACTCACATAAGCTATGTATTAAATTTTGAAAAAGTAAAATAAAAATCGCATCGTGAAAACCCAAGTGAGCGACTGTCGCACACCTTTTGTGGGTGTTTGAATATTCTTTTTCCGAAATTGTCTCTCCTCCATTGTGCGAACCTTTACTCGCTCAAGTGTGCCAATACACATTCATACACTTACAAGTGTGCGGCAGTCATAATACACTTGGGTTTCCGAATGCTGTTCTCCGGCGAAGTGCTCCGCTAGCCGCCGCAGGGGGTGCGGCACACGTGCGGCACACGTGTGCGACACGGGGGCTAATCACGCCGGGAAAGACTCGCGGGGCGGAGAGAGAGGGGGACAGGTCTCCCAGCGGGTAGATATGGCCGGCCCGGCCGGATTTGCTGTAGTTGTGCACTTAAGGCTCCCAGGCTCCAGGCCCGGCCGGACGGCCAGGTACGCGGCAGCACAGGGGTGGGTGTAGGTGTCAAGCTGAGGTGCGAGACGGCCCGGGCGGGGTGGCGGCGCGGGGCGGGGCGGGGCGGGGCGGGGCGGGGGGTGCGCGCACGCGGAGGGGAAGCAGCCCTCCCCGTGATTGAGTCTCCCCCTCCCCGCCGCGCGCCGCCCCCACCACGACGGCGGCCGCCAATAGCGGGCGCGCAGCCCCCTCCCCGCGCGCCCGGGGGTGGGGGAGGAGCCGGGGGCGGCGGGGTCGCGCTCGCTAGCCCGCCCCGCGCCCCGCCCGGCCCGGCCCGCGCTGGCAGGCTCAGACTCCCTCGCGGCGCGCCATGGCGGCCTGAGTTGCTCCGCGACAGCCCTGCCGCGCGCACGCACGCACGCACGCACGCACGCACGCACGAGCGCCCGCACGCGCGCGCGCCGCCCCCACCCCCACCTCGGTCAGCTGGTCAGTGCGTCCCGTCCCGCCCGCGCCGGGGCCCGCGCGGCACCGCGCCCAGCAGCGAGGACCCCCCGACCATGCCGCAGTGACAGTGCGCCTCCCCGCGACCATGGCCGCCCCCGAGGCGCTCAACAAGCCCTTCGAGGCCGTGGGCCACCTGGCCGGCCACCTGCCCGCGCACCTGGGCTTCACCAGCCTGGCGGCCCACACCCGGCACACGCCCGGCCCCGCCGCCGACAAGGCCGCCGCCTTCTCGCCCTTCTCCATCTCCAGCATCCTGAGCGACCACCACGCCGATGAGGGCGGCGCCCGCCGCGACGACGGCCACCCCGGCGAGCGCGGCGACGGCCTGTACCGGCCCGGGGCGCGGCCGGGGCTCGACGTGCTGGACGCCACCGCCGTCTGGTCCAGGTGAGGTGGACACCCATGCCCCCGCCCCAGCACCGTCAGTCAACCACACCCGCCTCGTATAGCCGCGCACTGTCCACCTCTACACTCCTCACACACCAAACCCTTATGCATCATGTTGCGCATAAGGGCTGCAGGAGTATGTGGAACCATAGTTATGCACACACTGGTATTCGATTCATGGGACGTCACATTTCTTTTCACTGTAAAAACTGTCACATTCGTTTGGATGTAATTGTAACATTCTTTTAAATGTGACTGCCGATCTTACGGCACTTTGCCTTGTCGATTCACATTACAACAAATGTGACATCATATTATAACGAATGTGACAGCTTGTACCGGGTGTTTCTTTGAATGCGTAACAGTGTTGCGGGATTGCATACTCTCCAGCGCTGCAGGGGCCATGGCGCCTTACGGGCGAATGGGGTAGGCAAACCCGCAACACTGTTACGCATTCAATGAAACACCCGGTACATTTAAAAGAATGTGGCATCACATGAATTGAATAACAGTGCAAATATTAAGTATAACTATGTTTATTTTGTGTACATTTGTGCAAATGAATGTCCAATTTCGTGCATAGTTATGCACGGAGCGATGTGCATGACTATGGTTGCACGTTCTGCTGCATAACCAACCACGACATAATGCGAAGGATTTAGTGTGCACTTTTCTGGGGAAACTACACTGCAGTGCAAGCAACTGCCATGACAGTTGTTCCAGTGGCTGGACCGCGGTGTTCACGCATTCCAACAAGCCTGGGCCGTTCGCACTCTTGGCTCTCCAGAGCATACTACTGTCACCCCACTCCAGCTCCAGCCCATAGCGTTGCCGCCATTCCGCCGTTTTTCGGCCATTCAATGATCGCCGCGCCGCAGCCCCCCAAAAAATAGCGAAGATTAGCGAGTCCGTTTACGCGGTGAAGGCCGTCGCGGTGGTGGCGCCCTCTGTCTGTGCGCGGCGCGACTAGAGCGTCACGTCAATCAGTCAGGCATCTACTCTCACCTCACCCTCAGGGGATTTCCACCTCGATCCACCGGCCAGGCCAGCCCCGCCCCGCCCCGCCCCGCCCCGCCCCGCCCCGCCCCGCCCCGCCCCGCCCCTATGTAATGCACGTAGTGCACACCGCCTTTCACACCGGCTAGAGCGGCCGGCCGGGGCCGGGGCCGGGGTCCGCCGTTACACCTACGCGAGCCGGCAAAGGCCGTCGGGATAGTTTCCGTTGTACGCCACCGTGCTCTCATGCCGTCGGCTGAAAAGCTTTCAGCAGCCGACAGGCCTGCTGCCTGCTGCCTGCTGCCTGCTGCCTGCTCTCTGTTCCTGCGGACCACGCTCCTGCCTTTGCTATAGCCTTTCACAACCTCCCTGCTGCGCCCCGCTCAACTTATTCAACTTGCGAGGATTTATTGCGCAGTGAATCAGTTTTGGCGCGTGTTTGGCGTACACACACACACACACACACTTACTGGGTAGGGCGGGGCAGGTGAGCCCCCCGGGGCCCGGGGCCGGCGGGGGCGGGGTGGGCTGTCGCCGTCTCCGCCCGGCCCGCGGGGACGCTCACCGCGCCCCCACCCCTCCTCAGCCTCCCCCTGCGCCCCGGACCCCCGCCCCGCCCACAGCACAGCCCCCGGGGACTTCGGCCCGCGTTCCGGTCGCTTCCACCCTCCCTATAGCGTGTCTCGGCGGGAGGGAGGACCCCGGGCCGGGGCCGGCAGCCAAGTTCCGCCGTAAATCAAGAGTCATTAGAGAGCAGTGATATCGGTAATCAGGTGGCGACTCCTGTGCCGGTGGCGCCATCGGCGCCGGTGCGGTGCGGGGCCCGTGTCGCCCGCGGCCTCCCGGTCCCCGGCGGGGTGGGGGTGGGTCCCCCGGAGCGGCGAGCGCTCCTGAAGGAGGGGTTGGGGAGGGGGTGGAATTTCGCCCGCGGGGATGAAATCGCGGACCCGCCGCCCACCACGCCATCCACTTACCACAGCCGACTCGTCTTACAAACAGTTCGGCGGCCGGCAGGAGAAGAGGAGTGAGTGAGAGAGTGAGAGTGAGTGAGACGGCAGAGAGAGAGAGAGTGAGAGTGAGAGTGAGAGTGAGTGAGTGAGTGAGAGAGAGAGAGAGAGAGAGAGAGAGAGAGAGTGAGAGAGAGAGAGAGAGAGAGAGAGAGAGAGAGAGAGAGAGAGAGAGAGAGAGAGAGAGAGAGAGAGAGAGAGAGAGAGAGAGAGAGAGAGAGAGAGTGAATCGAGGGAGCGACGAATAACGGAAGGGAGAGGGGGAGTAATAGTACGGCTTCCGTATCAAGCCTTCCCGCCCCGCCCCACCTCACCTCACCCCGCGCCCGCCCCGCGCCACACAGGCCGCCCTCCGCACAGGCCCGCCGGGCCGGGTCGTACCAACAATGCCATTCGTACCAACAACAGAACAAGGCGCGCAGGGTGAGAAGTGGCCGAAGCCCCCGAGTAAAACAGGAGTGAGCACTGCTACTTCAGAGTGAGGAAAAAAGATTATTGTTTGTTCTATAATAACAGAGCGCAACAACATTCTGTTATCTACTGCATACTAACTACTTCTACAATTTGTTTAATTTAAAGAAATTCTCTTGTGTGTAAAGCAAAAATATGGCGAAAAATGCCAAAGAATTATTACAGGCTCAACTTTTAATGAACGGATACCTCAATCAAAACGTGGAATACCCAGGCACAAACACACACATTTGCTTTCCGGGATGCCGGACCCTGACATAAAATGTAATAAAGTGTTTTTTTTTCCCAAAAAGGGTGGTTTCAGGGGGTGGGGATATATCTCGCATCTCCCAGCTGGAGCGCGCGTGTCGTGTGCCCGGCGCGGCGCGGCGCGGTGCGGCCCGGCACAGATGTTCCACATCTGACCCGTAAAACGGATGGTTTAGCGGCAGGAGAAAGCACTACGGTGAAAATTAACAACACAGCGCGGGGCGGCGCGGGGCGGGGTGGGGCGGGACGGGGCGGGGCGGGGCGGCGCGGGGCGGAGCGGGGCAGCGCGGGGCGGCGCGGGGCGGCGCGGAGCACGGGCTGTATTAGTAGGAGCGGTGGCGAGGCTAGGCTAGTGTCAGTGGAGCGTGTGCGTGTGTGGGTGGGGAAGGGGTGCGGGGGGGGGGGGGGGGCACATGCCGACGATTGATGTCCCGCTATTAATACAGGTTAGGGCGGCACGCCCCGCCACGCCCCGCCACGCCCCGCCACGGGCACAACACGCCATCTGTCTCCATTAGCGCGGCCGTGTCCGACACGGAGCCGCCGACACACTGGCTGCACGCCGCGCCCCGCCGCGCCCCGCGGCCCCTTGAACACCATAAGTGTGAGCGTGATAATGCCGACGTGCTCCTGGCGATGGTGATGGCCGTCACCATGTTCAACCAGTTTTTCGTTTGAAGCGTGGATTTTTGCGCCGAAAAAATTGGCAGCACGGAGAAAAAAAAGACTTGCTGATATAGTGTCTACAATTTCGTTTTGCTAGGACAGCAAAAATTATTGCTGGCTTAACAAAGCCGCGTTTGCAGTGTGCATGCTTAAGCAGTTAAAAAATATCTGAAAAAGTTCGTCTGACTTTTCAGTTTTTTTTTTCTTTAAACAGTGTTTACAGTTTGCTATCACAGCTAGTTTTTTGCAAAATAAATTGGAGGTGCCATATTTGCAACGAGGTTTGCTTGAACAGCAAAGTTTTCCTCTCCGTGAACGGTATGCAGCGACGGCGAGAGTGACTCACCATGTTGTTGTTGTTGTTGGCAGGTTGGGGCTCATGTTGTTGTCGTTGGCAGGTTGGGGCTCATGTTGTTGTTGGCAGGTTGGGGCTCATGTTGTTGTCGTTGGCAGGTTGGGGCTCATGTTGTTGTTGTTGTTGGCAGGCTGGGGCTCATGTTGTTGTTGTTGTTGGCAGGCTGGGGCTCATGTTGTTGTTGTTGTTGGCAGGCTGGGGCTCATGTCGCAGTTGGCCGCGCTGCGCCCGGGGCCCCCGGCGCCGCCGCACCCCCTGGGGCTCGGGGTGTGGCCGGGGCTGAGGGCGCCGCCGGGAGCCGCCCAGGGCGCGGGCCAGGGCGCCGAGCACCAGGGCGTCGCGGCGCCGCGGCAGAGGACCACGTCAGAGGGTAAGCGACCCGACGCCACGCCGCGGGGTGACCTGGAAAAGGACGAGGCTGTGAGTGGGAGCAAAACTAAAGCGTAGTTGTACCTCCTTTTCATGCGCACAACTACACGGAAAAAAAATATATCGCTTAACTTCGGGACAATCGAAGAATTAGTCGTTACAACTAATATAAAACGTGCTGACAAACAAAGCGTGTCCGTGTGGACGGAAATTTCGGGTTGTCACACCCCACATATAAGTTGTCCCGATTTTAACAAATTTATTAGTTGCAGCGACTAATTTCCGGTCGCAACAATAATGGACTTATTTTTTTCCGTGTAGGCTTCAAGGCGATTCCTCCATATTTCGATAGGAGGAAAGGAGCGAATGAGCTCTTGTACGCTTCAAGAGGGGCGCACGGACTGTACCCTTTACGAAAGTTGCTATGTTACGCCTTAGCTTTACACTGCAGTGGTATGAGGGAGAGCGCCTAGTAGACCAAACCAGGTCGGGACAAACACACCTGCACTGCAGGTTATAGCTTCAAGTGCTGCTCTGCCACCGCTCGGCCCCTGCAACCCCCCTCCCTCCCCCCGCCCCCAACGCCAGAGTGGTTACAGTGCACCGATTGACATTTGCATGGCCTCTGCCAGCTCAGCACCTCCCCCCCCTCCCCCGCCCTCCGCCGGCCTGGGGGGCACCGCTACCCCGCACTCGGTGCTACCGGCACCGCCCGGCACCGGCCTGCAGTGCACACCGAGGACAAAACCCCACCAACACAGGGGAAACGATAGAGCGCGATCTATCTGTAGAAAAGGGCGGGATAACCAGCAGGCTTCGTTCTCGAAAGAGGAAACAATAAAACCCCAAGTTTAGTTGGAAATTTTGCCCGGATTCTGCTTAAATCACGAACCTCTTTAGTAGTGCGCCCTTCATACTTTCGCATAAATAGATAAATTTTATACGCAGGGAGAGTGGAGAGAGAGAGAGAGAGAGAGAGAGAGAGAGAGAGAGAGAGAGAGAGAGAGAGAGAGAGAGAGAGAGATGGGGTGAAGAGGAGGGGGAGAGAGGAGGCGTAGGGATGGAGGCGGCAAGGCAGGAGAGAGAGGGAGAGAGGGAGAGGGAGAGGGAGAGACAGGGAGAGAGGGAGAGGGAGAGACAGGGAGAGAGGGAGAGGGAGAGACAGAGAGAGGGAGAGAGAGACAGGGAGAGAGAGAGAGAGGGAGAGAGAGAGACAGAGAGAGAGAGGAAGAGAGCGAGAGACGAAGAGCAGCTGAACGGCCGCGTGGGCAGGCAGCATATTGACCAGCACTTGAGCGTGCCCGATATTGTGGGGCCTCCGTGGCTGGGCTGGGGGGTTCCCCGAGCCTCTCAGACCCCCCTCTCCCTCCCCCTCGCCTCTCTTCCGAGGCCACTCTGCCCCGCCACGCCGCGCCCCACCCACACTCACTACGGCACCCCAGCGGGCGGGGCGGGGCGGGGCGGGGCGGGGCGGGGCCGAGCGCGGCGCTCAGCGACAGAGTCGAAATCCGATACGTGTCAGCAGCGCGGGCGTTCAGTGTGATTCAATTACGGATACTGACACCACACGTACGGCGGGGCGGGGTGGGGCGGGGCGGGGTGGGAGGGGGGGGGGCGGTCGGGATAAACGCGTGCGGGCGTGGAGGCGGGGGAGGCATTTTAGGGAAGGGGTGGTATTGCTGCTGTACTGTACTCGTTCATGCAAACTGTCAAAATTTAGCGCAGAAGATATGTAGTTCTGGTAATCTAAAAAAAATTATCTTATTGTGTACGTAGCCCGCCCGTACCCTTCCTCCTCTCCCCCTCTCCCTCTCTCTCTCTCTCTCTCTCTCTCTTTCCCTCTCCCTCTCTTTCCCTCTCTCTCTCTCTCTCCTTTCTCTTTCCGCCGCCACGCGCCGCCACGCCTCCCCGTGGGGCTTCCCTTCCCCCGGCGCGGCGTCGACAAGCCGTCAGAGTTCGCGTTCACGCCGCACGTAAACAGAAACAGTTAGGCTTAGTGGCAGGGAAAAAGAGGAGGGGGAGGGGGGCGCTGCGGCAAAATCAGACAAAATTGAAAAAAAAGTGCGTGCGCGTCACGTAAGCTATACAAGAGCAGTCACTAGTTTTGTCCACCATTTTTCCTCCTAAAATCTCGCGCTGTCGCAGCTGGCCACCCCGCTTGAGGGGCGCTGTGGTGGTATTCCTGCCGGACCTCGCAGAGGGAAGGTTACCAACCTCACGGCTCACTGCGCCCTACAGGGACGAAAAGGGCCGGTCAGCATCAGGCTGGAGATAAGCGCCGTGCTGGCAGGCGCCACATGTCAACGACCAGGAAAAGGTTTTTGCTCGGGGGCGCACCGCGCGGCGCCGGGCCGGCAGGGGGGAGAGCTTTGGGGGCGATTTAGCTGGGCTGCTCACGAGGGAGAATATAATATGGCGACTTCCAGGTAATCCGGCGTATGTCGCGCGCTGGCGCACCCGGCATGTCAGATCATCTCAGCGACAGAGGGATAGAGATAGAGATAGAGTGAGTGATTGAGAACACGGCCAAAGAAGAGTGAGACAATAAGAGTCCCGGGGACAGCAAAGGACGTTGACATGTTTCCCCGGGCTGTTTTAGTGACTGCCGTGCATTGTGCGTGATGACTCACCCGTCCACGAAAACGTAAGACGAGGTCGTAAGGGTGGGAAAGCATCGGGGGGGTAGGGAGGGTAGAGAAGAGACTCTGGGTGGGCATAGAAGGGCGTTGCTGCTGAGAGGGAGGAAGTGTGAAAAGGAGAAGGGAAGCGAGCGGGGCGGGGCGGGGCGGAGCGGGGCCGACCACCACCAGGAGGAAGAGAACAAACAAATCCTCTTTTCGCTGCCTTTCAGTGGCCCGGCGCGGCGCGGGGCGGCCCGGTGAGAGGCACGGCACGTAGTGAAAGGCTGTGGGGGAGGGGTGGGGCGTGATGTAATTGGGTTAGCGCGGCAAAGACTTCGGCCGAAGTGGTGGCCGCTCCGCTCTGCTCGGCTCGGCCGGTTTAGCCTTTAGGCCGACTTGGGCTGGGTGACCAGGAGAAGAATACGCCGTGAAACTGCGTGCTAGGAGGGAAGAGGGTGGCAAACTGCACACTCACACGGTAAACCTGAGTGTGCGAGTGTCGTACAAGTCAAGGTATGTGTGAAATCGTATTCCTATACTTTTCCCTTCAAATATGTGAAGCTCGTAGGAAAATTCAATGTTTCACTTTATTAAGTGTAGGAATTCACACACGTACAAGAAGGGGTCAGTAATATACTTGTGTTTCCAGTGCACTGCTGTACTTCTTACAAGGTCCATTACTTTCACGCACGCATTGTACTTACTCCGTTCGGGTTGTGTTTCGTCCTCTGGATTGTCTCATAAGACTACGGGCGGGACGAGGGATTACACTTCCCGCGCCTCGAATAATAGGACGATCGGTCCTTATCGCAACGAGAAAGACAACAAACCGCATTGCTGCTCTCTTTCCAGTTTTAATCCCCCCAACAACGTATCGCTCCCTCTCGCACGCACGCACGCACTTACCTGAAGGAGCTGGCCCGGCCCCGCAGGACGAGCAGATGGGGTAGATAACGCTAAAAGACGGCGCGCGGGTGACCTTAACGCAGGGCGGGGCGGGGCGGGGCGGGGCGGGGTGTGGCGGGGCGGGGTGGGGCGGGGCGGGGTGGGGCGGGCGAGGGAGCAGCAGCAGGCGACACGGAGTGCCAGCCGCTACTGCAGTGGAGAGCCGGCCCAGTCCGCTTGTTTTATCCGGGGAATCTGACTGTTGTGACAAGTCTATTCCATCATTGGCTCGGCCGGGCGCGGCCGGGCGGGGCGGGGCGGGGCGGGGTGGGGCGGGGCGGGGCGGGGAGATGGGGAGGTCTTATCGCGATGCCGATGCTGCTTTGTGCGGGGGCTAGAGGGGGATGAGCACGGCGTGCGAGGAGAACCTAGACCTGTTCCGGGTGTTCAGAGTACTATGACGTTACACATTGCATTAATATTAATTCTGAGTTCGTTGGAAATGGGATAATCATTCAGCAGGTGTTACTGAAAATTTGCAAATTGTTTGTTTACTTCCCGTTTTAGAAGCTTTGTAGAGGCCTCACTGTAATAGCAAATCAGGTGCAAAGCAAAGCGACGACGTTGTACAGTAGGTACTCAGAGAAGCGGGAGAGCTCTGTAGGTTAGCTGGGACAATTATCACTGGGTGAACAAGAAGTGCATCGAAAAGACAGTTTAGATCGCAATCTCGGGCGGGCCGTGTTCACGCTCTGGGTGGAGCGATCATCGCAGAACAAAAGCGCATCGGCCGGTGTGTCGCCGAGGTGCCTGGCCGTGAACCTCAGCATTGTGTTGTTGTTGTTGCAGGCGGCTCCCTGTCCACCCCGGACAGCCCCGGAGGCTCCCGACAGGGCTCGCCGTCGCCGAGGGCGTCGCCCCGGTGCGTGAGCCCCGGCAGCGGCCCCCGCAGCCCCGCCAGCCCCCGCAGCCCCCCGCTCAGCCCGGCCAGGTCGGCGGCGAGCTCCGAGCACGAGCCGCGGGGCGGCGGCGGCGGCCAGGGCGCCAAGCGGCCCCGAGAGGACGAGTCGGCGCCGCCCCTCGCCATGCCGCCCTACCCGGTGCGCATCCCCTACTACAACCCCTTCCTGCTGTTCGGCTACGACCAGTACCTGGACTCGTACGCCCGGGGGCCGGCGGCGCCCGCCCCCGCCGCGCCGCTGTCGGCCCGGTCCGCGCAGGCGTCGGCGGGCGCCGCGGCGGCGGCCACGGCGGCGGGGGCGGCCGACGCCGCGCCGCACAGCCCCGCGTCCTCGGCCGCCGAGGACGCCGACATCAACATCGAGGACGAGGAGTCGATGGACGAGGACGACGCCGAGGCGGCCAAGGACGAGCAGGGCAAGGACGCGGCGGCGGGGGCGGGCGCGCAGGGCGGCGCGGGCAGCCAGTCCGCCGCCGGCAAGGCGCGCAAGAAGAAGACGCGCACCGTGTTCTCGCGCTCGCAGGTGTTCCAGCTCGAGTCCACGTTCGACCTCAAGCGCTACCTGTCCTCGTCCGAGCGCGCGGGGCTGGCCGCCTCGCTGCACCTCACCGAGACCCAAGTCAAGATCTGGTTCCAGAACCGGCGCAACAAGTGGAAGCGGCAGCTGGCCGCCGAGCTGGAGGCCGCCAACATGGCCAACATGGCCAACATGGCCAACATGGCGCACGCGGCGCAGCGCCTCGTCAGGGTCCCCGTGCTGTACCACGAGCCCACCGCGTACGGTAGGTGTCCCCGTCCCCCCTACCCCGGGCAGGGGGGTCCATCACTCGGCTCTGGAGCGTACACAGGATCACCGATGACCAGTGATTACCAACAGTTCTCAGTGAAATTTTTTGAAGACACTTTGAGATTTTTGGCATAACAAGCGTTTGCGTACTTTTATGAGGGAAACCCCAAAACAGTGAAAAACAACAAAATGAAAAGATTTTTTTTTGGGGGGGGGTGTGGGGGTGTGATTACCAGTGAATACCGGATAAAGTGTACACATGGTTACCAGAGTGATGGACCCCGGGGCCTCCCCTGCTGCTGGCCGCTCCCCCTACGCACTGACTGACTCCCCGACCTCCTCATTCTGACCGCAGGCAACCCCCACGACCCGCCGCCGTTCGCCAAGAAGCCGCCGCCGTTCGCGTCCCTGTCCAGTTCGCTCTCCAGCTCGCTGTCCAGTTCGCTGTCCAGCTCGCTGTCCGCCCACCTGGACGAGCAGCGCGAGCGCGAGCAGGCCCGCGACCCCAGGGAGCTCCGGGATCCCCGGGACCTCCGCGACCTGCACGACCCGAGGGACCCCCTCCGGGACGGCCTCCGGGACAGCCTCCGGGACGGCCTCCGGGACCCGCTGCGGGACAGTCACGGCCGCGAGGCCCGCGACGTGTACTTCCCCGGACACCACCTGGCCAGCCACCTGGCCGCCACCAAGAGCGCCCCGCTATCGGCCGCGATCCCGTCGGCGACAACGAGCGGCTCCAAGCCGCCGAGTCCCGGACACGGCCCGGCCGGGGGCCGCTAGCCGCGCTGCAGGCCGAGGCATGGAGAGAGAGAGTCGTTTTGGCTTTTACCAAATCGGATCAACGTATCACTTCCAGAAACACTATCGATTTTTGTTTAAAGGGAAGAATCACTCTTCTGTATGTTATAAGTCTAATAAAAATGAATGCTTTGTTTTGTGCCATATGTAACGCCCACACATCAAAAACTGCTGTGAGAAAAAAAAAGAGTGAGGGCGCGTACGCTGTAATAAGTTACCTTGCACGAGCTTGTTATGTTAATTTGCTTTGTTTTACAACCAAACGTGGGTAGTACTGGATTTAATCAAGGTATGCTGTGAGAGAGGAAGCCGTAGTGCCCCTCCGTCTGCATTGCAAGCTGCTCTTGGCGGATTCATTTTTTATTTTTTAATTTTTTATTTTTAAAAGCATCATTCCGCTTACTTTGCTCGGTGCCCCACTTTTTCTGTGATAGGTAGAGTCTCCCCGCGCACTATCTAGGCGCGTATAACTTAATTATCATGTTGTGTTATAGTTTATTTGTTATTATTATTATTATTATTATTATTATTATTATTGCTATCTATTATTGTCATACAATAATTCATAACTATTATCATTACAATTGTGATTTCAGCAGGCGCATGCAAAAGAAACATTAAAAAAAGAATATTTCTACGTGTTGTTGGTCGTTCCTGCATCTCCTAATCCACTGGTCCTAAGCGGGTCGTCGGTACCCCCCCCCCCCCCCCCCGCCACCCCTCCCCTCTACGGCGCGTATTTCGCCGCACACGATACAAAACGGGCCACTCCCCAAGCTCTCCCGGCGGGGACCTGAATGGCGAGGGCGAGTCGGGTCCTCAGCCCCCCCACCCCCAGGGGCTCTCTGTGAGCTCGCTCTCTCCCCTTCTCTCCTCTGGTCGCGCTGCTCTCAGTTTTAGCCGCAACGAGCCGCACAAATCGCGCACTGGCCGCTTAGGGCCATTTAAAGTTTAAGTGAGATATTTCGACGGTGCGGAGAACGAGGAGGCGGGGGAATGAGGGAGAAAAGGGTAGAGAGACGGAGAAGACAGACGACTGGGGGGGAGAGAAAGAGAGAGAGAGAGAGAGAGAGAGAGAGAGAGAGAGAGAGAGAGAGAGAGAGAGAGAGAGAGAGAGAGAGAGAGAGAGAGAGAGAGAGAGAGAGAGAGAGAGCGACCCAGAGAACAAGGACCTACGGACGCGCCTTGCTCGGTAGGCTGCGCTGCAGACACGAGTGTGCGCCGTGCTGCCTACCCACCGATACGCAGGCGCACAGGGAGGCCCCAGATGCACCCAGTGTTGCCAGATAAGTAGGCAAACATTGCCCACAATACACCTGTGCGCAGAGGGTGGTGTCAACGACGCCTGCCTACTATAGGCAAAGTAAACTCTCGGAAATCAGGCACATAGGCTTCTCCATTAAGGAGAAGACATCCCTATGGAAAGGGATCAGCCGGACTCCGTGTACGAGCAGATCCACACTAGCACTCTTTACTTTTCACAAGGCATGGCGCCGGGGGCGGGTTTGGGGGCGGGGGTAGCAAGGAGGCCGGTGGGAAAACATAAGTAGAACGGAGTGTGGCCGCCCCGCCCCGGCCCGGCGCGGCGCGGCACGGCGGCACTGGACGCTGCACAGCGCTGCAGGGGAACACGGCGTCTCGAGTTGAACGTAATGAGGAGAATTACCTTCAATTAGGCGGGGCGGGGAATAAGACAGTAAAGGACTTGGGGGGGAGCGTGCCGCCGGCGCTGGAAAAAGTAAAAAAAAGAGAACAGCAGGAGGATCGCGCGGCCAAGCGGCGCCAAAGTGAGAAGATAGGGAGGAGAGAGAGAGAGAGAGAGAGAGAGAGAGAGAGAGAGAGAGAGAGAGAGAGAGAGAGAGAGAGAGAGAGAGAGAGGTGCTCACCTCAGCACGACGCCTCTCTGGACTCCAATTTGCGAGTAGAAAAGTGCGGCGAGGGGGATGGGGGTGGCGGCGAGAACAAGCTGGAAATGAGAGAGGAGAGAGAGAGAGAGAGAGAGAGAGAGAGAGAGAGAGAGAGAGAGAGAGAGAGAGAGAGAGAGAGAGAGAGAGAGCGTACGGGGGAGGCGGGCCGCAGTCAGAGGGGTGGCGACAGAAATGGCCGCGGAGAGCAGGCCGCTGTAACTTGGTCGGCGAGAAAACTACTCAGGGACCAGGACCAGGGAGAGGAGGGACTTGATGGAGCGGGGTGGGTGCGGCGCGTCGGCGGTGTAGCAGACAAAACGAGGGAGATGTGCTGGTAGTGCACGAAAACGGGCGCGCCGGGATTTACTCATTAAAATTTTATCCTTTCCCCCGGCGGCCTGGCCTGCCCCTTACACCCGCCTCTCTCCGTCTCCATCTCCTCTTTTCCTTTCCTACCCCTTTCTGCTATCTACCCCGCTGCGCACGCTGCCTGACCGATCTCGTCTCGCAAACTCGACACTTTAGAAAGGAGGATCAGGGCGGCTGGGCTGAGCCGGGGGGTTCACGGGCAACACAAGTGTACGAACTTCAGGAGCGCACTTGGAGGTGAGTTATGATTATTTATTCGCAGACTTGAACACGTGTGACAAATTATTTTCAGACTGCTTGTAGGTATGGCTATATGGCTTGCCAGCCATGGCTATGGTGCATGAAAAAATTTACTCACCTACAAGGGAGCGACGTTAGTCGTACCGGGTGTTTCTTTGAATCCATAACAGTGCTGCGGGATTGCAAACTCTCCAGCGCTGAAGGGGCCATGGCGCCTTACGGGCGAGTGGGGTAGGCAAACCCGCAACACTGTTACGCATTTAAAGAAACACCCGGTACACTTGGATTCGCAGAGAGTGTGAGCACTTTTCACAGTGGCGCGGAACAGTCGACGAGGAAGAGGAGGTGAGGGAAAGAAGCAGCAGCATGAGGTAAGGAGCCAAACTCACGAGGGACTCTAGCGTGAAAGCAAGCGCCACTGTAAAGCCTTTCAAACTTGTGTGCGCGCGCCGCGCCGCGCGCGAGTTAGAAGTGCTCCAAAACTGAGCTCTTATCTCATTTACTTGCCGTGTTCTCTCCTCCCCTCCTCCTACGTAATGTTTCCGCCACTCTCTCACACACGCTCTCTCTCTCTCTCTCTCTCTCTCTCTCTCTCTCTCTCTCTCTCTCTCTCTCTCTCTCTCTCTGGCGCGCGGAGGAAGAGACGTCGTGCTCTTACACGTCTACCGCCACACTTATCCGCAAGACCTGCCCTGGTCTTTCGCCCTTCACGCGGCCAAGTCCTCCAGGAGTGCTGAATTAAGACATTAAACTCCCCCACCCTCCACGCCCCTCCCAGCGTAAAAGGGAAACCCACTTCGCTAAATTAAGTGGCGCCTGAGCCGAGAAGTGGAAGGCGAATCGGCGAATAAGGGAGAAGTGAGGTGGGATTAAAACTAGCAAACGACTCCAACACGACGCGAAACTTTCTTAAACAAAACAATCCTAAGCGTAAAGAAAGAGTTTTTCTTTCGTAGTCGATATTATAGGGAAGTTTTTGTCCCGGGCGGGCCGAGCGGAGCGGGCGGGAGCCATAGCTATAGCTACACAAACGACTCCAGACCACCAACAAGCAGCCCCAACTTGAGCCCAATCACGGCGCCCACTACAATGCGATCGCGCACAAATTGAGTCCTCGGGGCGCAATATGGCCCCCATTTCCGCATCCCCACAGTCGCTCCCTGGCGCCGCGGGGCGCTGAAGAGAGCGAGAGCAGGCGAGCGAGCGAGAGAGAGAGAGAGGGAGAGAGAGGGGGAGGGAGAGGGAGAGAGAGAGAGAGAGAGAGAGAGAGAGAGAGAGAGAGAGAGAGAGAGAGAGAGAGAGAGAGAGAGAGAGAGAGAGAGAGAGAGAGAGAGAGGGCGAGGGAGAGAGAAGGCGAAAGGAAACGAGGGAGACCCTACCAACCGAGAGCGGGGGACGTGGAAACGCGTCCGCTTATGGTCAAAGAAAACCTCTGCGCTTTTCGATAGACTGCAGTTAGTTGTACTGTACCGCCTGAAAGGTGGGCAAATTGAGTTGAAAAACCCCTGTATATGTAGGCAACCCACCGCACATCACCCCTTTCGTCAGCCGGACTTACAACCGCGCCTGTTGATGTGCCTGTGCACTTATAACAGTGTACCTCGGCTACAAGGTCTTGTCGAGCCCGCGGGTCAGGTCGCTTGCTCGGTTCGGTCCGTGCATCTTGTTCACATCGCGGCGAGTACGCCACAGCAGCCAAGAGGCCCGGGGTGAGGCTGCCTGGCTGCCTGCCTGGCCTCGTGCTGCTGCAAAATTGATGCGCACAAGTCTCGAGTTTCAAGTTTGAGACGCAAACTCTAAAGTGGTCTGCTTCTCCAGGAAGCCGTGGTGGCCGTCGAGGCTGCCGGCCTCCGGCCTTCGGCGGCCTCCGGGCGATAGGCGGGGTGGGCTGGGCTGGGCCTTGAGAAGTACGCACGCTGAGCCTATATATAGACAAGTAGGCTTGTCCCGGAGCTGGGGGCGATACACCTACTCGACTCGAAACGGAGCGGAGGATGAGGAGGGGGGGAGGGTGCGGAGGACGAGGAAAGAGGCGGAGAAGAAGGACGAGATGTGAAAAGGGGTATGCCACTGTGATTTACAAAATAATGTTGTATAAATTAACCAACTGTATCGTAACGAAGGCTAATTTGTGCTCATTTTAGAATGACTGGTCGATACCAAAGTGTCAGTAGATGTGCAGTTTTGCGATCCGATGTTGCAGCTTGACGACATTTCTCATGAAAAATTATCCCGTAAACCCTACAATAATTTCTTACAGCGTCGGCTAGGAGAGGGCGGCGAACAGCGAGGAAGAGGTTGCCGCCAGGGGAAAGATCGACTGCCGGGCTAGTCCTGCCCCGCCCCGCCCCGCCCCGCCCCGCCCCGCCCCGCCCCGCCCCGCCCCGGGTGGTGCTGCTGCTGCAAAGAGCGGCACTACCGATTCAAGAAGACGCCCCCCTGAGGCTTGAAGGGCAGGAGCCTCTCCCCGGCAGATGCAGCGCCCCGCCCCGCCCCCCCCCGCCCTGCCCCGCCCCGCCCCGCCCCGCCCCGCCCGGCCCTCGAGACATCCACGTAAACCTATCGCGCCTCCTCTCGTCCCACCTCACCCCCTTCCGCGCGCACACGGTCCCACCCCACCCCGCCCCGCCCCGCCCCGCCCCGCCCCGCCCCGCCCCGCCCAAGTGGCGGCGAATCGTCCCCGCCCGTAGGAAGGCCTCCTTCGGCCTGGCGTCTTGAGTGGCGCCTCAATATTTAATGCGACATCTTGCGAAGCACTCTCGCTCTGCCGCTCCGGGCGTAAGTAGCCGGACCTCGCTTCCGCTTTGGTTGCGGGAGGGGTGGGGGGTGGGGATGAGACCAGCTACCACTTCGGGGCGTGGCGGGGCGTGGCGGGGCGTGGCGGGGCGCGGCGGAGCGTCACGGGGCCTAGCAGCAGCCCCGAACGGCAGCACTTTACTTCACGTCCCTCGCGGGGCGATCAAACCTTGAGTGAGGTGAAGCAGTACACGCCCCCGCTGGAAGACCACGACTCTCCCGCGCCCCCGACCCTCCCCGCCCCGCCCCGCCCCGAGGAGCAGATAGCGACAGCTTTAGCAAGAAAATGCAAAGTTTTTTCTCCTTTAAAAATAAAGATTGGAATCGGAAATGAGGTCAAGTATTGCGGTCCGTAAAGAGGTCATCAGGGACACCCGTTAGTCAGAGCACCTCTAGGAGGGCGTGTTTCACCTGCGCGATCACGGTCGTGTCGTCTGCTAGTGCACTGTAAACGCAGTGGCTATTTTTTAAAGCCAATTTTTGGCATTTTCCAAAAAGAACGCCAATTTTTGGCGTCCAAAAATTGAAGAGTGCCAAATTTTGTCGTTAAAAATGGCCAAAAGTTGGCGTTTTCTTGGCGGAGGCCACTGGTAACAGTGTGGGCGGTAAGGGTTGATAGTTTGAGCGGCGCGGCCCTGCAGAGCCCTGCCCTGCCCTGTATCCCGTGACTCGCGCTGAGTCTTTTTTTTTCTTTTTCTTTCTTTTTTTTTCTTTCTGGTGATCCCAAAGCATCGCACGGCCTGGCCAACGTAGGTGTTGGGCCCAATCCCCACCCCCACCCCCAGCCACGGCTCAACTTTCGAAGGCCTTCTGACAGAGTCAGCCTCTAGCCTACATACGAAAAATAAATACAGTTATTATCTTTCTTAAATCGATAAACAAAAAATTGTTGTTGTTGAAGCAGAAACCTTCCCAGAACTGGACGGCGCAACGGCGCCGAAGATGAAAACTGATCGTGCCGATCTATCACTCATCGACAAAGCGGAGCAGGCAGTGCGATAGCAACAGACCGGGCCAATATAAAACAGAAGGGGAAGTCCGCAGGAGAGAGAAGCGAGGGTGCAGAGCGGGGCGCGGGGGCGTGGCCCGGCGCGGCGCGGAGGAGGTCGATACGCGCTCCAAGTTTATGATTCCCTAATCGCGGAAACTCTTATCCAGTGATTCGGGGGAAGTGGTCGGAGCTGTTCTTCTCCCTCTACCCGGGGTGGGGGCAGGCCAGGCCAGGCCAGGCGATCGCTCTTTTGTTTCCCAGACTTGGCCGCGCGGCGCGGCGCGGTGCGGCACTTCTCCGACCTGACTGCCGCTACGCGATTGATAGCTTTCGAACCGCCGCCGCGAGCCGCGCGAGCCTCCGTGCGGGGAACACTGGGAATCGGGGTGAAAGAGGAAAACGGCACAGGTAAAGTTGGGGCAGTGAAAATTCGTCGTCTCAACATTTTCGTCACGAGGTCAATCACTTATTATGATTATAGTTTCTGAAGGCTCGGTTTCTAGGATATTTTGTGCCTACCTAAAGTTTCCCCCTAAAAGAGATCCGGGAACATCGAAGAGAACAGATCTGGGCACATCCGTCAGCCACGCTCCCCCCGCCTCCCCTGTCTCCACCCTTCTCTCCTACCGTTCCCGGGGCGCTACTCTCCTGTGGCTCCTTCTGCTCAAGTAGTCGATACACTTGGCGGCGAAGGGCGCAGAGAGGGAAGAAGGGAGAAGATTTTAGTGGCGGAGAGAAAGGGAGGGGTGGGGGCGGGGGTGAAAAGAGTTGGCCAAAAAGAAACAGCGAGGTGGTGAGAGGGGGCGGGGCGGGGCGGGGCGGGGCGGGGCGGGGGGTGTCGTGCGCGGTCTAGCGCACCCCACCAGGGCCTCGGCACCGCCATAGGGACCTGCGATAAACATAAAGTGTCCCAGCACACGTGTGCCGACAAGGCCATGCAGCCAGCAGGAGCCACGCATCGCAGTAGAGGAGCGTGAATGTCACACACTTGCAGGGACAAGGATTCACACGCGTCGAAATGTGCGATATTCACACACTTGGATCTCCAGTGAGGAGGCCTAAGGACCACTGTGGTGAGAAATGTTTGTAAGAGTTACGGGAGAATTTCGGAAAACGTCGTAAATTTACAAAGATATTTTTTACAGTGTACGAGGCAAGTACGCGGTACGAGGCGTTGTCACTGCGGCAATTTGTGTCCAACAAAAACATCAACAAATACCAGGTATTACATGCATGTATTACATCTGTAGACCACAGACTGTGGCCCAGGTACGCAGGTACGCTCACCTCCAGATGGATTCTGCCCATCTTCGTGTCATACCTCCTCCTGGTCCTGGCCGCCCCGCCCCGCCCCGCCCCGCCCCGCCCCGCCCCGCCCCGCCCCGCCCCGGCCTGGCTCCCGTGTCTCTTTCTCTTTCTGGCCCCCCTTGTTCTTCCCTTTCGCCATACAATGGGATCATGATGGGATCATCGCTTTACTCCTTTCATCCAACGACATAAAAGGCGGCGATTAATTACGATCCAGAGAGAGAGAGAGAGAGAGAGAGAGAGAGAGAGAGAGAGAGAGAGAGAGAGAGAGAGAGAGAGAGAGGGGGGGCAGACAGACAGAAGGAGAGAAGGCAGAAGAAAGACAGAAGCGGGACGTGCGGTCAAGCTAGCGGACGCAGCGACCGGCTCTGCTAACTAGTAAAGCTCTCTAGGTATAGAAAGTCTCTGAGAGTGGCCAATATCCGTGATTCACCATCATTGACCAGTGCGCTGGTCTAGCTCACTCAGAGACACGAGGGTCCCAATGAGAAGGGTTCAATTGCCTCCGTCCCGCCCGGCCGGCCGCTCCGTTCGTGTCCTTTGTTCCCACCAGCCTGCCTGCCCGCCTCCCCTGTGCTCACTCACTACTTTATGCCGCGCCAGGTCGCCCCGCTCTGCTCCGCTCTGCTCCGCTCTGCTCCGCTCTGCTCCGCTCTGCTCCGCTCTGCTCCGCTCTGCTCCGCTCTGCTCCGCTCTGCTCAGCGCGCTTCCTCCGGCCCGGCCCGGCCCGGTCCGGCTCATCATTATCGTCATTATCTCGCGTCATTAGCGGATCAGTCCAAGGATCAGTCCGCATCAGTTTTGACGCTTTTACTCGCCGCGATCAGGAGCAGGACGAACCTGATTAAAAACAACACGCTGGCTGGCCGCTCCGCTGACAATGACTGAGAGCAGAGAGAGAGAGAGAGAGAGAGAGAGAGAGAGAGAGAGAGAGAGAGAGAGAGAGAGAGAGAGAGAGAGCGGTAATCGCAGAGAGCTCTCTGACGCGCCCCCGTCTCTCTTTTTTTCTCTGCGCCAACCCCAATCGGTTTCGTGTGTCTAGGGCGCTCGCCCCGCCCCGCCCCGCCCCGCGCCGGCTCGCCCCCTGCTGCGACGGGCACCCTGGGAGCCCCCATCGCCACCCCCCTGCTGCTACTGGCCAGGTGAGCGCGCGGCGACTCTCTGTGCCGAAAGCAACACACACCGCAGCGGCTGGCGATTTTTTTTTGACCTTTTTTTTCCCTTTTACGAAGGGCACACTTGAATCAAACAAAACTGCGAGAATGCGCGGCGTACGCTTTCGCATCACCCCACCACCCGTGTATGCAGTGGGAGACAGGCAACATGGTTTACGTGAACGGGAAAACTCACCACAATACTCGTCTAAGGTTAGTGTGCTGCTGGTCACTAGCGCCGGACAGGAGTAGACGAAGATCTGAAACAAATAATGACATAAGAATTAGTAAACTAGACATTTTAAAAAACAATGAAAATCCCGTCAGTTTGTAAGACTATTTATCTGAGGACAGTCAAGGCAAAGGTCTGGGCGTTACAAACAATTTCATGGCGTTGAATGGCGATTGTCTCTTTGTCACTTGTAACGTCAGATCGCTGCACGGGGTGTGGGCCGGCGGGGCGGGGCGGGGCGGGGCGGGGCGGGGCGGGGCGGGGCGGGGGCGCGGAGGAAGGTGGGCGGAGCGGGCCCGCCGCCGCCGTGCCCCGAGGACAGTCAATCTCTTTGATGTACCAATCAAAGCAGACCGTCTAATCAATTAGGGGCCCGCCCCGCCCCGCCCCGCCCCGCCCCGCCCCGCCCCGCCCCGCCCCGCCCCGCCCAAGATTTGATCACTCGAGTCATTCAGTCACGCAATCGCCTCGAATCATCAACCTCTATCCCTGTCGCTCTCATTCGGCGCTAATGGAGAGGGAGGGGGCGGGGCCTGCGACCGAGATAGAGGGAGAGAGGGAGAGAGAAAGCGAGAGAGAGAGAGAGAGAGAGAGAGAGAGAGAGAGAGAGAGAGAGAGAGAGAGAGAGAGAGAGAGAAAACTTCCTAATCGCGCCGCCTTACACCCGCTGCATGAAATGAACACGACACCCCAACTAGTTGAGATCGGCAACGAGAGTAGCAATCGGGTACCGTCATCATAATACCCACCAAAAATTTCCGGGTAGTTCCAGAAATATTTTTTTACCTGGTCGAAAACCTCGGGAAAGAAATGTGACACACGTCATCATGAACCAGAGAAGCTGTGAAATCAGACACATCACAGAAAATACACACACACACACATTGTGCTGGCTTGCCCATACTTCTGCCTTCGTCAGCCGCGATCAGTCACGATACCTACTCATAATGGAAATGGATGTATAATGGCATCTCCATGTGGATGCGTGTGTGTGTGTGTGTGTGTGTGTGTGTGTGTGTTGGTTTTTCCTCCTCATTTCGCGTATGTCACCCCCACAGCAGCGGCTGCGGCGGTGGCAGACAGGCCACCCCTCCCGCCCCCTCTCTCCCCAGCTCTCTCTCTCTCTCTCTCTCTCTCTCTCTCTCTCTCTCTCTCTCTCTCAGTGTGTGTGTAAACCTCACGCCACCAAATCACGGGGCGTTTGACACATTATGATGGATGTCGTGGAGGAGAGGAGAGGAGCCACCAGCCGCAGTATGGCCTCCGTTGTGTGTGAGTGTGTGTGATTATCGAGCCCGGCCCGGCCCGGCCGGCCCCTGCGTGGCTCGTGGCACACCGCAGTGCTTTTGTCCCGGTGACCCGGTTGGGTCGGACCCTGTCCGTCCACTGGGGCTCCTTGACGTGCTCCTGCTGCTGGACCGGTTGCGCACGCCGCTTGTTGTGTGTTGCGTTTATCTTTATATTCTTCATACAAAGGAAAAAAAATATGATGTATCAAAGACGTAAAACCCATAAATGCCATTCTGTGAAAAGGGCCGAGAAGAGCAAAAGGAGAAAAAAAAAACAGGACGGGTTTATTTTAACCGTTAGCCAAATTTAAATTGTTGTGGTTAGGTCCGATAACCTGAGGCCTAATTAGGTATTGCAAGGTGAATGTGCGAGATGAAGTTCTATGACAATATTTTAAAGAGAAAATATTCAGAAATAAAACAACTTTTGCTTGACATGCACACAGCTTCAAAAAGGGATATGGGGCCAAGAATATATAGCCATACACCGCGCATCGAGGCCAGACGGGAGACTTTGAAACGTGCAGCGAGTTTACAGCAAAGCAGCAGCATAGGGACGTAATAAAACGTGAAATAGCGGGCGGCAGTGACTCTCGTAAAAGCACTGGTCAGTTTGCGGTCATTTAGAAGAGAGAGATGGCAGGAGGCGACCCTCCGCGCCACACCAGCGCGCGCATAACCGGAAGGGCCACTTCAGGGAGGCGGAGGGGATGTCCTCGCCGCATCATCATATGCGCGTTCATAAAAAAAAAGAGAGGTGGATGATAACACGGGCTAAATTTATCGCCCGTCACACGGCAGCGGCGTAGGCAGCCGCAGACGAAGCGCGCTCTCCAACTGATCACCTCGCTCTACGAGCTCAAAATGTGGCAGTTCCAGGTACGGAAAGTGACGATCCAATTGGACAGCAGCCGCGCCAATGCGCTGGCTTTTGACACGAGAAATCACTTTGTTTCCGTGGTCTCTGCTGCGCAATAAAAACTGTTTGCGTTTTTCTCGAGGGCGGTGGCGGTGCGGGGGTGGGTGCGGGTGCTCCGAGGTCGGCAGGGTGTCGCTATATACGCGTCAGCGGTGGAATTAATAGAGGCTTCATTTTCGTAATGTCACATCGGAGAGCTGCTGAGGGAGTGAGAGGGTAGGGGAAGGGGAGGGGCCGGGAGTAGGAGAGGGGAGGGGCAAGAGGGGAGGGGGCGGGGGGAGGAGAGGGGAGGGGCAAGCAGGACGGGACGACGCGGGAGGGCAGAGGGGAGGTAGGGTCACCATCATCCCTCCCCCGGCTGAGCATCTGCCTGGCAGGCGCGGCGGAGGCCTCAAGGCGATAACTAGGAGATTAGGGGTGCTCTAGCGAGCTGCCCGCGCGTAGCTGGGGGTGGGGTGGGGTGGGGTGGGGCGGGGTGGGGTACAAACAGGCGGGGTGGGGGTGAACTTGTCTGCCGCGTATTATGACATCTCAGCGACGCGAATGAGCTGCTTATATTCCCTTTCCTTTGCCACCTCGCAATAACTTTACCCTCAATGTTAAACCAAATTGTCACGTGACGGTAAATATTGCTACGAATATTTCGTCACAAGAGCTGTGATGAAACAGTTGTCACATGACCTACATTTCGTCACTTGACATGAATCTTTCGTCACTTGACATGAATCTTTCGTCACATGACATGAATCTTTCGTCACAATGTGACGAACCATTTGTGTAAAATTTACCACTGACTGTGTCGTAATGTGACGACTAAAGTTTTACAGTGCTGAGCGAAAAAAGTAATTGGGGTAGTGCTCGAAGAGAGATGCAGCGGCAGGTATTCCCGCGCGCCCCGCAGCTCGCCGACCAGGGTAACCCGCCGGGGCGTGACGCGACGGTTGTGACGTCTCAAGGTGAAGTTACAAATTACTCTCAATGTAAACTTTGAATTACAACAAGCCAACCGCTCTACGCATTTTTCTTCTCCCCGCCCTCTCTCTTTTGTGCTTTCCTTGAATCATAAAGCAAACCATTGAGCGTGCATTTCCGGGTCGGGGAGCAGAGCAGAGCACGCCAGGAGCGCTGCTGCATCTTTGGCCTCTCTTCCCCTCCCGCAGCCACGCCCGGCCACGCCCTAGCGATGAGCCAACCCGCGACGTCTATCCCCTCCGCCCCGCCCCGCCCGCCAAGAAGCCTCCCCTCTGATTACAACAGAATCCCGGCCCGCCCACACCTCGCCCGGCCCCGGCCCCGGCCCCGGCCCCGGCCCCTCCTCCACCTCTGAGCTGTAGGCGTTTCTCCTCACCCGCCGCCGCCGCGCCCCGCAGCTTCCGTCCACCGCCCCGGTGTCGCGCGGCTGAGTGTTCACAAGCGTATCAAACTAGAACTTTACTTTGTAAAGCACGCACTGGAAAAACAAAGGTATAGGACCTAATGCCTTTAAAAGGCGCTAAATTTTAGTGTGTTTAGAAAGGCACGATTGTGTCTAAAGGCACTGGAATTTAGTACCTTTCGGGCAGATTAGTGCCTTTATGGGGCTGCTGTTGAAATATTATGCCTTTGTAAAAACACTCTTACAAGTAGCACCCCTAAAAGGGCGTTATGTCCTACCTTTGCTTTTCCAGTGCGGTGAACGACTGCCCTGCCTACGCCACGGTACAACGTTCACCCTAACTGTATTTGTATGTTTTTTGTGCAAACGTTTGTGCAAAGTTAAACATGCATATCGTTTCACACAAATTTATGCGAAAAACTGCATGAATTTATACAAATGTATGCACAAAATCGTTCAAATCACCGCACAAATTTGTGTGAAAAATTTGATTGCTTAACTTCGTACAAATAAAAGATACAAATCCGGTTAGTGTGTTGGAGCGGGTATCTAGTTACACGTCCCCCCTGGACGACAAGTAGGGTCGTACTATCGCCGGCCCTCGCTAACTCTAACTGCCCTGAAGCAATGCACACTGAAGAGAGGGGGAAGAACCGAGTACAAAAGATACGCGTTTTCTCATGTCCAGCAGCACAGTAAAGCGTTCAACTAAACTGTCAAGTCAAACGTAAAGACAACTTGTCTCTATCTCCTCGGCGTATTGTTTGGAGAGAGGAGTAGCCGTGCTTCAGCAAATCCACTGGCGGACGGGTCGGGTCGGGTCGGGTCGGGCCGGGTCACCCCTCGCCGCCCCGCTCTGCCTTCCTGTCGCAGCCGACAGAGTTAGTCAGTCAGTCGCACATGCTTGGATTAACTCGTCGATGCGTGTAGTGGCTGGATGGATGGAATTTAAAGAATCTGCTGATGCGATCTCGACTGACACCCTCATCTCTAAGGTCAACGCTGTTGATTGGGTGGGGGAGGGTGGGTGCGCGCGCCATCTGGCGCACTCTAAAGCAGAGCGAGAGAGACAGATATAGCTTCCGATGGTATCAGTGACATCATCCTGACAGGTGTTCCTAGGCGACATAGTGTATTAATGACAACCGGAAAAATAAACAAAACAAATCAATTTCACATACCAAGCAAGTTTTTGGATATTAGTGCGTGTCCTTTGACTTTCACGTATTGTCAATACTTCAAAAGAAAAAGTTATACCGAGAGAAACTATCGACAGTCATGCATGCATGGCTCATCTTGTGACCTCAGAGTATCGAAAAATTTCATCTGCCCTCCGTTTTCCCTTATACGTCCTTATCAGTCCCCCCCCCCCTCCTCTCTCTCTCTCTCTCTCTCTCTCTCTCTCTCTCTCTCTCTCTCTCTCTCTCTCCCGTTCTTTACTCGCCGCGCCCGGGGGCACTGCTGCTGCGCCACAACTCACCGCACTTCGCGTAGCGGACGGCGGGTCCGCTCAAACACAGTTCACGGCCCCAACATAATGAAAAAGCTTTTAACATATAACAAGTAATAATGCCAAATGGCATGGAGGGCGTACGCTAGAAGATCAGAGACCGCAGGGAGTGAGAGGGAAAGGGAAGGGAGGGTAAAGCGAAAGAGGAGAGGTATAAAGATATAGCCAGTACATTATGACCAACGTTTTAATGTATAAAAAATGTATTTGTTAAGGAACTTATTCGGTCCGGACTTCAGCTTATTCACCACCCTTGGTAATCTTATACTACTAAACTGTTAAGAAACAAAATTATTTGCCGTGTCAAAGCGCTATCAATCCGTTGCCTTTCCTAAATTGTTCTCCCAGAGCCTTTCAAGTCGAGAGGAAACAAAAGAGCGGGTCATTTTGCGGAATTGTGAGCTCGTTATCCACGCAGCATGCGCTCGCTCTCCGACATGAGAGAGTCTCGTCGAGTCTGATCATGTTGTTATTATACTCGCTGGAGGGAGCAAAAGCTTGGCCCTGCTCTTTAATTCTACCGCCCGGCCCTCTCCGTTTATGCAAACGAGGGAAGAGAATAAAGATGCCCGCAACAAATGTGTGTGCCCCACTGGGGAACTCCAGCACACACAGACTCACATGGAAACAAACTAGCAATTAGACGGCATAGGAACATAGCGAGTTATGTACAGGCAAGGTATTTCGTGGGGGAATGTAATACACCAAGTTTTTTTTCCCTAAAAGGAGTTAATATAATGTCGTTTATCTCTAACTCAAACTACAGAGCGCGACTTAACCTACGACATATCATTGCGCGACTCTGTTCAAACCACGTACCGCAATGTTTGGTCATATTATCAGGGGGTAGTACGAAAAAATCCTAATCAAATGTTAAAATTTCTCAAAAAAAGAAAAAAAAATTGCGAAACGTGGTTTGACCAAAGTCACGCAACGATACGCGAATTAACCTGGTTAACAAGAGTCGCGCAACCGTATGCGGTTTAAGTAACAGACAAGCGATGTGTTAAATGTTCTCTCTTTCTACCTCTGGCTTGGCAGCTAAAAGCTTAGATTACTAGTCATACACAAAATTCCAGTGAAACGGTGTGAGTGTGAGTTGGTGAGTCTGGGAGTGTGAGTGTGTGTGTGTGTGTACAGAACTGTCATCACATACACTCGGTTCGGCTCAGGTGTATGCTCGTGTCCCGTTTCCTCTTTCTCCCACATGCAGCGTGCAGAGCGCCGGCCATAAAACAAGAGATGCACGGCGCCCCCCGCATCGCTGCCATCGCATTGCTGCCAACTGACGCGAAAGCAAGCGCCAGCACTTTGCCAGGCGAGTAACGGGGCACAATGAGCATTTGAGAGCGCGGCCAGCCCGGCTCCGCCAATCCCCGTCGGGTTGGCAGCATTGTGCATGCAGAGGCAGCGCGGCAAACGCCGTGGTCAAAATAAAAAAAAAAGGAAGAAGGATGAAAAAGGCTGAAATGGGAAAAAAAGGAAAAGAATTGTCGGTGCAGCACAGTCCAGTCGGGGGCTTAGCGCACTGAATCCTGAAAGCCGATTGCTCACTGCAGGGTGCTTTATTCCGAGGGAGAAACACTTGGTAGCTCGCGATAAAGAGGGGACACGCGGAATGACGAAAAGGAAACATACATCTACAAATGACTTTCTGAAATGTTGCGCGAAAAGTGCAAACGGTCCGCCACGGCGGCTGACAATCGTCTCGACATCGGCAGCTTGCTGCTGAACTCTGCCGGTTGTGTAACACTGGCTGGTTAAAGTGAGGTGTGCGGGGGTTTGGAGCCCCCCCCCCCCCCCCCCCCCCGCGCGCACCACCCCTTCACCTCGCTTTCACCCCCTCAGGGGCCATCGGCGGCCAGCTCGACCGCCGCCTCTGACTCGGCTCGGCCATTATTCCAAACTGGCGAGAGAAACTACTACAGGGTGGAAGTGAATCCCTGGCTGCAGGTCGACCATCAGCCGCTAACCCTTTGCCCACGGACCGGAACAGGAAGTTGGAACAAAGGCGCATCTCTGCGCGCGCCCCTGGCGGAAAGTACTCGGCGGATAGCTTCTGCCCGGCTACCGCCAGGGGCTCAACCCCGCAACCATGAATAAAACTCTACGCCCGCCAGACAAACTTTTACCGAAAATTTGATACTTCTTCACCTTTTAATTTTAAATGTAAATTATAAATAACTTCCCGAGTTTTAAACGAGAGAAGCATTTTGAAGAACCTAAGTTCCCATATTTTCCCGTAAGTAGTGCTTATCAGTTTTCCTATACCCTTGCACTGTGTGCGTTTTAGACTAAATTGTTTGAATGAGTTGGTCATTGGCAACTCTTCTCCTCCATAAGGCCTGCGTGGAACGTTTGAGTTTTGACGAAGTCGTCTCGCGTGCTCGCGCGGGGCGGGGCGGGGCGGGGCAGGGCGGGGCGGGGCGGGTGCCGGCGGCCGGCACGCGGGCCGAGCCTCCCCCTCCCCCTCAAACGAGTGCCTCTTACCTACGCATAATGGGATAATCGAAGCGATCGCGCATTGATAGCGCCAAACAACAAACACTCGCGAGCGTGCCGCGCGCCGTGTGGAGAGCGGGGCGGGGCGGGGTGAGGCGGGGCGTGGCGGGGTGTGGCGGGGTGTGGCGGGGTGTGGCGGGGCGAGGTGTGTTCACTGTGTGTTCACTGGGCGGGAAAAGATGGAGTGGCGGCTTGCAGCCATGGGAAGATTATTCCCTGTTGTTGTTTTACATTTTGCTATACTGTTTTATACATACTTTTTTTTTGTTGCCTTTATATACTTCTTGATGAAAGGCATGGGAAAATGCGAAACCATGGTCAGCAAGGCTGTTAAAGATAAACGGAATAGACATTGAGGTTCCGCGTTCAAACTTGGCTGCTGCCTCGACCCGGGTCCCGCGAGCTGGGCGGGGCGGGGCGGGGCGGGGTGGGGCAGGGTGAGGCGGGGCGGGGCGGGGCGGGGCGGGGCGGGGTGGAGCAGGGCGGGCGGACCTATCGGCCTCATTACCATATTCCGGTGGCAGTTGTTGCGCCGAGCCGAGCGGAGCGGGGCGGGCTGCCTCCGAACAGCCAGACTGCGGGGGTCCGACCGGGTCCCACCGGGTCCCACCCCCTGGAGACAGCCCCTCTAATTCGGCGGGTGCTTTTGAAGGCGAGCGCGAGCGGCGGCGCCGCGGCGGGGGGTCCCCTGAGGGAAGAGGGAAGAGCAAAAAGCAGAGAGAGAGAGAGAGAGAGAGAGAGAGAGAGAGAGAGAGAGAGAGAGAGAGAGAGAGAGAGAGAGAGAGAGGAGGGGGGACGGTTAGGGAGAGAAGCACGACGCTGCAGGGCGCCAGATTAACACTGCGGCCTGTGTATTGTAAACACAAATGATTGGGATTAATGCGCGCAGAGTTTATTTAATCGTGGCGCGTAATTCCTTAACGCGACAATCTCATCATTCTACGACACCAATAACGATGAGAGGCACGGTAGAGAGGCACGGGTCGGTTGTATTTTAAGTAAATTTCCAGTTTGAAAAATTGTACATCACTGTGAAAAATATATCTGTAAGTTTACGACTTTTTTCGTAATTTGTGATTTACAAACGGTGTTGTAACCTTACGATCGAAATCGTAAATTTACGAAAGCCTATTTGTGCTCGTTTAAGAATCACAAGTCGATACCAAGTGTCCTTAAAATTTTGTAATTTTACAATTTGATATCGTAACTTTACGACATTTCTCATGGAAAATTTTCCCGTAACTCTTACAGTGATGGGAAAACTTTTGTACGGTGTTACACGTAAATCATTGAAAGAACAGACGTGTTTCTTTTTACTTTTAACGCATTAAGTGCCACGTGACTTTATGATCACGCTCCCGCGTTAAAGCATGTGAGTTAAAAACTCCTGCCGCACTGAACGTGTTAAAATAATGAATATAAAAAGATTTGTCAGGTCCCACCGAGATTTGAACTCGGATCGCTGGATTCAAAGTCCAGAGTGCTAACCATTACACCATGGGACCGGTTGAGCACCCAACCGGCTGCCAGCCGAACCCATTGTGCTCGGCCGACGTGCCAAGTCCGTCCTTCGTGTTCGTCGTCCTTATCTCCCTTTGTGCGCCGGCAGGCGGAGGGGAGGGGAGGGGAGGGGGAGGGGAGGGGGAGGGGGAGGGAAGGGGAAGGGGAGCACCACCGATTATCGACTGGCGCTCGTGACGCACTGAGTTGACACTTGAGGTGAGACTTCTGCGAGCCGAAAACTAAACTGGGTTCTGTATACAGTAACGCGTTAAACGGCCCACAATTTTTCCTCCTTTTATTCCTAGTATGTTAATTACTCGTAAGCCTTAGTCGCGAGGTGCGGCGCGGTCGGGACTTCTCCGCGCACGGAATTTCTCCGAGTTTGACTCGAAAAAATTGTCACGTGAGATTCTGTTTTCGGCGTTTTGAAGATCAAAACTACATGTTGCCAAGCAGGCTGACAATAATCTACTACACCGCAGATGTCCACTCAGACAAACGTAAAATATATTTTGCCAGTTTTAAATTGAGAAATGCCGTAAAACGATTTTGTATGCGTTCAGAAAACAATTATGAAAGCCTCTACGGAGTAACGTGTAGAAAAATATTTACTGCAAACACAACCATGGAGGGCCATCGTCAAGATAATAACAATAATAAAAACAAGAAAAAAAAAACTTTCTAAAAAAGGGTGCATGGGGCGGGGGGCTTCCACTCAGATAATCTGATGTACACGTGTATAACCCACCCCGGCAATGTACGATAATCTTCGGCAATCTTATATGGCGAGCGAATCCAAAAGACATGTATACACTGGAAATCCAAGTGTGCAAATGTCGCTCACTGGTAGATGAGCGAAAAAATTCACTCAATTGTAGGTGAGCAAATGACTATTCGCCCACTTGTAGGTGAGCGAATGACCATTTAGTGAATTGTATACATATTTGTACATATTTAGGTGCACCTACAAGCGAGTGAATTTATTCGCTCATCTACAAGAGAGCGACATTCGTACACTTGGATTTCCAGTGTATCTTTGCCTGCATCCAGGCTGATACAGTGAGGCAGTGCGTTATTTTGCCTAGTTACAGCCCTCTGAAGTACTTAATGCGCGCAGTGCAGCGCGGCGGGCGCGCGCGTGTAAGTGTGGTTAACCGCATGCGTGCGCGCCCGAGCTCACCCCGTGTTTGTTTTGGCAACAAGTGCGCCGCGACCAGACGGGCGGGGCGGGGCGGGGCGGGGCGGGGCGGGGCGGGGCGGGGCGACATCTGATTCCATTTCCATAACCAGGGCGGGCGGGCCACGGGGGAGTGGACATATCAGGGCTAAAAGCCCGTGTAAGGTCGACAATTATAGAGAGGAGGGGAGATAGCCGGACCAGCCGGGACGGCGCAGCCAGCCGGCGGGGCAGGGGCAGGGGAGGGGCGGGGCAGGGGCAGGGGAGGGGCAGGGGAGGGGCAGGGAAGGGGCAGAGAAGACTGAGGAGATGAACTCCTGGCGGTCCGGGCCGCAGTCTCCCGGGACCCTGGTAATGGGGTGGCGCGGGGTCGCGGCGTTTATGTGATTTGGGAGGGGAGGAGGGGAGGGGAGGGGAGGGGAGAGGGGAGGGCGGGCAGCAGGCGACAGCCGCACACCAAGCACACCGCGGCGTCGAACCGTGAAGCCGTCTGGGACCCAGACCGCGACCGGGAACCACCACCCTGCGGTCCGCGCGGGGGCGGCGCGGCGCGGGGCGGGGCGGGGAGCCGCGGACCGGCCGCACTGGTGTTTCAAACTTCTGAGCATTATTTGTCAAGGTTTCAGGGACACATTTTTGAGTCCCGAAAACTGACTGGTGCGTCCATAAGCTCCGCGGCGCACCGCCCGGGCCCCACGCGCGCGACACTCGAACCCGAGAGAGGGCAACCACTCCCCACCCTAGTGTACACGGGATTTCTATTGATTGCACAAGATTTCTTTCAGATTTTCAAAGATGTCTCTGAGATTTCACAGTATCACTGTAAATCAAAAGGTCAGACGTCTTGCCCTATAAGGGGTGAGACATAACTGTCAGACCGAAAAAGGGTGATACTCCGAAGTATGACCGAAAAATGGTGATATTCCAATGTACGACCGAAAAAAGGTGATACGTACGATGTACGACCGATAAAAGGGTGATACACCGGTAAAGGATGATACTTTTATAAGGAAATCAAGGGCCATCCCCACTGATGTCTGATCTTTTTTCGGTCATACATTGGAGTATCACTTTTTTTGGGTCATACATTTGTGTACGACTTTTTTTCGGTGAGACTTTATGTATCACCGAAATTTGGTCAGATGTCTCACCACTTGATTTGTAGTGATTTCAATGAGATTTCATGAGATTTCTCAGTTAGATTTCCGAGGATTTCATCGAGATTTCTGATGATTTCATCGAGATTTCCGCAGGTTTGTACAATGGTTGCCCCCGCGCTCGAACCTGTCGCTCTTCTCGGCCTCCTCCGCGGCGCCGGGAGAGCAGCGGAGAGGTCCGGGGCGGCGCGGAGGTGAGGTCCCTGAAGACCGCGGGCAGCGCGGGGAGGTCGGGTCGGGACACGGCTCAGTGGCTCTGCGCCCGCCGCCCCGTGTGTCCCTATGATGTCTCTTCTGTTGGGGATTACCGCCCCCCCCCCTCTCTCTCTCTCTCTCTCTGTCCCTCTCTCTCTCTTCTGGGCACGCCCCCGGCGAGCTCACCGCTCGTCCCTACTGGATTGACTGCTGGCGGCGTTGCGACCCTCTCTGCTTGTCTCCTGTGGGTAGGTGGGTGTGACAGGCCAGTCATACTGTGTCAACACAGCATGTAAAGACGGTATCCTTTTCGACGGCAGGTGAAATGTTTGAAAAGAGGAGTGTAAAATGTTTGGAAATGAGAGTAGGTGTGTATATGTTTTGTACGGCTCACACATTTCCACTGTACACTGTACACTTTCTTTTTTCGCATACGGGATATAAATTAAGAACGCACGACTTGAACTTTTGGTCAAGCGCAACAAAATGAAACGGGGGGACCGATACTCTGGGGCCCTTTAACCCCCCCCCCCTCCCCCCTTCCCCGTCTCCCCGCACCTCTCTCCCTTTTAGCGTCGTTTTAATGGATCACCCCCGATAGCTCTATAAAATGCACTCAATTATTGGTGTGGGCCGGTTTCGGCGGCTTAGCGCCACTGTCAAAGCGCGGGCGGACAGTGCATTCATCATGGAAAAAATGTGCGTGGCAGGGGCAGGGGCAGGGGCAGGGGCGGGGGCAGGGGCAGGGGCAGGGGCAGGGGCAGGGGCAGGGGCCTTTGCGGGGACCCAAAAGTTAGGGGAGGCTGGCAGGCCGGGGATTGGGGGATGAACAGGACGGGGGGAGAGAGAGGGGAGGAACGGGGGGAGGATGCTGGCTGCACTCGGAAATGTTGTTTTCCAGTTGCTCTCTTTTCAGATCGGTGTTGGGCCGATAGCCATCGAAAGCCGCGGTGTATGGGTTTAAGCACGCTTGTATTTCAGTGGGTTCGGTCGTTTGGATTCTCTTTTTCTCATTTTGTGTAGTTACGCGATAGCGAGCACCTTTGGTTGCTTTATATAGGGGCCTTTCGCGTTTTATTTTAAACGCTGTACCTGACAAATGCACACTACAAAATTTGAAAAATAATCTTTTTCTTTAAATGGCGATCAGGAATTGTCTGCTTTTTGCGATATTTATAGATCATGAGTATTAGAGCCTAGGCCATTCGGTTATTGATAACCCAACAACGTCTTTTCACATTTCGGAAAATTATAATTTTGCCTTTAAAAAAATGACCATTGCAAAAGCTTTATCCCCACTCGCTCGCAACTGCTGAAATCAGAGAAATGTTACCTCTCTGAAATGAAAGAGAGCTCTTGCTGGGCTCAACTTTGCCCCCCCCCCCCTTCCCTCCTCGCCTCCATTTCACACCCTCATTGGCACCAATGTGTGCCGGCCGAGCAGCCAGGGCTGTTTATTATCAGTGGACTCATCCATTCATTTTGCCGGAGCAAAATGTCTTTATGCCGGGAGGGAAATGCAGAGTTTTTTCGTTGATGAGAGTAATTGTAATCACCGCACTCCCTTTTTATGGATTTCGTTTTTTTGTTTTGTTTTTTGTTAAATGTGTTCTTTTTTCCGCTTTCTTTTTCGGGCTAAGTGGTGGAGAGCGCGGCGCGCACGTGTCCATTAAAGCACAGCGTTGATACGCGCGGTATCACACGGACCGCTCGCCGGCCGGGCCCCGCCCCGCGCCACCGCCAGGCGCCACCGGCAGCGCCACGGCAATCTCCACGGATTGAAACGCCATTCCAAAAAATTCTCTGGGCCTTTTCTTGCCGCGTTTTGAATTAAACCTTGAAACGCTAACAAAATCAATTTCAATAACGGGAAATAATAATATTGTCTTTCGGGAAACGCAATCACTGTGAAAAATATCTTGTACTCACGATTTACAAAATATGTTGTAAGTTTACGACCGCCCATTCTTGCTCGTCAATGAATTTCAAGTCGATACAATGTAATTATAATTTTACAATTTCAAGTTGTAATTTTACAACATTTATCATGGAAAATTTTCCTGTAACCTTTACAAGTACAGTGATCCGTGTAATTATGATGACAAGAAATAGATATTGAATTAATAATCATTATTACACGAATAAAAGGTAATCCTGCCCGAGTAATTATCGTAATTAAAAGAAGTTCTCCCGCAGCACGCCTCGCCTCGTGATTAGGGTTCACCCCCGCACAACCTTTGGCGGCGGGCCGGCGGGCCGAGCCCCAACCTGATCGACCGACGAGTTGAAAATTAACTCTTGTCGCGACGGAGAAAAGCCTGGAGAGAGAGAGAGAGAGAGAGAGAGAGAGAGAGAGAGAGAGAGAGAGAGAGAGAGAGAGAGAGAGAGAGAGAGAGACGGGAGCGCCGTGATTCAAACGCTCCATGGTAATTAGCGCCCCATTCGGAAAGCCAATGTTGCAAATTAGAGGCCACGTCGAAGGATCCTTTCATTTTTCGCGCGCAAACTCCGCCGGCGTAAGTGCGAGGAGAAGCTAGCAAACAGCAGCAGTCTAAGCGCGCCTCGGCGGCTGACAGCGTGAGGCCTTATTTCAGCGCCCACTATCAGAAATAAAACTTTAGAAACGCGATGTGACTTGGCCACGCCGCGCCGTGGTTCAGACTGCTTTAGACTTGCTACACACTTCTCGTTCGTACACTGTTATAAAATACCACAGTTTAACTACAGTGTGGAACTGTTATTTCTAAACACAATAGAAAACTGTTAAAATGTGTTGTAACTTGTAGGGTACAACGAGCTGAATGTACAGTGTTTTACTGTTATTTTCAAATACAATAACTGTTTGTACGGTTCTTATCGACGGTATTTTTTACAGTGTAGTTCCTGGCACAGCAGTCTCACACGTGGGCAAGCCGCGTGTACTTGTTCCGCACACACCCAAAGAAGCGTGTGCTTGACTAGCTCAAGTACAATTCGGTACTTAATCCAAGCCCAATTCAGCCTTCAACCAAGAACATATGTTTCGTTTCAAGCGAAAGGGGAACAACTTGAGATTAAATCAGGGCTGATTCGAGACCACTCGCACTGCCAGAAAAAACCACGGCGTTGCACTCCACTACACAGCGCTACACACCGCTACAAAGCGCTACACAGCGTTACACAGAGCTACACAGCGCTACACAGCGATGTCAAAAATGTAACATATTTTAGAGGGTATCTTCGGGTATCTTATTAGGAGGAATGCAAACCAGGCCTTAGTACATACTCGATAGATGGTTGCCATTCACAAAAACGGGGATGTCGCGTGACAGGCAAGACAAAATGTCAGTTTTTTTAGTTCTCCATAAACGTTAGGAACAGGGTTACAAACTAGATTTAAAAGTTTTTACTTTGGACGAATCCTCGAATTGTCTAAGAGCTCTAAACTTTCAATCCGGTATATCTCAGAACGCGGCGAATGTCAGATCGAACTTTGTTGGATCGGTATTAAAGCAGATCGGACTCTTTCGGACGGAGCGGTCGCACTTCGGACTTTGTTGGATCAGGAGCAATGCAGATCGAACTCGTTCGGAAAAGGACGCTAGCTAGCACTTCAGACTCTTTTATTAGGGGCCATCGAACTTGATCCAGTCACGTGCATTGCACTCGATTCAAAGTACAATGCGCATGATCCAAGAACACGCTCTATTGGGTGCATGGCGCTCAGGGCGCTGGCGCTCCGAGGCACGCGGGCGAGGGGGCAACCACTCCCCATCCTAGTGTACACGGGATTTCTACTGATTCCACAAGATTTCTCTCAGATTTTGAGAGATTCCTCTGAGATTTCATGAGATTTCACAAGATTTCTCTGAGATTTCATGAGATTTCACAAGATTTCTCTGAGATTTCATGAGATTTCACAAGATTTCAATGAGATTTCATGAGATTTCTCAGTTAGATTTCCAAGGATTTCATCGAGATTTCCGAGGATTTCATCGAGATTTCTGAGGATTTCATCGAGATTTCCGCAGGTTTGTACACAGGATTTCACGAGTGGTTGCCCCCTCGCACGCGGGGGGCGAGGAGTTGCAACTCCGAACCCTTACTCGCGGTATACTCCATTCCCTGAATAATGACAGTACTTCACCGCACCGGGCCCACGGCCTCCGAGGCTAGGTGAGGTGGCACCGCTACGCGGCCATTCGCAGGATTGAGTGTCGCTGGCGTCTGAAGAATAGAGGGGCTCTGGGCGGGGCGGGGCGGGGCGGGGCGGGGCGGGGCGGGGCGGGGCGGGGCGCGGGGAGGTTCTCGTTGGCAGAGCGAAAAGCTACCCCCGTCTCAGGCCTGACGACATGAACAAGTCAAGCTGACGTCGTCTCGCCCTGTGTGCCCACCCCTTTTGCATCCCCTCCATCCCCCCCCCTCTCTCTCCCTCTCTCCCTCTCACTCTAATGAAAACTGGCACAGCTTGCGAGTATCATCCGCGCATCTTATTGCGGCCGAGATTACAAGCCTTTACCGTAGAGTCGCGCAGACAAACCGCAAAGCAGTGGCACAAGTAAAACTTGGTAGCGAGCGACTCAAAGAGGAAAAGAGACAGGCCAGGGGGAAGGGAGCGGGTCAGATTAGAGGGGAAAGGAGCTCGACGCAAATGTCTCCTTTAGCGCCTGCTTCCTCCTTACTACTTGCCCGCTGCGGCGGCCTTGCCTTGGCGCAGTGTTTAATCTGCGTGAGAGCTGGCAGCTCGCTCAGAGGCGCCCGGCACTCCGGCACTTTTAAACCAATTAGGGCCTCTATTTGAGGGGAAAACGAGAGGTTTAAAATAGCGACTAATAATACAACATGAGGAAATAAAAGGATTATTTCTTTCACGACAAGAAAACAATTGTTAAGTCGTTAGAATGTGCGGGTTTCCAATGGTATGGATTTTAGATGAAATTGCCTCGCATAACTATGCGGCCTAACGATTCGCCCCTTGGGCGCCGCGTGTAAAAGTATTTATTCATTATGGAGATTTAAAGCTAGCTGACACCTTTTACTATGACCTTCTTGTAGTCTTGGAATTTTGAGGTATCATAAATGAATCAGCTGCTAAAAGGAGAATGAAGGAAAGAATTCTCCTCGCATAGTCAAAAAATGACTTTGAGATGAGTTGAAATCATCAGGGGTATGACCAGCTCCTTTCGCGGGCGGGGCGGGGGCGGGGTGGGCCCGTGTGCCTTGAGAGCGAGCGGGGTGTGGTGGGGCGTGCGACAGGCCGCCCCGCCCCGCCCCGCCGCGCCCGGGGGTGGCGGGCGGACAAGAGGGGATGCGAAAAGAGCGAGGTGCAGAGCCAATGATACAGCCGTTGTCGACATTGTTGGCCCGCCCCGCCCCACACCACCGCGCGCCCCGGCACAGCCTGCAACAATGGCCGTCTTTGTCAGCGCCCAGGTGTTTTGTTTAAACACGAAATGTTATTTAGGCGCGCTGCTGCTCTGCGCTCATGCGGCAAAAAAAAAAATATAGGCCCTAACGAGGGAAGGGGGGAGGGGGGAGGTTAATTAACGGATTGCGACCCACCTGGTGGGAATGAGGAGCCCTGGCGCGGCGCGGCGACAGGGGTGGAATACAAAAGTATTTTGGAGAGAAGCGCAGGCCTGTGAGTGAGCGAGCAGGCATTCAGCGAGACGGGCCCGTCCAGAACTACAGGCTATAAACGGTCAGCGTGCAAGACCTTGCCACAATATAGTCAGCTTTCCTTCACTTCGCTCCAGCCACAAACTTGCGACCTGCTTCGGTTTTTATTAGCGTCGGTTCTCTTTTGAGCTGTGGCACTTGCCTGGCCTGGCCCTGATTTGAAAACTGTTACAGTTCCCTGGTTTGTGACACCCTTACTGAACACGCTATAGTGTGTGGATGTAGCTCGAGTGTAGGTGTATGAAGTTATTCCGTTCGGACAACTTAAGCTAGAGCAAGTAAAAGTCCTAGGAGTTTCAGGCACTTGGAGAGACAAGCGTTCGAACAGACATTCAGAGAGTTACATTTCCAGTGCTTGACGCGGTTGATTTTACTTACATAAGGAGTCGTCATGAGGAGCGTTGCTCGTGTGGATCAGGGAAGTCCACGATGCGCTGATCCTGAGCTACGCCAAGCAGCACCTTGCCGTCGTGAGCTGCCTCTGTCCAGTCTCCGATTCCGACCGAGGCCGCCCGCGGTCTGGAGGGAATAGAAAATAACATTAAACAACAAATGAAAATCCATTGCAAATTTCAAGTTTTTGCACTCCGTTAACAAAAACAACTCATAAATCGACATTTGCAGCTTTAGATTTGCTATAGATGCGATAAATATACGACAACGGTGCTCAGGGCAGGGGTAGGGGCGGTGGGTGGAGCGGTATGGCAAGTGAGCTATCGAGCCGGGCCTGGCCGCGTGTTACACAATGTCCGAGGAAGCCATAAAATGGCGGGAATAATTGAAACAAACGCGCGTCGCCCGGTGGCGGCGGAGCGGGGCGGGGCCTGGCCCGGGACTGTACGGATTGAGGGATAGGGGCAGAGGAAGGAGATAGAATCAGGGGCGGTGACTAACGGCGAGGTACGCCGCGAGACGCGACCGGGAATGAAGAAAAACGCAGCCAGCCGCCGGTACTTGAACCCACGACTGCGCGCTGCCCAGAAACAAATCACTCCTCGCCGCGCGCGCGCGTGTGTGTGTGTGTGGCTGCGGCTGCCTCTGTCGTCGTATGGATTAAGCAGAGTTAAGGGATCGTGCTGGGAGGGGAAGGGGAGGGGGGGCGGCTTACGGGCTCGGTATCGTATTTAATCACTGATTAGAGAAAGGAAACCCTACATCATGCATAGGAGAGGAGTTGGCAGCGCTTTGAAAAAAGCCCGCGGAGGGGTAGGAGAGGGGGTCGGCGCTTGTGTACCCTGCTGCACCCCCCCCCCCCCCCCCCACCTCTCTAACAACACGTGACACGCACCACGGGCCGTTTTGTTGGTGCGATCGGCCGGCGCTCTGCTGTAGGCCGCAGTAGGCCGGCGGGGCCACCGCGCCAGCCGGGGCCGAGGAAGGGCTTCAATGAAACCTAGACCGGAACACACGGTAGTGGCCGCGGCCAGCGGTAAGCTCCACCGCGGCGAACACACTAGAAAGTGTGTAAATGTCACACAGTTTAGTTTTAGGTGTGTGAATTTCCATTCGCACACTAAGACATGGATTGGGTAATGCAGTGTGAAATACCGAGGAAAAGTAATATGTTGTTTTTTTTTTGTCCAACAAGTACGCGGGGGAGGAGGTGGGTGGCATTTCCACACCTACAAGTGTCTAATAACATTCAGACATTCGGGTTACCAGTGCTGGTATCACTCGAATGCAGTGTTTCAAGATATACAGGAAACATTGCCTTACGAATACACCGGTGTGAGGCAGATGCCGGGTATCTCCGCGCCTACCTCCTCAGCAAGAAGTAGTACCATGTGTGGGAGGTTGCCTAGTAGGCAGGCGGAGATACCCGCCTGCCTCACACAGGTGCATTCCTGGGAATTCTTGCTTCCTTATCCGGCAACAACTGTGCGAAGGAATGATATGCTGAGCACGCCTGGGTCACGAGTGTGTCTATACGCCTGCGATTAGGAACCTGCTGCGCACCCCTTACGCGCCTCCTTTAGGTAAGCCACTGGCCTCGCCCCGCCCCGCCCCACCCCGCCCCGCACCCCCCGCCCGCCCCACCCTTCCAATCCGACATACACCGTTTTGACACGAAATTGCAGACATCCAAAAGCTGAGCGCGCCGCGCACAGCTGGCTGCTTCCATTTATGTGTCCCGCGCGCCCCCGTTCTGGGGCGGAGAGAGAAGGGAGGGTGCGACGGAGAGAGGGAGGACCTGACGAAGATGAGAGAGAGAGAGAGGGGGGAGGAAGTGAGAGGGAGAGAGAGAGAGAGAGGGAGAGAGGACGAAAGAGCGGGGGAGTAAAGACTCGACCTGACAGCGTGTTGTGTTGTGTCGCGCGAGTGTTCGAGTGAATGTGGTGGATGAGGCTCAAGTTGAGAAAGGAGTTTGGGAGAGGCGGGGCGGGGCGGGGCGGGGCGGGGCGGGGCGGGGCGGGGCGAGTAGGGGCGGGGCGGGGCGAGTAGGGGCGTTTGGACCCTCACTACCGCGCCGCCAGCAGCGTCTGCTGAGAGCGTTTTAATGGAAACAACGAGCAAGCAGAGAGAGAGAGAGAGAGAGAGAGAGAGAGAGAGAGAGAGAGAGAGAGAGAGTAAAGAGAGAGATCGGCAAGCGGTGCGCATTGTGAGAGACAATGAGAACCAGGGAGCAATCACAGAGAAAGCCTTGGAGACGAGACTGGGAAGGGACGGGGGCCAACTGGGCGACCGCTGCTGTGAACTGGACCACCCAGCCGTGCTTGCCGGCCGGGCCCGCGGGGCGGGGCGGGGCGTGGCGGGGCGTGGCGGGGGCGTGGCGGGGGCGTGGCGGGTAATTAGCCAAACAGTCGCGCTCACCTCACCTCAGGTGCGCCCGCACGAGACTTCCCCGGCGGGGCGCGGGGCAGGGCGGGGCGGGAGCCACTTCCCCTTCACTTCTCTCACACACACGTAGCGTGTCGGCAGCTCGCGTTAGAAAAGGGCATAAGGGCAGTGGTACGAAAATAATACACAAAACCCGTTTTTTTAAAAAATGATAACCGTAACCGCGCGGCTTCTAGGCTGGCGGCAGGAAGAGCAAACGGCGAAGAAGGCGAAAGCAAAATTTTTCGCGCGATTTTATGTGACATCAAGATCAGGTTGAGTGGGAGGGGAGGGGGAGGGGATGAGGTTGATGGAGATGAGAGTGTGCAGCAAAAGACTGTGAGGGGCGGGAGGGGGTGAGGCGGAGGAGAGGGGGTGGGGGGGGGAGGAGCGGGGCGGCGGAGTTTGGCGGCAGGAATATCGCTATGAAAGCGCGATCACAAGTCGAGCAATGAGCGCACAAAACAAACCCATCAGGAGGCCGCGGGCCGCGGGTCGAGGGGGTGGTAGCATCCCATATGGCGAGCTCAGGCCGCCCCGCCCCGCCCCGCCCCGCCAGCGAGGGGGCCGCTATTACCAAGTGATTATGGAGTGCTCGACGAAACACAGACACTCCCACCTCTATATAATACCTCCCCCTGCAGGCTCTCCACCCCCGCAATGACATGGTTAAAAAAAACGTAAAACTTTCAGAAGAAAAAAAAATCAGACATACAAGTAAAACGTCACGGTTTGAAAAAAAAAAAATACGGAGACAAAATTCTGCTTCACTGATATACTGATCAGTTTTAAAATGTTCTGCTTTGCCGCTGGAAATTTTGAAATTTAATAGCAAGACATTATTTGTCTGAAGGCGTAGAGAGTGAAAAGATTCGACAGTTGAGAATCTACAGCACCGCCTCCGCCGCATCCCGAGTCACCTGACCGCGGGCAGGGCGTGGCGCCTCCGCGCGTGCCCGATGGGTTGCCTACCCAGCGCGGCGCACAAAGACGTGCGGCGGCCCGGCCCCCGCCTGTTTGGCGCACAAAGACGGCGCTTATCTCGCAGTGATCGAACAATGTCTATTCATTCGTCAGCTGAGAGAGAGAGAGAGAGAGAGAGAGAGAGAGAGAGAGAGAGAGAGAGAGAGAGAGAGAGCGAGAGAGCGAGAGAGCGAGAGAGAGAGAGACGAGGGGGTACGTAAAGAAAGGGGATGGGGCGCGCAGCTATCCCCTACCCCAGTAGAACGAGTAAAGAAGAGAGAGGAAGGAGGGGAACCCCATGCGGGACGGACGGTGTAAAGGAGAGGGGGAGAGGGAGGGATGGGGTGGGGGGGACAAGCTGTCCATAGCGTTGCGTGGCGCACAAAAGACACGGTGTCATATTTATCCAAGTGTTTAAACGACTGAATGGTTACCGGCACACAGCGTCCGCCTGCCCGCCTCCCGAGCCTAAAGCGGTTGTGCACGCCAGCGCTGCCTGCACCGGATCCTCGCAATTTTGTTTCCTACAGTGTTCGTGACTCCTGGATTTCGGAAGAAGGGGAGCGAGAGCAAACAGCAGGGATTACACACAAGCACAAAAAATGCGTCTACAAATTTACTGTACTTGGAGGAACGATAGAGGTCCGGCCAAGGGTCCGGCGGGTTCTCTATCCCCTCATATTACCTTACGCCAGTGCCCACACTAGAAAAGCGTGACTTTGACCTTTTAAAGGCGTTAGAGCTGTAATGCCAAACTGCAAAGTATATCATTGTTGACACCCTTAGAGGTTTCTCGACGCCTTGGCATCGGTAAAGGCAAGACTTATGATCAGTTTGCCTGGCCATGACTGACCTATTACGGGCTTCGCTTCTACTCCAGTGAGCCTCGCTACTCGCCTGTCCCCAGGACAGGTCCCCTTCCCGTTCTGTCCTGGACTGGTGCTCCAATAATCGTTAACACCTTTCTTTTCCGGTGCAACAGGGCCAGCCGGCCCAGGCCAGGCCCCGTGTGGCACGGACACGGGCACAGGCCGGGCCACCCACAGCTCCGCGCCTGCAACCACCCTAGATCCTGATATCAAACAGAGCGACGCGTATGAGCTTAGCGATGGCAGGGGAGGGGGAGGAGAGAGGGGCGGTTGTTAAGAGGGGAATGATGTTCCGGAGAGGGGTGAGGCGGGGCGGGGCGGGGCGGGGCGGGGCGGGGTGGGGTGGGCAGCAGGACAGATTGCTGGTGTTTCCGCATGAGCGTCTGCGGGTTGAGTGCAGCGCACTGCATCCCCTCCCATCCTGCCCCGTGCTCTCCTTGCCCAGCGGCAGATCCATCTCTCGGCACAAGCAGCCCGTGACCACTTGTCGTCCAGTTTTAGAGAGCTATGAATCACATTTGACGCGCGCTGCCGCCACAGTCCCGTCCCACACCTGCTGCTGCTGCTGCTGCTGCTGCTGCTGCTGCCTCGCGCGCCCAGACTCTCAGAAAAGAGTCATTCTGTGTCAAATCACCACAAGGTCAACAAAAATGATAGTTTTAGGTTTGAGCTGAGAGTGGTGGGGTATAATTCAAACTAAAGAAAATATTTGTCACTTGATAGTAAGACCCAAGTGAAAAGTCCTTACGTTCTTTTCGTAAAAGTTCCAAACCTTACAGTTAAAGACAAAAGTTCTAAAGCCTCTCTAGGCTCAACATGTCACTGAATGAAGCTGTTGGACCTATCAAAAGCTACAACCCAAAAAGGAAGAAAATGAACATAGAAGTTCAAGTAAAATTTTAAGTAAAAATGATTTGCAATTTGGTAACGTTTGCCGGTCGCCGTTCAAGTTTTGATAAGGATCGCCGATCATCATTCCAGGTTTTTTTCTCTCTTCTCTTGAATATTGGCCGCTCATTGACCGAGCTGTTCGCCTCCCTCGGCGACCCTAACCCCTCCCCCAATCATTCGCATCCACTCCATTCGACTCCATAAACACTCTTTACCAAATTGGCCGGGACCGCGGCGCTCCGGGCCGTGCTGCGAGTGCATGGGGCGGGGCAGCGACCGCAGCGGCGCAGCGCGCCAAACTGTTAAATAGTACGGCGTCGCGTCACGAGAAACATTTTCAGCCTTTGCTCAAGTCTCCGGTATAGGCGGTATAATCCTGACCTGCACAAACAGCATATGTTTGTCTTCTTTTCAGGTGCTCCATTTTTTTTTATCCCTCTTCGATTTTGCAGTTTCTCTCGCAGCCGCGCCGATTATTATAACGATACATCCTCTTTCTCTCTCTCTCTCTCTCTCTCTCTCTCTCTCTCTCTCTCTCCGCCCGAGGGCTTTCAGAGGTCTGGTGTCAAGTATTCCGCGTGGGCTGTTCTCTCCCTCTTCCTCTGTGCAGCCGCGCCGCCGTCTCACCTTAATGTTATTAAAAAAGACTTCCCTTTGAATGCGGAATAAAAGAGAAGTAATCGCGAAGAGGGGAGAAAATCCCTGTCCGATCCGATTTTCGTGAAGGTGTTTACTTGCGCCTCGGGTTTTTTTCCCCCTCTCTCCCTCTCCTCTTCAAGAGGTCAATTTCTTTTCAACGCCGCGGATCTCGTCTTATTCTGATTCATTTTATTATGCCTCCTCTTATCCCGCCAGACTCGGCGAAGAGCGCGAAGCGAAACGCCGTCGATTATTTTCCGAACCTGGCCAAATCATTTTACATCGACGCTCTTTCTGCGAACTTGAGCCAGAGCTGGGACTTTCCGCACGGGAACCTTAGTACTGTAGTACTAGGAAAATTCATATTCTTACTACTTGTTCAAATGCGCGAATAATAGATATGTTCACACTGCTAAAACTAAGGCGTAACAAAGCGCCTTTCATGTAGCATACAGTCCGTACGCCCTTCTTCAAGCGTGCAAGAGCTCATGCGTTCCTTTCCTCCTTACTAAATGCATGGGGGAATTGCCTAGAAGCGTAGTTGTACGCTTCAAGAAGGGCGTAAAGTCTTCAAGAGTATAGTCGTACGCTTGAAAAAGGGGTACATTTGCGCATTAGATTTACCAGTGAAGTGTGTGACATTCACACACTTTGGGTTTGCAAGTGCCTTCTACAACTGCTACACACGCGTCCGCAGCTATAGCAGCAGCCGGAGAGCCTGGCCACCTCGAGCCGCCTCCAGCCTCCCCCAGCGCTGAGCCGCCAGCCCTGCCCGGCCCGGCCCGGCCGATAATCCCCATCAGGCTGTCTGCTCCTGGCCCATTACTTCTCTAATTGTTCTCCTCCGGTTTCACACTTCTGCGTTTTCTGCTGCTGCCGCCCTCCCCCCTCTCCCCCACCTTCCTCACGGCGTTATCAGATCGCTCCGCCCTTCAGACAGGGCCAGGGCGGGGTGCGACGGGACGGGACGAGACGGGCCGTGACATTTGCGGTGTTTCGCAGAAACACCTCACACACCGATAATTTTTTCGCTCGTATGTTTTTAATGGCATGATATGTTTTTATCTGTCGAGCGGGCCGGGCGGTACGGGCTCGCCTTACAAGCTTCTTGTCGCGGAGACGAATGTCGTCTTTCCCTGCTGTCGCATTATATTGTCGATCAGCAGAGGGACGTCTTCGTCTCGGTGTGTGAGTCTCGGAGGATGGTCGCGCAAGGTCCTCCCCCTCTTCGGCTGCTGTTTTTCCACTTTTTTATTGTGGTATTTCCTTTTTGTGTCAATATTGTTGCGGCATTGTCCGCGGACTTGGTAAGGTAACACTTCGGCAGGCAGCGGGGGTCTTGCGCAATTCGCGGAGCAGGGGGAGGAAACCTAACCTTCCTTAATCTCTCTCTCTCTCTCTCTCTCTCTCTCTCTCTCTCTCTCTCTCTCTCTCTCTCTCTGAAAAGAGAACTGTAACTTATTGCTCCATCCGTTCTCGCTCATACTTTTCCGGCAGTGCAGTTTAAACACTAAATGTGTTTATCGTCACCTACTTTAGGGTCGATTTTCCACGCATAGGGGTAGAGACAAAACCGGGGGTGGGGGGAGGGGTGGGCACTGCAGCGACCACTTACCCCCACCCCTTCACGGACGGCCGATCGTGCAGCCACGCAGCAGCTTTGGGGGGCTTAACTTAACACGACCTGACTGCAAGCTTTCCGGGCGCTTGTGTGTGTGAAGAAGGGCAAGAGGGGGAAGTGGGAAAAAGGAGAGAGAGTGAGAGAGTGAGAGAGTGAGAGAGTGAGAGAGTGAGAGAGTGAGCGAGTGAGTGAGTGAGTGAGTGAGAGAGAGGGAGAGGGAGAGGAGAGAGAGAGGGAGAGGAGAGAGCGAGAGCGAGAGAGAGAGAGAGAGAGAGAGAGGGAGAGAAGGAGAGAGAGAGGGAGATAGAGCCAGAGAGGGAGAGAGAGCCAGAGAGAGGGAGAGAGAGCCAGAGAGAGGGAGAGAGAGCCAGAGAGAGGGAGAGAGGTACATAGGGAGATAGCGAGAGAGCGAGAGGGCGAGAGAGCGAGAGAGAGAACAGTGGTGGACGTTTTCTCTACGTAGCAAACTTCGTCATACTTTTAAAAAAATCAGATTTACTTTTTCATCGCAGTGCAAATTGGAAGCGGAAGACCCTGAATGCTGGACTTGGCCCTGCCCTGTCCAGCTCCGCAGGCTCCGCACAGTGGCTCGACTGTTTGCAAACACAACTGCGCGCAGAACCTGTCCCGTTCCCAATGTGCTCCACTTCTTCACGGCGCGAGAAACGCTTCTGCGAAGCGGGGTATTTAGCGTGCAGTAATCCCAGTGGCGGCGGTGCGGTCCCCGCCCGGCCCGGCCCGGCCCGGCACCCTGGCGTAGCACAGGGGCAGAACACAACGCGCACAATGAAGGCCGATCAGTTTAAGTGAGTGGAGCCCGGTCCCGGTGCAGCTTCCCGGTACAGACAATTGCGCGTACGTCAGGTGTAAAGCCGTGCGATGCGCCACGCACTGTCACACACGCGTGAGCAGCTCTCCGAGACGTTTTTGTACCCGAGCTGGCTGCATGCCCACAGGGTTTCGTAGAAAAGCCCACAAATCAAGGACATTTGAAATTAGTGGACTTCACTGTAAGAAAAAAAACTGTCTTTTGACAAATATCATCTGGATAAAAGTGGAACGTGACTTACTTGTCATTAATCCAAGAAAAACAATTTGTCAGAAGACGTAAAAAAAAATACATGCGTATTAAAAAAAACTCCCAGACTTCACAGCTAAATAACTATCATCAGTGACAACAATTATTGTCGATTAATAAGTTGTAGTTTGGCAAATAATTTGTCAAAATCAAATGACAATCTATTCGGTGATCATTTTTTTGTCTGGTTGACAGAAATTTGGTTTCGATTTTTGCACAACTAGTTTGTCACAAAATATGTTGTAAAATGACAAAAAAAAAAATTACAGTGTTTAGGAGGTCGAGCATGATACCGAGACGAAGAGCCTCCACCCTCACAAACCCTAGAGTGTGAACCTCGCGCACTGGTAGACGTGGAAAATTCCTAGAAAAATTCACACTTTTACTTGTCTCAGACTGCGTATGAGAATTCACACACCTTGAGAGAGTACGGCACTCTCACACATGGTGTTCCCAGCGCAAATGGAAGGACTCGTCACCATGCATGAACTTTACAGTTACAGAGTATGACTCCTTCACTCGCCCCCCTCCCAAACGTCACCACCGGCGCTGCAATTTTCGCCTCAACCCCGCGAGCCTCTCTCTCTCTCTCTCTCTCTCTCTCTCTCTCTCTCTCTCTCCCTCTCTCTCCCTCCCTCCTGCTCGCTCCCGCCACCCCTCCCTTCGCGGCCGCTTATTCATAAAATAACTCATTCATTCATAACAAATAACTCACTCTGGCCGCCTCGAGCAGCGCGCGGCGCAGCGCAGCCCAGGGCAGCCGATCTTCTCTTTTCTCTCTCTTCTTCCCCGACAGAGGACGTTATGAGAGGCGCCCCAGTGTCCGTGCTCGGCCGAGGCGAAAAACCTCAGCGGGGGACCCCGGGCCAGGCCGGGGTGCCGGGGTGTCCCCTTGCAGTAGTGACCGCTACTTAGCATGTATAGTGCGGCAGATCCGCTATGCGGCACATAGCGGCTTACGCACGGCCGGCCTACCGACAAGAGAGACTTCCCCGTAAGAGCCTCGGCCCGCCCCGCCCCGCCCCCCGCCACGCCCCGCCACTTTTCCACGCCTCATTTGACCGCGGGTGCTGCTGTGCGGTGAGCCTCAGCCTCAGGCCTCTACTCGACCTCCTCGAGCCGGGCCGGGCTGGGCAGACCTCGCCGACAAGGAGGACCTGGCCGGGGCGGCATAGTGTAAACACCGGGCTAATCCGTCGCTGATCGTGCGGCACGGCACGGCACGGCACGGCACGGCACGGCACGGCACGGCACGTCAAGACAGGGAGCAGCGGCCGTGCAGCGGCCCCCCTGCGGTCCGAACGTGCCCACCCCGCCCCGCCCTGCCCCACCACGCCCCGCCACGCCCTGCCACGCCTGCCACGCTACGCCACGCCCCAACGGACACCCTGTCGCGAAAACCAGGGGAAAATTTCTTGAATTTTTATACGAACCATAGGACGTCAATTTTCCTAAAATTTTCTAAGTTACTCCTTCGCTTTGAATTGTCGTAGATTTTCCTGAGTGTTTTTTTTTCTGAATTTTTGCCAAATAGCGTGGCGTACGAAAAAAATGAGCAGCAAAGCGAGGAGGCAAGGCAAGAAAGAGCGAGAATACAGGCCTGAAGTTCACCGCTCGCCGCCGTGCGCCGTGAGGATAGGCAACTTGTCGCCACCAGTGCCGAGCGGTACAGTATCAGCCGCGAGTCGCGGGAAGAGAGAGAAGCACAAGGCTGAGGTGTCCTTCCCATTTTAAAATCTAGAGTTCCAGGTGATTTTCGAGGGGAAACAGTTGTTATTCGATACATCGTTTCTACAATGCAATCCGCTCAAGATACCGTACTCTCGTACTCCGGTGAGAAAAATTCATTAGATGATTCCATAAAACGGACGGCGACCGAGACGGGGACTATCGGTCCGTCTCTCAGGTCAGAGCTGGTCGCGCACTGCAAATCCAATAAGTGTACGAATGTCGCTCACTTGTAGATGAGCGAATAAATTCACTCAATTGTAGGTGAGCAAATGACTATTCGCTCACTTGTAGGTGAGCTCACTTGAGCGAATGACTATTCACTAAATGATCATTCGCTCACCTACAAGTGAGCGAATAGTCATTTGCTCACCTAAAAGTGAGTGAATTTTTTCGCTCGATCAACTGCCGTCTTTATAACCCAAGTTGAAGTTGAAGTTGAATCTACAAGTGAGCGACATTCGCACACTTGGATTTCCAGTGCGCATCGCCAGGTGCGACGCGACAGGGCCGGCCCGGCCACGGCTCCGAGCGCCCGGCCAGGACCGCGATGGCAATCATAATGCCTCCTCGCCCTGCCCTGCCCTGCCCTGCCCTGCCCTGCCCTGCCCTGCCCTGCTCTGCTCTGCCCTGCCCTGCCCTGCCCTGCCCGCGTCCTTCCGGACAGTTTGCCGATGACTCTGAGGGGACCGCTACAGTGCCAAATGCCGGATGAAGTGGTTGCACGCATCGCTGAATGAGTTGTCATCGAATGACTGAGCTGCTCACTCCATTTGCCCCCCGGGCCGAGCCGGGCCGGGCCAGGACTCCCTAATCCCCCGAGAGAGACGGGGCGGGGCGGGGTGGGGAGGGGAGGGTGTCGGCACCGACCGAACTGCAAAATGAAATTGCGATTTCGTATTGCAGTTCTGAGGCGGCGAGCGCGTCTGGGATTGAGTCTCCACCACCACCGTGCGCCCCGCCCCGCCTCACTCTCGACTCCGCACCTTCCAACCCGGCCCGGCGGCCCCGATCCAACCCCTCCGCGCGCCCCGCCCCGCCCCGCCCCACCTTACCCCACACCGCCCCGCCCCGCCCCTTCTCGTCGGCCCGCCAAGAACCGAGTCGCGGAGGGGGAAGCCCATAACGGATGTGCCCGGATCACAATCCAAACCAAACTCACACCCGGAGCGCGGAGCGGAGACCCGCCCCTCCCCTTTACCGCACACAACTCCACCACCTCCCCGCCCCGCCCCGCCCCGCCCCGCCCCGCCTACAAACGACAAAATTACATTTTGGAACCTAACCCCATATGGTTGAGCTCAGCCCGCCCACCAAGCACCAGGAACCTCGCCCGCGGCGGTGGGCTCCCGGGGCCCGGCACGGCCTGCAAGCGGATGAAGGAGAAGGAGCGGGGGGGGGGGGGGGGCCCGCCAGGCACGTATCGACCAAGGGGTTAAATGGAGTTAAATTTCTCGGAAGCCTTCTCACATATACGAGTGACATGCATAACAGTTCACGCTGCGCGTTAGTTTTTCACGGCGGGGCGTCGCGCGACCCCCAAAGCGTTATTGACAAAACTCTGTACGATTCGACGGCCACCCTATTTTTTGGAGCAGCTCTGCAAACATCTAGCTACAATATGGATCCATGTGGATTTTGTGATCCACTTCAAAACAAAACCAAAGTGTACTTATGTTGCGTCCCGCCCGCGCGACTCTTTCTAGCGGCGTTATTGGCCAATATTTTATACGTATAATCAACAAATCAATAATAGCTAGTAAAAGCCAAGACAACATAGCAATTAGGTGACACTTTAAAAGAAACATTTTTTACGAATATTAAAAGCAAATTTAATTCATACTATTCGACTTGCGACGAAAGTCAGTACCCCAGAGCACCACTGCTACTGTGATTCCGTCCCGTCCCGTTCGCCTCTTCCTCCTCTCTCGTTTTAGAATAATGTTTCTTACCATCCGCCCCGCCCAGCTGCACCCCACCCCAGCCTCACAATGCCATACATACGGTTATTTCGATGCCAATTAATGGTGGCCTCTCTTTTTGTCAAGGCCCAGGCAACGCCAAGCCTGTCGCCCCGGGCGAAACAGTCCTTCCTGCTGTGTCGCGAGGTGAGAGGAGCGAGCGAGAGCGAGAGAGAGAGAGAGAGAGAGAGAGAGAGGCGAAAAAGTGGAAGGGGGCCAGCAGTGGTGTCCTGTGTCGACAGAATGTTGTCGCTGCTGCCGGGGCGGGCCTGGAGCAGCTCTATTATAGCGAAGGTTATGGAACACCCTCTTAAATATACCAGAATATTTTTGCATTTTTTTATTATTTTTTTGGTGGTTGCGATCTGTTAAGTGGAATAATGTGAAGTGGAAGTTACTTGCTTTCGAAAATCTAGAAAGGGGGAGGGACGCCTTTCGGCTTAAGTCTACTGTACCTTCAATCTTAAAAACCATATTTTAACACGCTATAGCAAAAATCGGCAAACGTGCTTATTAAAAAAATATAAACACTTTTTTAAGGAACAAAAAAAATAAAAATCGCCAGATGAATACCACTTTCCCCTCTACCGTGACAGTTCTCTCTTACCAGTCCCAGAGGGGCGGGGCGCAGCGAGGCGTGCGGGCGCCGCGCAGTAGCGCCCCGCCCCGCCCCGCCCCGCCCCGCCCCGCCCCGCCACGCCCTGCGGTTACAGGATGGTGACACATTTCCATTTAGAACGTAATCCCTGCCGCTATTTCGCGCCCCGCTTTCATCCCGGGCGCGCGCCGCGCCGCTCTGAGGCGGAGGCAAAAAATCGGCGGCCGTTACAGCGCCTCACCTCACCCACCTCACCTCACCGGCATGGCGTTACCGAGTTCCCGGCCGTCAATGTAAATGTGCCCGGGGGGGTGGCGCTACAGGGCGGGGGGTGGAGAGGGGAGGGGGGCGCGGCGGGGAAGGAAAAGGCCTTTTCCTAAGAGTTCTCGGAGAATGGGAATGAATTGGGGGCCGTGCCGGTAGGGTGGGACGAGGCGGGGAGAGGAGGGGGAGGGGGGGGGGGTAGGCGCGCACGCTGCATATCTGACAGCGCGGAATGAACCGCCATACCGCGCCAAAGCCCGGGCAAACTGGCGCGCAGCCCGCCGCGCCCCGGAAGCGAAGGGCCATGACACTCCAAACTTCCGCCGCAAGCGAGCCTGTGCGGCGGGGCGGAGCGGGGTGAGCAGGGGCGGGGCGAGCGGCCCCTCCTCTCCGCCTTCTCATAGATGTGATTCTCTTCCACCCGGGGCTCGCAATTTGCTGCGAGATATATAACAGATAACATAGCAAAAGTTGGAGCGACATCAGCTGCAGCTGCGGTGGTAGGTGAGAGAGGTACTTGGCGTCACCCTCACCCTGCCCCTCACCCTCTAACTGTACTCACTGTACCGAGCGTTTCATAAAAGACGCAGGTGCGGGCGGGTTTGCCTACCCAAGGGGCTATGGCGCCTTACGGGGAGATCGGGTAGGCAAACCCGCCCGCCAGAGTTGGGAAAAACGCTTGCGCGCGCTCGCTCGCTCCGACCGCATGCGGACGCCCAGGTGCTCGCTTCCGAAGCGCTACTCCACGCCACGTCTCTAGACGTTGCGAGTCTCCGCAGCCGAGAGTCGATGTCAGCTTCGGTGTCACACCGAAGGTAATTCGGGGCCAAATCAGCCAATCACAGCCCACCGCTGCATGCAACCGCCGGTCGCTGCAGGCGACGGCTGGCGAGCGAGCGGGGGACAGCGCGCCCGCTCGCCACCTCGGACGAGCGCGAGCGGCAGGCACTCGGACTTGCGATCGGGGCGAGCGGGCGGGCGGCAGCTCTTTTCCCAACTCTGCCGCCCGCACCTGCGTCTTTTATAGAACGCCCGGTACACTGAAGCGCACCAGAACACCCCTTCAGCCCTGGATACCGGGGCACAAGACGCCAGGGTAAAGCGAGCGGCGTCTCACAAGAGACTAGATTTTGCCTAATGACTTAGCCACAGTGTAAGTCTGTGTCGCACGAGAAGAGGAGGTTGGGGACAGGTTGAGCTTGAGGCTCGGGAGCTGGCTGGAGATGGAGTGCGAGCCAGACAGGGCGGGGCGGCGCGGGGCGGGGTGGGGCGGGGCGGGACGGGCCGGGGCGGGAGGAGGGACGCAGCGGACCCCGTACACAATTTCGCGCTGGTTGGCAAACACAACCCGTACGGCAGCGGGGGTGGCGTGGCGGGGCGGGGCGGGCTGCTGCTATAGACGCTGAATCCCGGGGACAGCCTCATCGGGGGGCGGCGGCCCATGAAATTAGTCGGGTGAACCGCCGCCGCCCCCGCCCCGGCCCCGCCCCGGCCCCGCCCCCAGCGTGTCGCCACTCCCGGGGGAGGCCGCGCCGCGCCGCGCCGCGCCGCCCCGTGCCGTGGCATGGCGCCACCAGGGAGGGCGCGATTGGCCGGAGTCTGTTACGACTGCCACTCCCCCACCATCACCGCAACAGCGCCCCGCCCCGCCCCGCCCCGCCCCGCCCCGCCCCGCCACAGACAACGGGCCGCCGCCCCGTGTTTCTGCCGACGAGCGAGGCGCAAACAAAACTACAGTTCTGCCGTCCTTTCTGACACGCGGTGTGTGAGTGTGTGTGTGCGTGTGTGGCGTGACATTCTCCGCTGCGAGCCAGCCAGCAGCGCCTCCGGTCAAAGATCCACGGCGCCGAGCCCAAACTTTTATTGTCTCCCCCGCACCCCCACCCGGGGGAGCAGAGGGGCTCGGCGAGGGCCTTACTGACCCAGCACACCCCGCCCCACCCCGCCCCGCCCCGCCCCGCCCCGCCCCGCCCCGCCCCGCCCCGCCCCGCCCGCCACCGACAGACTGAGCCGTTTGCTATCTTTCTCGCTGGGATGAGATGCGATCCCTCCACCACTATCTCCTCTCATCCTTGCTCGCTCTCTCTCTCTTTCTCTCTCTCTCTCTCTCTCTCTCCCTCCCTCTGTCTCTCTCCCTCTCTCTCTCTCTCGCTCCCTCACGGGGTTGGATCAAGCAGCACCGCCCCCACACGGTACATATGTGTGTTCAGTCCCCGCCCGGCCCCGCCCGGCCCTACCGGGGGTCTCGCTCCTGATGTATCCGCATCTTTACGATGCGCCCCACCCCGGCCGGGGCCTGTGGAGCCCGTGCCACAAAACTAGGGTGAATCGAGTAACCGCAAAAGCAGAGAGGGAAGAGCAATATGTGTGCAACTGGACTAGGTGGTGTGCGCTCACTGTGAGAAATATTTGTAAGAGTTACGGGAAAATTTTCCATGAGAAATGTCGTAAAGTTACGATATCAAATTGTAAAATTACAAAATTTTAAGGACACTTGCTATCGACTTGTGATTCTTAAACGAGCACAAATAGGCTTTCGTAAATTTACGATTTTGATCGTAAAGTTACAACACCGTTTGTAAATCACAAATTACGAAAAAAGTCGTAAACTTACAGAGATATTTTTCACAGTGGCTAGACCACACAGAACTTCATCGGAAAAAAAAATGTACGCCTACAAAATATGAAGCAAATTCTCTGCGTCTAGTTTGGCTCTGTAAATATTTGGGTTATGATTTCCTCAGCACCCCAGGGCAGGTGTGACTTCGAAGCTTTGTTTTGCAAGTGCATGCAAGAAGTAGTCGAAGCACAATGCAGAAAAGCGGACGCCAGTGTGTTGCCAGAAAAGTAGGCAAAACCCGACCAACACAGCCGTGTTGAGCGGTTGGTATCAACGCCTGCCTACTAGGCAACTTATTTATAGATGTGCAGAGGGACACCTTAGCACAGGTGCGTGCATGTTGCCTAGTAGGCAGGCGCAGACGCAGTCCACTTTTCTGACTTTACCCCTCTTTATTTGCGCTAATTATCGCCTGCTTTTCTGGCAACACTGGCAGCGAGGAAAAGTATCGCCTACACACACACACACACACACACACACACACACACACACACACACACACACACACACACACACACACACACACACACACACACACACACACACACACACACACACACAGACACAGACACACACACACACACACACACACACACACAGCTATGCGCACGCACGCCCCCTGCACAGTGCGCTATCACGTGACGCGCACTCGTGCGATCCATCTCGTGCATCCATTATTCATCCGGGCTGATCCGACGACATCCTTTTAGGCTGCAGGAAAATAAGATTTGTTGTGGTCCGGGACAGCGGCGCGGCGCGGGGGACCCCGCGGGGACAAACCACCCCGCGCCGCGCCGCGCCGCACCACGGAGAGACATCCTCATCGCCATCATCACCGTCCACATCGTCTACGCACCTGAGTTCTTTGCAAAGAGCCACGCACGAGGGGTTTAACAGAATATCGGCCCAGCATCAGCATGTCTAATAAGCTGCCGAGAAACTTGGAAAATAAAAATAAAAAGGAGAGACGGAGAAAGGCGCACGACTGTTGGTAAAGTAGCGGGTAGGTCCGCGCCCCCGCCCCGCCCCGCCCCGCCCCGCCCCCCCCGCCCCGCCCCGCCCCCGGACAAATAAATTGGACAGCGCGGCCCATCCTATTCGGCGCGCACATGGCTACGGAAATAATTACGGCTTTTGCCCGTAAATTTATTCCAAACTTTTCTCATTTGTCAATTATTACGGTTATTGTGGGTACGGTGGCCGCGGCACGCTGAGTGGAGCGAGAGGGGGGGGGGGGAGGGGGGGGCACTGAGTATATAGGGAAAAGTGCCACCGCGCACCAATACGTTTTTAATTCGAGAAAATTATATTAATATCAGTCACGGTGGAGGGAAGGGAGAGTACGGAAAAAAGTGTCACGCGGGTTACAAAAAAAGAGACATTAAAACAAAGAAGGAAAAGGAGAGAAACAAAAACTTCCTGACGTGACTACATCCGTCATTGCAGCACTCCACAGCCATCCCGGCACACCTTGACGTGGCGTGGCGGGGTAAGTGAATTCAAACGTTGTTTACACAGCCGGGTAATTACACCGTGTAGATTAACATGGCATTTGCATAATGATCCACACGGAAGGAATTCCGGGGAAAGCAGACTGCAACAGGGCGGGAGGCAGGGCAGAGGCATGCACGTGTGCACGTGCAACGAAGAGGCGCCACGCCCCGCCCCGCCCCGCCCCGCCCCGCCCCGCCCCGCCCCGCCACGCCCCGCCCCACCCCGCCCCGCCCCGACCCGCCAAGGAAAAGGGAACACTGGAAAAACAAAGGTGCTAAGTCCTACCTTTAAAAGGCCCTAACAAAATTTAGCGCCTTTAGAAAGGCACTAAGATTTAGTGCCCCAGGAAAGGCACTAAATTTTGTTAGTGCCTTTTAAAGGTAGGACTTAGCACCTTTAGCTTACCAGCTGCGTATACTCCAAACAAATTTAGTGCCTTTGCAAAGGCACTAAGATTTAGTGCCCCAGGAAAGGCACTAAACTTTGCACTTGATTTTAGCACCCCAGGAAAGGCGTTGCTTAGCACCTTTGTTTTTCCGGTGAAAACTTTGAAAAACTCGCAAAATTTGAGGGAACCTCCTAAGATTTTGAGGATGTCTCCTCAAGTTATGTAAGTTCCTCAAACTTCTCCCTATTTTCCTCAAAAAATCAGATATTGGTAGTACCGCGATCTAAGACTATGCACCTTTTCCGTGCGCACGGTAAAAAAAGTTTCTTTTATTTCAAGACCCGGTCTTGGATCTTATGGAGAACGCCAATGGTATCCAAGACCGGGTCTTGAAATAACAGAAACTTTTTTTTCCGTGCGTAGTTAAATACGTTTTATAAAGCACGTGTAGCTTAAGCAGATACTTAAACGCAAAAACAAAAGGCGTACACAGCTAAAAATGTAACCTAGGAGGGTGCCCTCACGGCCGCGGCACCTCACCTCACCTCACCTCGACCGCTGCTCGGACGGCAGAGCTAGGACCCCCGTGCTGGCCGGGAGGGGGAGGGGAGGGGGAGAGTAGGGGTTGCATGGGCTCCGAGGCCATTGTTTTGTGGGGCAAAGGAGTGAAGCCGTTTAAGGGATCGGTTGCCAAACCTGAGCTGTGCATGTCTGTCACCCCGTGCCGTGCCGTCCCGCGCCGCCCCGCCCCGCGACCGGACCTTGGCGACCGACCAGCTCAGCTTCGGCCCCGCGGGGCTGCGGGTCGGGCCGGGGCTGGGGCCGGGGCCGGGGCTCGGCTGGGGCTGGGGCAGCCGGGCCTCTCCAAATCAATACTGGAGCGAGCAGCCTGGGACTGCGTGCATGAGGCGCGGCCATGTGCTAAGAAGCATACTTTTGGCAGAAAACTTTATATATTTTTTGCGAAAAATGACGAACGCAAGTCGTTATCAACAACTGCCGGCCTAGTATGACGGGACATCATTAAGTTTACCCAATTAACATTAAAAAACTTTATCGAAAACCCTATGCAGATACTGATTTTTACTTGACTTGAGAGAACCAGGCCGGTGAACCAAAAAAATATCTTCTCCCCCACCACAGTTGCCTGGCCCGGCATTGGCTTCCCGATGCTTGGCCGCTAGGGCTGGCAGGGCAGCCCGCCCCACAAACGCAAACAAATCTCTCCGCCGGCCGACCAATGGCGGGCCGGGGACACCGGCGTGTCAACACGAGCGTGACATTGCCCCGCCGCAGCCAATCGCGTGGCGTGCGTGCGCGCGGGGCGTGCGCGGGGCGTGCGCGGGGCGTGCGCCGCCCGTCACGCGGTTGGCTGCTTGCGTGCGAGCGTGTCACGCGCGTGCGAGCCTAAGCAAACAGCCTAATGGCTCGTTTACGCTTATCGGCTCCGGGCTGATCGCGCAGCTGGCGCTGCCCGCCCCGCCCCGCCCCGCCCCGCCCCGCCCCGCCCCGCCCCACCCCGCCCCACCCCGCCCCACCCGGCCGGCGCGGCGCACAGTGTGTCGGCAGGGCGCAGCAGGATGAAAACGCTTCGAGGAATCGTCCTGCGGTCGTCGTTCCACAAAGTATTTTACGTGATGCTAAAAAAAAAAAATTGCTCAATTCTACGGCGCCGCCGGCTTTCCGGGCAGCTCAGCTGTTATCGCACAGGACCTCCTCGACTACCCGTCGATAACACAAGCCCCCCCCCCCCTCCCCCCTATAAAATTCGCCCACGCCATAAAACCAACGAAACAAACGCAATTATACAAACAAATGTTGATAACGCGAGCTTCGCGTAGGTCGCAAATCATATGCGGAAGCTCGCGAAAAGGAGTGTCAAATGGAATTAAGCTGCTCGTAACAAGTTCATATGGGCCATTCGGAGCCGAGGTGTTGTCCGGCCGGACCGCACCGGACCGCCCGGCCCGCGCTTAATGAGGACGCATTAATTTCGCATCAACGACGCTATCTGCGACGCACATCTCCGGGGGTGGGAAAGGGGAGGGGGGGGGGCTGCTTTTTTGCTTTTCGCACGTGCCTCTGTGGGGGCCACACCGCCAAACATGCACCGGGTACGGAGCGCGGATTATAATCACTCGCGGCAGAGATACAGGAGAAAGAGGCCTTTTTACCGCGACTTTTACTATTGGCGTGGCGTATCGACTTTGGAATCGAGTAACGAGTGACGAGCAAGAGTGGGAGGTTGCACATGTACAACACATACTTCTTAAATGAAAAATTACAAAGAAAATATATCGCACATGTACCGGGTGTTTCAGCAAATACACGGCATTCGAATGGGTTGCCTGCTGCCCAGGCGGAGGCGGCTGCAGCCGCATTCGAATGCCGTGTATTTGCTGAAACACTCGGTATGAACATATTTCTCGCAGTGCACTTGTCATTTTTTCAAAACCATCCCCCCCCCCCCTTCCCCACAAATATAATCCGCAATTGCGAGACGGTATGCGCGCGAACCGCGGGGAATTATCAGCAGCAGCAGGTCGAAACCCCAATGAAGCGGCTCAGGCTTAAAACGCGTCCGCTGCGGCTGTGCTGTGAATACTCGATGTGCGCCAACGAGCCGCGCTGACCGCCCCGCGCCCCGCGCCCCGCCCCGCCCCGCCCCGCGCCCCGCCCGACCCCCAAAAGCTGTGCCCATTATCGATACTTTTACTGCAGCGGCGGCGGCGGCGGCCGAGTGCACCGCGCCATCTCATTGGTGTCGATTAGCACTCAACTCGTCTGCGAAATGTGCGGCTGATCCAGCCAGACCGCTGCCCGCCCCGCCCCGCCCCGCCCCGCCCCGCCCCGCCCTTCCATTTGCTTTGGAGTGCGGCGAGCACATCAGTGATCAGTGCGCTGCTGCTGTACTCCCGGCCGTGTCGTGTGTACTCGTTCAGTCCCCCCGAGTGTCCCCCACAGCGTCGCTCAGGTGTGAACTGACGGACCCAACAAGCGCAGGGGGCGGCGATAGCATCACCCCCCCCCCCTACCCACTTGCACTGTACACTGTAATCATAAGCGTTCAAATGACACACACTTACAAGTGTTGAACATACACTCAGAAAAAGACTTAACCGTACGGTTACACGTGTAGCTAAAAATTACCTATGGATAACTAACTTTTGGAGGTATGCAACTTAAAAGTTACCTGTACTACTAAAAACTACACACCTCCAAAAGTTAGTTATCCATATATAGGTAATTTTTAGCTACACGGTTAAGTCTTTTTCTGAGTGTAGTGTTGAACACTTTTTGATGCTTAGCTAAAAGGCCTATGTATTTTATATGACGCATCAAGTGTTAGACCGATATTTTGTTGAACACTTTTGTCCCCAATGAAATACATGGGCTTTTTAGCTAAGCATCTAAAAGTGTTCAACACTAAGTATAACACTTGTAAGTGTGTGTCAATTGAACACTTTTGATTAAAGTGTAAAAAAATATCTCTGTAAATTTACGAATTTTTCCGTAATTTCTGATTTACAAACGGGTTGTAACTTAACGATCGAAATCTTCAATTTACGAAAGCATATTTGTGCTCGTTGAAGAATCATAAGTCGATACCAAGTGTCCTTATAATTTCGTAATTTATTACAGTCTAATATCGTAACTTTACGACATTTCTCATGGAAAATTTTCCCGCAACTCTTACAAACATTTCTCACAGTGCACCAGCAGCAGCGCACACTACAGGCCGCTGGTCAGTGTAGCCACTATCACCAATCGTGTAGAACCGTCTGGCCGAGCACAACTATCGCACACGGGCCCGGGCCGGTTGGCATCAGCTTCCGGAATAAGCGCTACAGGAGGCATATGGCTCGGGGGACGCTCGCGTCGCGTCCGAGGAGTGTAAATCATTTCACTTAACGTCCGCCAGGCGGCGCTGCCGCCGCCACTCCTATGCGGCCGGCCGGGAAAGTCGTCAGAAAATTAATTTGAGGCGGGCCGGGGCGGGGCGGGGCGGGGGCGGTGTGACGTTGAACGGTAAATTATTTTACGCTCGGTCGCGCTGCAGTGAACACACATATGAAGGGGCATCATCGGCGGTAAAATATTGAACGAGGGAAGGGAGTGCGCGCGGGGTTTGAACAGAGACGGGCGGGGGAGGACCGGCGAGAGGCTATGCTATGTTCAGCGTTGCCATAATGTAGGCAATATGGCGCCCTAACACAGCGGAGTAAAGCGGGCTGCATCTGCGCCTGCACTGTAAAAAATGAGAGGCCAATACGGTGCCAGGTACGGTGCACCGTACCTGCGAAATTGAAATATGATACGGTGCACGGAGTACGGAGAGACCGTACCCACTGATTTTATACCACGGAGCCGTGAAACGGCTTCACCGTACCTACTAAAAGCGGTACGGAGGAACTGTTTTCGAGCTCCGTAGCACTCAAACCGAGGTACGGTTGACCGTACTTAGCGCCGTATCAAGTACGGTAACCAGCGGAAATTAATTAGCGGTTGCTAACCGTCATCTCGCCGTTATTATTTTTTACAGTGTGCCTCTACAAGGTAACACCTGTGCTTGGGTGATGCCTAGTAGGCAGGCGCAGCAGCAGCCCACTTTACTCCACTGTGTTTGGGCGACTTATTGCCTATTTTTCTGGCAACACTCTGGTCTTGTTCTTTCAGCACAACAAGTTGTTTCAGCAACATGGGGCAGAGCGATCTCCTGCAGGTACCAGTGCCGACGCCCGCCCTGCCCCGCCCCGAGCTCGTAGGTGAGACTAGAGGCGGGAGAGAGGGCCTATTCAATTTCACAACGGGGGTATAAATTATGGTAATTGATTCGGGCGGTCACTTTAGAGGGGCAGCGGAGGGCGGGGCGGGGCGGGGCGGGGCGGGGCGGGGCGGGGCGGAAGCCTGTCACCTCATCTATTATTTCAGACGCGCTCACCTGCCTGCCCGATACCTTCTCTCTCATTTTTTTAAAGGAAAAGTGTGTAAAAATGAAGAAGAGCAAGCAAGTTTTTACGGTAAAACAGTTTAAGAAAACTTCTTTGACACTGTTAAAAATATTTCATTAGATTTTCCTTACGTGTTCTAAAGCTATTTTCATTAAATTTTCAAAATTCAATAACCTTTTCATTACGTATTGTGGAACTTAATTATCAATGTACAAAAGGAGAAAGAAGTAAAATATGTCCACCTGGTTTGAATTGTTTCGTCACCAGGGAGTTCATGCAGCGCCCATACTGGTACTGGTGTAGCCAAAGCAGCGCCAGGCCAAGGGGCGAGTCCCCATAGAGTCTCATAGTTCAACTTTTCAAAGCGCTTCTCGCTGAAGCGTCATGAGGCGGCCCCAAAAGTTAAACGAGATCTATCCGAGCGCGTCCGTGTTCTTCATATTTTGGACGCGGCGTGGCGCGGCGCAGCGGGGTGTATGCTAATTAGTGCCAGGCCAGGCTGTATGACTTGGCGATGCTTTCACATAAACAAACATTACGCATCCTGTCAGTCTTACGTCGCTCCTAGTTTATTGCCGGTACGCCGCCCGCTCTGCCCGGCCCAGCCACCTGGTCGGGTTGGCAGCACTAGCTGGCCCAGCCACCTGGTCGGGTTGGCAGCACTAGCTGGCCCAGCCACCTGGTCGGGTTGGCAGCACTAGCTGGCCCAGCCACCTGGTCGGGTTGGCAGCACTAGCTGACCCATAGCCACCTGGTCGGGTTGGCAGCACTAGCTGGCCCAGCCCCCTGGTCGGGTTGGGGTTGGCAGCACTAGCTGACCCATAGCCACCTGGTCGGGTTGGCAGCACTAGCTGGCCCAGCCACCTGGTCTGGTTGGCAGCACTAGCCGGCCCGACCCACCAAAGGGCTGCAGCAGCCCTGCCCTGGGTGAACCTGGCCGAAAGGGAAGAGTCGACCGCGCACCACTTTTTTTTTCGAACATAATTTCTTTAACACTGGTAAAACAAATGTAGGACGCGCCCTTTTCCTAGGGGGGGGGGGGGATATCAGGGCAATTCTGCGTGTAGCGCCTCTGAAAAGTGATTAAAAGACCCGAGAGGTGAGAAATCTTTGTCCCTTTGGGATATTTAATGCCTATTGAAAGGCCTTAATAATGCTGTATAACGCCTTTATAAGACGCGATACGCAACCTGTGTTATTCCATAGTGAACCAGCCGTCAGCACAGCGGGGTTATTAGCACTCGCCTTCAAATTTCTAGGTCGGGAATGGATATTACGATTTTGTGTTCCGAGAAGCTTGCCGTCCAAAAATGGAAACCCCCAAGGTTTCTCATCATCCGCACAACGTACTGCCTCCCCCCCCCCCCCCCCCCCGCCCCGCGCGCTCCGTATGAATGCGGCCGCCTTTGGCCGCCTTTCCCTCCCCGTCATTATTCGCATTGACTCTCGCTCCATCGATAACAAGTACACACTGTTGTTGCAATTGTTTTCCCTCTTGTGGGCGGATAGCATAAGCTCGCCGCCCGGCCGGCTCTCCCCTTTCCTCTCTCGCTTCCCACGCCTCCTCCTACCCCCCCCCCTCTCTCTCCCTCTCTCTCCCTCTCTCTCTCTCTCTCTCTCCTCCTCCCTCTCCCTCTCTCTCCCTCCCTCTCCAGCCTCCGGCCGCGAGCTCAGCTGGGCGCCGTCGAGTGCTTTTCACTGCGCGCGGCGCGCGGCCCACACTCGCGCTCGCACTCGCTCTCCCATTAGGAGAGAGAGTGAATATTGTAACGAAATGCTCCTCAGCTTAAACGAAGCCTGTCAAACTGAGGTTAACAAAGAGGGTGGTGGTGGGGGAGGCCGCGGGGGCTGGGCTGGGGGAGGCGCGCGCGCGCGCACACACACACACGCACACACACACACGCACACACACACACGCACACGAGCCGACACTGATCGCGTGCCTTGCGTGTGAACAGGGCACCGTTTTGCTGGCGGAACGAAATGAGCACGAGTAGTTAGAGGCGCTGGGCCTGGCGGGGCGGGGCGGGGCGGGGCGGGGCGGGGCGAGCTCCTCTCTCGGCTCGGCGGCGAGGCGAGGGCGATGAGGACTTCCGGTTCCGCGCCGGACCTGCTGGCGCGGCTGGCGCGCGCGCGCGGCCGACCCTAACTCCGGCGGGGCGGGGCGGGGTGGGGTGGGGTGGGGCGGGGCGGGGCGGGGCGGGCGGCACCCGTCGGGCGGGACGGGTAGGGTAGGGTCGGTAGGATTTCAGACAAATTGAATACAGGCGACCGGTAGGGTGGCGCGAGCGGGCCTCACGGAGATAACCCTTTGCTCTTGGCAGCTATTAAAACACAACTCCTTATTTTCTTTAATATATTATTTTTCTAGCAGGTTTCTGAGTAACGCCTTACAAGAGAGACCGCGCACAAATTCACGCCAGGGCTATGAAAGTCTGTTTGATTTTCGATTTGTATTTTTAAAAAACACGAAGTGAAAAAGGTCGATCCAGCAAACATCTTTCATTCGTGGCCGGCGCGGCGACATCAATTGCACATCGATTTGCAGACTCTTATCTCTCGCTCGACCTCAGCTGCTGCAGAGGCCGACCATGATTATCATTTCACATCTCAAGCCGAGTAATGAATTTTCTGCCCACAAAGGTCCCCCACCCCTCCCCCCACCCCATCCCCTACCGCGAGGCACTGGCGCCGCACCCGCCCCGCCCCGCCACACCCCGCCACGCCCCCGCCACGCCCCCGCCACGCTCAGTCTCGTCCCGCCACGCCCACCGCGGCTCGATTGATTACGTTTGAGCCGCTGCTGCCGAGGAGAAATGCCATTCAGATTAAGACGGGGCGGGGCGGGGGAGGAGTGGGGCGGGGCGGGGCGGGGCGGGGCGGGGCGGGGCGGGGCGGGCAGAGATATGCTCTACGAAAGGATGTACTGAACGGGACGTGTGGCGCGGTCATCTCCCAGATTACTCCTGGCCCAACCCCACCGACCGACTGCGTGGGCGGGGCGGGGCGGGGCGGGGCGGGGCGGGGCGGGGCGGGGCGGGGCGGGGAGATGACAATAACACGACTATACTGTATCGAAAAGTAGAGGATGGAATAAGTTTCACTAGTTCACACGCGCTTGCGGGATTTTTTATCATTTTTTTTTTTTTTTTTTTTTTTGGCAATAAACAGAACACTGCAACTCTTTCACATTACTGGAAGTATTGATGGGATCGGAAAATCTATGGTAGTATTACTTCAGTCGCATACGCGATTACCAGCGCTCACACTATTTATATAAAAGGAAGAGTGTATAACAATTTCCTCCAAACAGAAATAAAAGGTGTTGCAGCTAGCTAGTCCGAGCCGGGGGCGGGGGGCTGGGGCCGGGCCGGTCCCGGCGCCACAGCTACGTCCCCGTCCGTCAGGATCACGGGCAGGACGCGTGTCGAACCTGCTGCCCTGTCGGTGCCCCGGGGCAGCGCAGCACGGCAGCCAAAGTCCTGCAGGCGGGGCGGGGCGGGGCGGGGCAGAGGGGCTGCCGTGGGTGGATGGTATCAGACCTGTATCAGGCCCGCCCGATCAGGAGCTGGCCCGCTCTCTTTGAGGGTTCTTAAGCGCCCCTGCGTCTCCCCCCCCCCCTCTCCCCTCCCACCTACATCCCCCCTCCACTCCACCTCAGCCGAACGAACAGGCAATATTATGATGTCGGGTGTCACTGCGCTGCGGTCAGCCAGGCATTAATAACCACGATATCATCATCGTGCAGCTGCTCCTCTTTCCGCCGCTCCGCTCTTCCCCCCCCCCCCACCTCCTCCACTTCCCGCCCTGCTTGGACATCGTGAGCGAGACTTTTAATTCGTGAGGAAGTCTGTATTAGAGTTCTCCGCGCCGCGCCGGGGACAGGACCGTCAGCGGGGCTGGTCCGCTGAACGGCGCCTTGATCGGTCACAGGTGCCCGTCACGCCTCCCTCTCCGACGGCGGCGCCGCGTCCGACGCCGGTCCGGGTGGCGCCGCCGTCGCCAGGTCGTCGGCGGGCGCCGCGGCCGACGACGCCTGAGATGCGGGGAGCACAGAAGTTGACGAGGGTGTTGTTTTAGCGCGCCATGTCGACTACTATTACAGAGCGATTGAAAGGGGTGGTACCTGCCGCCCGGCCCCGGCCCCGGCCCCGGGCCGCCCCGACAGCGACCCGTCACCGAAGAGATACCACAGCATGGCCAGGAGCTCGACGTACGAGGAGAGGCGGAGGATCAGCAGGCACGTCAGGCACATGGGCGAGCCTGAGCCTCGGGATCGGGGAGATTCGAGGAAACGTGACACTCGGAAGAGTATGGGCCGCGTGGGGCAGGATTAAGGGTCAAACGCATTTTTAAGAATGAAAATACCCATGAGTGTGGTGACATTGTTCCATTGTTCGCCCGGCACAGGGCTGCCAACTTAAAGCGCCAAGTGTATACGCTTGTTTTGCAATAATGCAATATAGGGACAGTTGAGCGAATGAAATCTGCGCGAAATTTGAGGAAAAACTTCCGTGGTTGTAGCTATCAGTAATAGGCTTCGGCATGTCACGTCGACATGCGTCCACTTCCGACATTGGCAACAATGATGCGATGATCAAGATGGCGGCGCCCATCGGGGGCGGTCCCGGTCACGGTCCCGCGGGTCATCGCGCGTCGACCCCCGGTACGACTGCCGCCATGCAGCCCGCCGGCGGCTACGACGACGACGAGGAGGAGGAGGAGGAGGGTGACGAAGGCGACGAGGAAGTGGACGCGGGCGGAGGGGGTCGGAGCGGCGGCCGCGGCAGCCTCGAGTCCCTCAACGCGCTCGAGATGGACGCGTGCCTGTTCCGGGGCCGCGACGAGACGGCCCTGCCCCTCAGCCGCAGGAGCTCCGCGTCCACGTTCGCCGAGGACAAGGACGCCACCCTGCTGCGCGAGGCCATCGGCCCGCTGTACGACGTCATCGTGCGCGAGTTCCTCACCGGGAGCGCCGCCAGGTGGGCTCACGGTCATACGCGCCGGACCCACGAGAAATAAAAAACAGTTTAGCTAAAATAGCTAATTTATTAGCTGGTATGGCCTTAGCAAATGATATAAGCTGCCTTAGCTATAGCTAATTATAATTATCAGCTGTAGCAGCTGAGATATAAGCTATCACAGCTGCGTAGGAAAAAAACGCAAGAGCTGTAAGGGAGAATATCTTAAACTGTTACAGCTGATAATTAGCTAAGGCAGCTAAGGCCATGCCAGCAAATGTACCAGCTATTTTAGCTATTTTTTTCGTGCCCTACGGTATGTTGACATAGCACCGAGCTGTAAGGCTGGCGGCCGGGCGGGCACTGTGACCTAGGGGTGTTCTCGCTCCTGCAGGAACGGGTCCCTGTGCCGCACCACGGAGTCCAACCTGCTGCCCCGGGCGGAGGAGGCCGCAAGCCGCCCACCACAGGACCCGCCGCAGGACGGGCGGCAGCAGGACACCCCGCGGCCCGCCTGCAGCCCGTCAGCGTCGCGGTCCTCGGAGACCTTCCTGTCGGTGGCCGCCGAGGAGCAACAGGACCCGCAGGACCAGCAGGGCGGGCGGTCCACAGGCTCGAGCGCCGCCAGCAGCGAGTACGTCACGGCGGCGAGTGCCTTCTCCACGCCGCCCCCGGCCCCGCCGGCGCGCCCCGTAGCCGCCGCCCGCCGAGGCCCCGCCCCCGCCCCCGTGCGCGCCGCCCCCCGCCCGCCCCCGCGGGCCGCGCTGCACAAGGCGCACAAGGGACACGCGCCCGCGGCCCCGGGGGCGGGGGCGGGGGCGGCGACGGCCAGGCCTGCGTGCCCCAGCAGCCGCTCGCTGCCCGGCAGCAAGAGGAGCCCCAGCGAGGTCGCGACCGGCCCCGGCGCGCCCGCCCCCGCCGCCGGCCACGCCCAGGCGGTGGCCGCCTTCCGCAGCCAGGGCGCGCTGCTGCACCGCCTCAAGAAGCGCCACTGACCCCCGCGGGGGGCGTCAATAAAGCCGATGGTGATGACGTCATCGCGCGGCTTTTTCAATGACATGGCCGTCCGCGTCACCTCCACGGAGACGGAGGGCCGCCGCCGCCAGCGCGATCCACTAACATCTGTTTGCGTTCACCTCCAATGGTTCAACCTCGGGTTCAACGCTGCCCCGGGACTTTAAATTTTACCGCCCGACTTTTATGGGTGCGCCTGGATGACTAGGTGCTCACCAGAGGACCATGCCGGGCCGGGCCGGGCCGGGCCGGGTCCCCCAGGCGCGGGGTGGGGCGGGAGGGGGTTGGCGCGGGCGGGGCGCGGCGGAGAGGGGGACGGCCGGCCGCGCCGGGGACATGATGATTGCGAAATTTGTTTCCGATAAACTTTTGTGCGAACGTGAAAGGTGCGATGCGAGGCGGGGAGGCGGGGCGCCACAAGGGAAGCGCGCTGCGAGCGCTACATCAAACAAAACGATGTGTCTCAAATTAAATGACCACTGACTACTATATGAGAGCCCTCTGTCCTGTCCGGATCAATGAGGAGGTGTTTTAGGAGAATGAAAATGAGCCCTGCGGGGCGGGGCGGGGCGGGGCGGGGCGCACCGTGGCCCTTCATTATTAGAGCTGGCGCTGGCTCGCCGTTGCCCTTATCAAGCTCACGCACTCCCTCGCCTTGCCACGCCTCGCCTCGCCTCGCCTGGCCGCAGTTCAATTTTATTTGTTTTTCCGTATAAAAGCGACGTCCCCTCGCTGCTAAGTAGGCTTGTAGCCGATCTAAAATGCTGCCATAAATTAGGCCGGTAGTTGTTGGAGCTGACGGGCGGCAGAAGACTCGTGGAATTAGTAGGGAGGGGCAGGGCGGAGGGGGCGGGGGGAGGGGGAGGACGCGTGCCCGTCCAACAGCGCCCCCCCCCCCCTTTCCCCCGACTTACGGGTGCCCACCTGGGGACTCGGAGGGCAGAGGGTCCAGTGGGGGGGGGGGGGGGGGGGGGATGAGGCTCGAGCCAGGTTGTACAGTCCGCGCCGACACCAGTAGACTGATTCCGCAAAGCGCTCAAGGGGGGTTTCTCTCTCCCACTTAATGACCGTGCCTCATGAGTGCGACAAGAACAGAGGTACGAAAGTCCCGCGCGGAACCAGTCTACAGACGCAGCAGTGCGCTCGACGGAGAGGTGTTGGTCGCGGTCACTCATTGGAGGGGGGGGGGGGGCACGCCCCTCTGCGATGCGCCCCAAGCCTTCCGCTTCCACCGATCACGCTCCATTTTGCCACGGATGGGTCTCTTTTACGGCTTGTTCGGCGGGGCTGGCCGAGCTGGGTCAGGCCAGGCCTCGCACTAATTGGGTTAGGCCAGCCGGCGGCGTCCAAGCTCAGGGGCCTGTCTGGGGTGTGTTCCCCCCCCCCCCCCCCCCCCCCCCCGCCCTCCCTACAACCCTCCTCTTCACAGAGCGCCCTTTCTCCTACGCAGCCCCCTCCCCCGGCCCCCGGTTTCATCCTGAGCACTGCCTGTCGCTTTTAAGTGCGTGCCGCGGCTATCGTACGTACACCGCCGGGCCGAGAAGATGAAGAGAAATCGTTCGTGCGATGATACCGAAAACGTTTTTTACGGATAAATACGTGCAGCGGAGACAACGCGATATTTAACGGTTAACATAAAAGAACCCTTAGGATGATTTGAAATGTATCACTCACCATCACGGAGGTTAGGCCGGGCCGGCTACAGATGACACCACCACCAACACCGCTGTCGAACCCAGTTCTTACCCGCGCTACAGTTTAAACATTGAACGCGCTAAAAACGGACTACGAGCAGTTTAAAGTACCGGCCGGGCTTGCTCCGGGCTCCGCCTGCCTCGCCTCCCGTCAGCTGAGCGGCCGCGCTACTGACTGGATACATTGTACCGGCCGGCCGGCCGGCGGCTCGCCGGCGCGGCAGCGCCAACAGTCTAACCTGCACCTTGCGTTCGCTCAACGGATTTCGCCCGGAGTCAAGCCATGATTTTGTGTGCGCGCGTAAAATAGTTGAACGGTTGAAAAATATTTATTCACTATGGAAAAAAATCATTTTAAATAGCCGAATTCTGATATTGCTTTACAGTTTTCCATTTGCACAGGTTGGCAACATTTTTCATTTGTGCCAATCCGAAACAGCGGGAACGGTTGGATTTTTAATTTAAAAAAATAAAATAAAACTGTAAGTTAGTTGTTAACTAACACGAGATCAGCCTTTTCATCTCCCCTCCCTCCGGTGGCGCGCTGCCCAGCCTGTCCCCGCCGCACCGCGCTCGCTCTTTTAATAAACACATTAGTCTAGCATTCTTTTTCGTGTGGATGTGGAAGAGCAGTTCCGTTTCGGAAAGCGATCCTAATAGTCTCTGGCCACGCTATGCCGGCGGGGCGCGGGGCGCGGCAGGGCAGGGCAGGGCAGCGGACCGAGGCGAGTCGAGTCGAGTCGAGTCTGGCAGCAAAGTCACATCCCCACCCCGCTCAGGTAAATTAATTGCCATTTTTTGGGAAGTGTGATAGCGTTCGGTTAAGTAATAATAAAAAAAAAAAGAATGAAATGGAAGGCGATCATAAGCATTGTAACATTATATGTAATTCGAATCACACAGCACTGCGCATATTTGAGTACTTTGGACATAGAATAATAATAACATCTGTAATAAAAACTAATGTATGGCGCTAAATGGTAACCAAAAGACAAGAATAAGGATAATTAATATTGTAATGACTCCATGAATTGGTTAGCGTCTTTGACGAGAACCATGACATCAAAAACAACAAATTCATCACAAGCCTATTGTAAGAAATTTTTACGTAACCTAAAAACGACTCAAGTTCATCAATAAAAACTATTGACATATTGCACAGAAAAGCAAAGAATACCCTTTTAAATTAATTGCATAATTATTTTATTAGGAACAGGCAGGCAGATCTGCCTAACTTGAACACGAGTCATATTGGCTAAAGCAAAAATGACACTAAAAGGAATATTTTAATATCACAGCTCCTTTGTGTCCACTTGGGAGGAGGAAACTCTATTTAACATGATACACAATGATTGACGATTAATAGAAGTTTCTCCCACGAATTGACCGATTAAACCCTATCACAAGTTGAATAAGGGGGCTAGTCCAGATCTTTTTGAAGACATGGCACACTTCCCTTAGTTTGCCAGCGGAGTGTCCCGGCCCGAGGCCTGGGCTGCTCAGGTGCTCAGTCCGCGCTGGAGGTGGGTGCGGGGACGGCAGGCCCCTTGGCGTACACGGGCGTCGGGCTCGGCAGACTCTTAGGCGGCTGGGGCGGCTGGTAGAACAGCGAGCCCTGGTACGCGGGCGGGGGGTGGCCGGGGTGGCCCGGGGGGTGGGCGCCGGGGTGGCCGGGGCCGGAGGCGCCCGTCGAGGAGTCCGAGTCCACGAGCCTGTGGTAGCCGAGCGGGGCCAGCGGGTGCGGGTGGGACAGGTGTGGCGGCGCGTGGGCGCCAGGGTGCAGCGGGTGCCCTGCTTGGCTACCTGTGGGCGGAAACAAGAGACACGATTATTTCATAACCGGGCTGGGTCCGTGGACCGCATGGGGCGTGACGTCACGTACCGTGCGAGGGCGAGGCCTCGTGGTAGAGGATGGGCACCCGGACGATCCTCTGTGCGGCCGCGGCCGCCGCGTGCGCGGACGCCATGTTGGCCATGTTGGCCATGTTGGCCATGTTGGCGGCCTCCAGCTCGGCGGCCAGCTGCCGCTTCCACTTGTTGCGCCGGTTCTGGAACCAGATCTTGACTTGGGTCTCGGTGAGGTGCAGCGAGGCGGCCAGCCCCGCGCGCTCGGACGAGGACAGGTAGCGCTTGAGGTCGAACGTGGACTCGAGCTGGAACACCTGCGAGCGCGAGAACACGGTGCGCGTCTTCTTCTTGCGGGCCTTGAGGCTGCCGCCGCTCCCGGGGGCGGAGCCGCCCTTGGACCCGTCGCCCTGGCTGCCGCTCCCCTTGTCGTCGAAGTCGTCGTCCTCCTCCATGACGTCGTCGTCGTCGATGGCGATGTGCTCGTCGTCGTCGTCCATGTCGGCGGAGGCGGGGCTGGCGGGGCGCGCCGCGTCCTGGCGGGGCAGCGCGTCGTGGCCGGCGTGGCCGCCGGGGCTGGAGGTGGGGCTGGCGGCGGCGGCGGGCCGCGGCGGGCTGGGCGGCAGGAACGGGTAGCCCGGGTAGCGGAAGGACAGCACCATCGGCGACGTCCTCCGCAGGAAGTCCTCGTGGAACAGAGCGGCGGCGGCGGCGCTGGTGGGCGGCCGCTGGTGGGCGGCGCCCTCGCGGTACGAGGGCGACGGCGTCCTGGCGGGTGAGTGTGGGCTGCCGGAGCGCGTGGGCGAGCGCGGCGGCGACCTGGACGGGGAGCGGCCGGGGCTGCTGCCTCTGTCGTCGGCAGTGGAGCCTGCTGGAACACAACACAGGCGAAAATTAGCTCGGCCACACATACACACACACACACATATTTGCGCCGGGCGGAACGGAGACCGGCACCCGCCCCACCCCAAACCCCACTCCATCGGAATGCTATTCGCTGTGAAAATCATTGCCCCATAGCACGCACCCCCGCTTCCCCCGCTCAATCCCCTGCTGGCCCCGCCCCTCCCCGCCGAGCCGCGCCCCTGGAAACACGGTGAGGGTCGTTACAACGCGCTTGTCAGATAAATCCTCATCGCCTTTTTTTTACGGGGTGGCCGTCGGGGCCGCGGCTGGCGGGGGCGGGGCGGGGAGGGGCGGGGCGGTGCCACGCGCTAGCGGTGCGCGCGGCGCACCTCCTCCATGGCGGGGGCGGGGGTGTTGGAGGCGACGGGCGGGGAGCGGACGCGCCCGTGTCCGGGCCGGGACAGGACAGAGTCACTGCGCCTCTGGGACTCGCGAGAGTAAAAGCGTCCGCGGCGCGGCGCGTCGCCCAGCCTCAAATATTGGGATTGATTTATCTTTTGTAGCGTTTCTGTGTCGGAAGTTATCCGGCGGGCGTTGCTCGACGACCCCCTAGGGCGAAGAACACACGCGTTCCCACACACACAGAGCGAGAGAGAAGAAGAGAGAGAACGGGAGGAGAGAGGGAGTAGGGCGTAAACGGAGGGTGGCCCGAGCGACTGATGCAGGGGGCTAAAGGAGCGAGGTGGGGTGGGGTGGGGTGGGGCGGGGCGGGGCGTGGCGGGGCGGGGCGGACTTTAGCGGGGGTGGTACGGAGGGAGGCAGAGGGCACCAAAGTCCTATACACACACTCGCGCGCTAAACTCCAATAAATCAATGTGCGCCCGCGGCGTTCCCTTGCTCCTATGTGTGAGTCTGGGTGTGTGGGTGTGTGTGAGAGAGAAAGAGAGCGAGATAGAGGGAGAGGAGCTGGAGAGGCGTTGCCACATTCGCGCGGTGTGAGTGTATTTACGACACGTCGCTGGCGCTCGTGTGTGTGTGTGTGAGGCGCGCGAGGATTACAGATTGTCGACACGGTGCTCTCCCGCGCTGCTGCCGCGCGCGCGCCCGGGCCGGAGGGCGCATTAACGGCAGCCTAACGCCAGGCCGGCCTAACGCAAGGCTCACCGTACGTCCGTCCGCACCGTACTGCGAGCGAGCGCTACGCCGTGACGCTGTACTCCGCTTAGCGTTAGGCCGTGCGTACGTCACGCACTGCGGCACTGAGCGCCGCTTGACCAACAAGAGGAGAAAGTGTGCCTCGCAGGCTAAAGTGCGTGCCTGAGTGTGCCCCCGAAAGCTGTGGAAGAAAAGCCGCGCACGCCGCGAATTTTAACGCGCATACTGTTCGCTGCTGGCGAGTGACATGATATGAGTGCGCCCCGTCCAGTCCATAATAAGGGAGTGTGTGGAGGGGAGGGGAGGGGAGGGGGGGGAGGGGAGGGGAGGGGAGGGGGCCGCGCTGGGGCACTAGGTGGCGTGTGGACCGTACCGGCTGGCGACGTCTAATTGGATTGTAATCTGATAGCTCTGCTGCTGGTGCTGGCTGGCCTCATATCGCAGAGGAAGAGAGAGAGAGAGAGCGAGAGCGTGAGTGTGGAGAGAGAGAGAGAGAGAGAGAGAGAGAGAGAGGGGGGGGGGCGTCCGAAAGCGATTCCACCCACCTTTTTGTCTCCGGTCCGGACCGAGCGTCGGGCCGAGCACCGCGCCGCACCTCGGCAGCGCTCTCTGTCCGCCTATTAGAGGCCATTACCACGAGTGACAGGAAGGCGACGACGGCCCGGGAGCTGCGGGGCGGGGCAGGGTGGTGCGGGGCGGAGCGGGGCGGAGCGGGGCGGAGCGGGGCGGAGCGGAGCGGGGCGGGGTTAGACGGGGACGTTGTTGCGGAGCAAAGGAAGGGGGAAGTACCGGCCCGTCCCCGACGCGGCGCGGCACGGCACGGCACGGCACGGCACGGCACGGCAACCAGCAGCGCAATAACGTAACGAATACAGCACAACAAAACGAATCCACAAACAAATACACAAACGAGGGCGGGGGACGCCCTCTGCGCCGCGCCCCGCCCCCAAGCGGGTTGCTGCTGTGTTACTGCAATACCGTCCGACGGGGCGGGGCGGGGCGGGGCGGGGCGGGGCGGGGCGGGGCGGGGCGGGGCGGGGCGGGGCGGGGCGGGGCGGGGCGGGACCCCTAGTCGAGCTCGGCCGCGACGCGCGGCGACGAATGCCGTCCGTCTCTCATTCATTCTTTGAGTGTCACACTAAAAGGGTGGTGATTAATACGAGTCTGGGGAGTCCGGAGCCCGGAGCCCGGAGCCCGGAGCCCGGAGCCCGGAGCCCGGAGCCCCAGTGTGCGAGCCGAGCCGTACAGCGGAAGCAGCCGGGTCCGGGCCACAAAGCGCGGCGGGACGAGTAGAGGCGACGAGAAGAGCTCTGCAGAGCTGCTGTAGCGCGGGGCGGGGCGGGGCGGGGCGGGGACGATGCCAGCCAAGCCGACTGAACAAAGAGGGGGGGAATTGAGCCTAATTAGGATTAGCAACAAAACGCCGCGTCGTTTCTCCTTCGTCCCGTCCGCGCCAGACCAGCAACGGTGAGGCGCGGGCGCGGCGGGGTGGAGGGCGCAGGGCGTGGGGCGCAGGGCGTGGGGCGCAGGGCGTGGGGCGCAGGGCGTGGGGCGCAGGGCGTGGGGCGCAGGGCGACGAGTGAAGGGCGCAGGGCGAGCGGGGAGCGGTGCAGGGTGAGGAGCCACTATATACAGATTAAGCTCCTCCCTCCTCTCCCTCGAGGTCGAGCTCTGACCAGTAGTGTCGTCACCTCGCCGTCGACGCCGATCTGACCTCGCTTGGGCGCTCTCGCCTGCTCCCGTGAAACACATACTGCACGTGATGCGCGCCATGCAGTGACCCCCTCTTCTCCTGTCGCTCCGCTCGACAGGACCGGCAGCACCTCTTTTTCGCCCTTTCTTGTCCCCTCGCGCCATTGAAGAACAGCTTGTTAACCCTCCCGCTGTACTCCCCCCCCCCCCCCCACCTCCACGACGAGCACTGGTTCATGTGTACCTGAGCAAAGCAATTTCGCTGTTCACACCTCCCTCCATCCCCTCCCCCCTCTCCGGCCTCCCATCCCCTCGCCCCCTCTCGCTTCGCGCTCCAACATGGCTGTCCTTTGAGGCGCAGAAGGGGGACGGACGGACGCGTACCCCGCCAGAAACGTTCAGCACGAGTTTTAAAAATCAACAAAAGCGGCGGTGCGCGCTTCTGGCGACACTGTTAAAATTCGAGAGCGGAGAGAACAGGATGTCCTGGGCACTCACCAGAGGGGCTGGTGTGTGCGGCGACTGTCCTCCTCGGGGGCTCCCGGAGGACGTCCTTGGGCTGCAGGGCGGCGTGGCGCGCGCCCCACGGCTCGAACCAGGGCCCGGCCAGGCCGTGCGGGTGTCCTACCGGGTGTCCTGGGCCCGGGTGCACGGGGTGTCCCTGCCCCGGGTGTCCCACGGGTCCGCCCGCGAGCCCCGGCAGCGGAGGCCGGCCCAGGCCCGCCACGAGCCCGGGCATCAGCCCCAACCTGCGCCACAGAACGACAGAGTGGTGAGCCACGGGCAACATCTCACACTGACTTAAGTATGCTCACGGGGAAAAGTTAACACAGAAACTGAAGAAAATGACCGGAAATTAAGTTTTAACGCAATCGCTTTAGTCGTGAATTCAGTGAAAAGTCCACACTGTTATATCAAGTGTAAGACTGCTATGCGTTACCTAACGTACAGCAGTCTCACGCTTAAGTAAGGAGTGCAGCCGCGAGGTGTGCGACGGGACGGGACGGGTCGCACTCGAAGTGATCCTCACCTGGACCAGACGGCGGAGTGGTGCTCGTGGAGGCCGTGCACGTCGTGGTCCTGGCGCGGCGCCGGCCGCCCCTGCCGCTCCTCGCGCTCCTCGCTGCGGCCCAGGATGCTGGAGATGGAGAAGGACGAGAAGGGCTGCGACTTCTTGGGCGCGGCGAGCCTCCGGATGCTCGTCGCGCTGGGGTCGACGGCGTCCACCTGACGGCCCGGGGTGGTGGGTGCGGCCGCCGCCGCGGGCGACGCCGGCGACGGCGGGGGAGACGGCATCTGGCTGCTCAGGGTCACCGTCACAGAGGCCTTGATGGCGCCGGGGACGCCGCCGCGCTCGGGGACGTTGAGGACCGTCTTGAGCGGCGGCGAGGACAGCGGCAGCGGCCTGAGGCCCGGTGACACCAGGGGGTGCTCGGCCTTGGCCAGCGGCTTGACGGCCTTGATGCTGGGCTTGGCGAGGACCGCTGCCTGCAGCTGCTTGGCGCCGCGGACCGGGGAGGACGCCCTGAACATGAGCGCCGCGGGGGCGGCCGAGGTCGGCGGCGAGTCGTCGTCGGCGGACGGGGGGCTGCCGCCGTTGGACAGCACCTCGCCGGCAGCCAGGCTGGGCAGGCAGTCCACGGACGACGGCATGCTCAGGATGCTGGGGGACTTGTTCTTCGTCGCGGTGATGGTGTTGTTGTTGTTGAGAGCGGCCTGTCGCGCGGACTCCGTCTCGGACAGTTGCATGTCGACAGACTCCGTCATGCTTCTAGCACCGCACCGCCTTCAGCATGGCCTTCACGGGAGCACGTGGGCCGACTCACACATACACCCACACACACACGCTCACACACGGGCGCACGCTCACACGCACGCGGGTTCACGCACACAGACGCACGCACGCACGCGCACTCGCTGGCACGCTGCTGCTGGGGAGGGACTGGGAGTGCGGCGGTCCGGAGCGCACAGGGCCGCCTTCTGGGAGAGACTGAAGGGGGATGAGGAATGAGGAGGACGAGGCGAGCCGAGCCGAGCCGAGCCGAGCCGAGCCGAGCCGAGCCCGAGAGCGCCGCGCCGAGGGTGCGAGCCGAGCCGAGCCGAGCCGAGCCGGGCAGGGTGCGGGGTGCTCCCTCCCCTCCGGCGCCGGCCGCCAACCCCCACCCGGGCGCGCCGGTGACCAACCCCCGGCCGCGGCTAACCCCGCCCCCTCCCCTCCACATCCGTCACGTCGCGCGGTGGAGCGCGGCGCGGCAGGCAGGAGCATCCCCGGTGTGCACACGCGCAGCTCCCGCGCGCCAGGCCAGGTGGGCGGGGAGGGGAGCGGGGAACTTGTGGAGCAGGACGGGCAATCAGGGACAGTTGTAGAATAAATGAGCACGGTGTCACTGGCGGGGCGGGAGGGGGGGGCGCCGTGGGGGACGCGTTGCAGGGTGCGCGATCACACCCGCTAGGGATAGGGACGAGCACCTCAGAGGCGTGGCACCTCCGCCACAAACCTGCTCCGTCGGTTCAACAGCGGTAACATACCTACACACGGTTAAGCACCTTACATTCACGAAGGGACAAAATTTGCCGCGGCTTACTGTATACAGTTTCGGAATTGAAATTTTCGTTAAAACACACGACGGCGGGGGGATAAGCGAAACGTAAAAAACTCATCAGCGATAAGAAAGGTAGGCGTCCTAGACTCGTGAGAAGGGGGGGGGGGCGCTTGAATAAGGGGGTAGGTGGGGGGCAATTGGAGACATGCGACGGGCGTGCACGGCGTGGCGCGGTGCGGCGAGGGGCCATTTGCTTAATGGTCACGATGAAATGAATTGTCGGCCATCCCCAGAGCAGCCGCACAAGGGCCCACCAGGGCCCACCAGGGCCAACCACACGCTCTCGTTCCTACACACAACTATCCTGCCCTAAGTGTCCACTGGAGATAAAAAGTAAGGCTGACGTGAACCGCAGCGCAGGTTTGGAAACCGGAATTTGCCTGCAAAGAAGTACGATAAGTACGTGTCAAGTATTAATTTTACACAACTTACTGACCAGGACATTGCACGACTACGACGCCTTGCTGCTGAAGCGTACGGACACAAGCCCTCCGCACTTACTTGTGGCTGGCGGGCAGACAGACAGACAGACAGACAGACAGACAGACAGATAGACAGGCAGGCAGACAGACGGACGGACCGCGCTACACTAGCAGGCGCGTGGCGGTAACGTGCGGCGGTCGGCACTCATTAGGCGGCGCAACGCACTGAAGCACTCCCCCGTGGCACACCCGGTGGGCACACCCTTACTGCCGCCCACTCAGAGAGAGAGAGAGAGAGAGAGAGAGAGAGAGAGAGAGAGAGAGAGAGAGAGAGAGAGAGAGAGAGAGAGAGAGAGAGAGAGAGAGAGAGGGAGAGCCGTCGTCTACCAATACACCATACACCAATACGCCGGCAGACCGCGCAGGGGCGGCCTCGCTCGGCGCGACGCGATAGTATGGAGCAAGCAGAATTAAAACAAGTGTATTATTCTCGTGTTTTATAATTACTGAAGCCAGTTAGTTGGTTTTCTCTGCCGCGCGCCACCCCAGCCCAGCGTCCCCGCCATTATATGCCACCGTACCGCCGCACGTAACAAGTTTGTTCGTTTTGGTGTGTGTGTGTGTGTGTGTGTGTGTGTGTGTGTGTGTGTGTGTGTGTGTGTTCCCCCTTTCGGACTTTTACTTGTCGGTCGTCGAGCGCAAGTGAATGAGGCCGTTAAAATATGACAAGTTTATTAGTGCACAGTGCGCTTGCTGGTCCTGCAGGCCGTGGCCGAGGCCGTGGTGCGGCCCCGGGGCCTCCCCGCGGGCGCAGCCGTTTCTCGACGAGCCCAGCCCAGCCCAGGTCGAGTGACGAGCCCAGAGATACCCCGCCCCGCCCCGCCCCGCCCCGCCCCGCCCCGCCCCGCCCCGGCCCAGCCCACTCTAATGGATTGACGGACCGGGCCGGGCTGCAGCAGGTTTGGGGGACGCCGCGCCGCGCACCCCAGGGGCGTGCAAAGTGGGGATCAGCGGCTGCAAGCAGGCACCTCCCCCCCCCCCTCCCCAAATTTCATAACGGGTCTATTAAGCATTCCCTAAGACGCAGAGTGTTACGCTCTAGGACTTGAGAGCATCTTGGAGCGTTCAGTACAGCCCCGTCAACACCGGGAGGGCGAGGGAGGAGAGTATAGTAGGACGTAGGTCACAAGCGCTACAGATCACAACCGCTACAGGTCACAAGCGCTACAGCTCGCTAACGCTACGGGTCGCAAGCGCTACGGGTCGCAAGCGCTACAGCGAGAATCCGCGCGTTAGGCGGAGCCGAGCCGAGCCGAGCTAAACCTTGAAAAATTACGCACGTGGCGTGAAAATGGAAAATTTTTGCGACAGTAAACCTCCCGAGGGAGGTTGCGGTTCCCGCCAGGCACAGGGCTTTTACCCCCCGTGGCAGCCAACTACTTCGGTGTTCTTATGGGAACCGGTGCTTCTCTGACTGCGATCCTGTCGCGCAATTCGACAGATTTGATCCCCGTACTGCCAGATTTAGTCGTACGGTGGTTAACCGAACTGCCCTGTCCCCAGGGCATGGAATAGCTATTTTTGGAGCCAGATTCTAGGACTTATGACCCCACGACCGACCACCAGTCGTGGGCATGGGACGGAACTTCCTGGCAACCCGCTGTCGCTACCAGTGAAGAACCTACCTGGGTTTGAACCAGGCCCCATGTGCCGAGTCTCACAGACACCCCACGGCTTTCGCGGCACCACTAGACCACTAGACCGTCGGCTATTCCACGAGGGAGCTTGGTTGAAATGGGGGGCTTGAATTCCACTCTCCAAATTGTTGTCCTCAGAAAAATTAAATGTTTTGGTAAGATTCGAACCTCCGTCCTGCGACTCTCCGCGCGGACACTATGCCGGCACGGCTACGACACCACGGTACCAGATGCCGGACCACTAGGAGTCATGCTGCGCGAGAAGCCACAGTCACCGAAGAAACGAACCCGGTGTCATGAGTGCGCCTGCTCTCCGGTCAGTGCTCGGCCGGCCGCGTAGTGCCATTGGTATCGTCACTGCTCATAGCACTGGGCGGGATGTGGTTCAAAAACCGCGTAATTTTTTTTTCTTTTTATTATCTTTTTTTTTGTTCGGACCAAGTGCTCTTTTCAGTGCTTTTTTTGCAGTCACAAGGACGGTATAGCTGGAAAGAGCACTTGGTCCGAACAAAAAAAAAGATAATAAAAAGAAAAAAAAATTACGCGGTTTTTGAACCACTTCCCGCCCAGTGCTATGAGCAGCGACGATACCAATGACGCTACGCGGCCGGCCCAGCACTGACCGGAGAGCAGGCGCACTCATGACACCGGGTTCGTTTCTTCGGTGACTGTGGCTTCTCGCGCAGCATGACTCCTAGTGGTCCGGCATCTGGTACCGTGGTGTCGTAGCCGTGCCGGCATAGTGTCCGCGCGGAGAGTCGCAGGACGGAGGTTCGAATCTTAGCAAAACATTTAATTTTTCTGAGGACAACAATTTGGAGAGTGGAATTCAAGCCCTATTTCAACCGAGCTCCTCGTGGAATAGCCGACGGTCTAGTGGTCTAGTGGTGCCGCGAAAGCCGTGGGGTGTCTGTGAGACTCGGCACATGGGGCCTGGTTCAAACCCAGGTAGGTTCTTCACTGGTAGCGACAGCGGGTTGCCAGGAAGTTCCAGTCCCGTGCCCACGACTGGTGGTCGGTCGGGGTCATAAGTCCCAGAATCTGGCTCCAAAATAGTTATTCCATGCCCTGGGGACAGGGCAGTTCGGTTAACCACCGTACGACTAAATCTGGCAGTACGGGGATCAAATCTGTCGAATTGCGCGACAGGATCGCAGTCAGAGAAGCACCGGTTCCCATAAGAACACCGAAGTAGTTGGCTGCCACGGGGGGTAAAAGCCCTGTGCCTGGCGGGAACCGCAACCTCCCTCGGGAGGTTTACTGTCGCAAAAATTTTCCATTTTCACTCCACGTGCGTAATATTTCAAGGTTTAGCTCGGCTCGGCTCGGCTCGGCTCCGCCTAACGCGCGGATTCTCGCTGTAGCGCTTGTGACCCGTAGCGCTACCGAGCTGTAGCGCTTGTGACTCGTAGCGCTTGCGATTGCCTACTAGGCAGGCACAGTACTCTACTTTCCTGGCGACACTGGTCTATCCAGTCGGGCGCGCCCGCGGACCGGAGGGTAGGCCACCCGCACGCCGAGGCGCACGTTGGGCTGCCTATGTGGACGGCGAGCTGAGGGCTGGGTGCTTTGGGCTACTCCAGGGCGCTGGTCGCCCTGGCCGGTGTAACCTAACGGATGAACCGACCTAGACCTACCCACTGTCCTATACACCCCCACGAGGAGATTGTACGATGCTCTTTTAAACGTGTGCTTACTTTGTTTCGCCTTGGTACCTCCAGTTTGACTCTGGAGCTCTGGAGGTATCCGGTGTAGAGGCGAGTTTTTCTTTTGTGGAAGATACTTGGACCGCCCAAAGCGCATCCGCATCCACACCCGCAGCATCACGCGTCACCATTAAAAGATGATATCTCTCAGAAAGAATAAAAGCAACCCATTTGCATTACTTTTCCCCTGCGCGCGCACGAGAGTTGGAGGAGAGTGCCGCTCACCCTGATGAGGTTGGGGGAGGAGAGGAGAGAGGAGAGGAGAGGAGGAGAGAGGGGAGAGGAGAGGGGGTCGCTTCTCAGTCAAACGTCTCGCACATTTCTCCGGGCGTGAAATGACGGCGACGGCGCGCCACCAAAGTTGTAAAGCAGCGAGAACGTGGCAAAAGCAGACGGAACGGAACAGAACGGAACGGGGCGCGCGAGGCGAGAGGGTTGTGCGGGGCGTGGCGGGGCGGGGCGGGGCGGGGCGGGGCGGGGCTGCAGCTGCCACACCATGTAATCACGCTAACACGACACCACCTCACCGCAGAGGAGCCCCCCCCGCCCCCACCTCATGCCCGCACCCACCCCTACGCATGCACGCCTCTTCTCTTTCTTCCACGTACCCATCCGCGTCACCATTTCTCTCACCCGCTCTCTCTCTCTCCCCACCTCCTCTGTCTCTCTCTCTCTCCCTCTCTCTCTCTCTCTCCCTCTCTCGCACACTCTCGCAGCACCCCACCCTCCCAGCTCGTGCGTGCGGGGGCGCTATGCTATACAGCAATCTGGTTAAAGGGTGCCTCTGCCTGAGTCAGGTGGGCTGTCCGGCCCCGCCCCGCTCCGCCCCGCCCCGCCCCGCCCCGCCCCGCCCCGCCCCACCCTGCCCCGCCCTGCCCCACCCTGCAGACCCCTCAAGGGCCGCACGGGCCGCCTGCGGGTCTGCCCGGCCTCGGCCACCCTTTGGTGAAGCCCGCAGTTACAACAGAGGACTCGAAAAAATAAAACATCGCGCATCCATATTTTTATTAATGTTATGGAAAAGAGATGAAAAGAAATAAGGATTTGTCTTGAAGTAGGACAGGACTTGATGGGGCATTAAAAAGCACAAAGCACTTCAGTCGGTGAGCAAGAGCGAGAGAGACGAAGTAAGGGAGAAAGAGAGGGAAAGAGAGATAAAGGGACCGCCATCTTGAATCCCCAGTGGCTGTCGATATCCGCGCCTTTAAGGCTAAATAACACACGGGAGGACTTTGCGTGGGGGTGGGCCTTAAGCCCTGCGGCCCCAGGTGAGGAGCGGGGCGGGGCGGGGCGGGGCAGGGCGGGCGAGATCAGCTCAAGCTCCAGCTCTCACAGCAGCGGGGGAGGGGAGAGGTAAGTGAGAGGGAGTGCTGGGGTGGAAAAGCTGCGGCGCGCCGGCAGCCCCGCCCCGCCCCGCCCGCCCCGCCCCGCCCCGCCTCGCCCCGCCCCGCCTTAGCCTCACGGCTGGCAGCCACTCGTTTTCCTGATTAATTTATTGGTCTATAGGGAGCGGGCATACCGTGTTGCCTTCCACCGCCGCATCGCCGCGCAGGTGAAGCGAGTGAGGGGGTAGGGGAGGGAGGGAGGGAGGGAGGGAGGAGGGAGGAGGGAGGAGGAGGGAGGGAGGAGGGAGGGAGGAGGGAGGGAGGGAGGGAGGGAGGGAGGAGGGAGGGAGGGAGGAGGGAGAGAGGGCGGGAGAGAGGGAGGAGGAAGGGAGGGATGGAGCAGCTCGGCGACTGGCGTTGTCCGAGCCGAGAATCGGACTGACTCAAGAAGACGTCCACTCACCGGGCACCGTCTGGATTCGATGCACTGCAGCGTGTATAGCAGGGCAGAGGGCAGAGGGTACCGTGACGGCGAGGCACTCCACCAGGCCCGTACATGCAAGAGACCCGCCCTACGATCGGCTAGTGTGGTGTGACCCGTACAACTAGTACAGTACAGAAGCTGAGCGAGCAGCGGACAAGTGCGGGGCGGGGCGGGGCGGGGCGGGGCGGGGCACCGCGCCGCTCTAATAGTGCCCTGGCGTGATGCTCCAGGGGGACCCTGCCGGGGGCCCAGGCCCGGGCCCGGGCCCAGTCCTGCGACATGCACGGCCCGAGTGCAGGCCTGGCCTGTCCCTGGCGGTACGTGTGTGTAATTGCCACACGCCCAAACGCACCCCGCACAGCGCCGCACCGCGCTGCCCTAGTAAACCCCTGCCCAGCCCTCCACCACATCTCTTCATGAAACGACGCAAATTTATTTCTGAGGTTCTTCATGTTTTCCCTCCATCGCTTTGATGTGAAAAGATTAAGAATACGGGATCTAAAAAAAGAAAAAACATCTGTGGTATGAAATATGCGGCAACCCCTCCCCTTATTCCAAAAAATTTAATATAGAACACTAAAAGGTGCACCGTACTCTCTACCTCCGCCCTGCGTGCCGAGGAACAACTCGTTCCACCCCACTCCACCCGGCGCCGTGCCACTCAGCGCCTCTTTCGCGCCTCTCCGCCCCGCCCGCCACACCCGCCACACCCCTATCACATCACACACGGCAGCCACCCCGCCCCGTTAACTTGCGAGCGGCAAGTAAGTCGAGCCGAGCCGAGCCGAGCCCTGCCGGTGTATCGCCGGTGTCTGTGCGGGGCGCGGCGAGGTGCGGCGGGGCGGGGCGGGGCGGGGCGGGGCGGGGGAGTCATTTGGCGGACCATCTCGGTAACGATAATGGATACAGCTCCGGCGGGCGGCGAGGAGGCAGGGCGGCACGGCGAACCCCTCGCAGGTAGGCACACCCGCCCCGCCCCGCCCCGCCCCGCCACTGCCTGATCAATCGGGAGCGACGAATGTGTCGGGGAGGCCCCGGAGGATGTGTGCCTGCCTGGCCCTGCCCGGAACACCCCGAGAGTGGCAGATATATACACTCTAGTCCGTCTAACGGGGGGGGGGGGGGAGGGGGGGGCCGTTCTGCCGCGGAAGTATAGGGAGGCGGCTAAGTGGGACGGCGGAAGAGGCATGGCTAAGGCGGGGAGTCGCGTCGCGTCGCGTCGCGTCGAGTCGCACGCATATCGGCGAAATGATGACAAATACGGCATGCAGATGGCTCTGCTGACGAATGCGCCCCGAGAGAACATGTCGCCGGGGCGGGGTGGGGGTGGGGGTGGGAGAGGAGGAGCAGGAGGAGGGGGAGGAGGAGAGAGAGAGAGAGAGAGAGAGAGAGAGAGGCGAGAGAGAGAGAGAGAGAGAGAGAGAGAGAGAGAGAGAGAGAGAGAGAGAGAGAGAGAGAGAGAGAGAGAGAGAGAGAGAGAGAGAGAGAGAGAGAGAGAGAGAGAGAGAGAGAGAGAGAGAGAGAGAGTGTACATATACGTTTATATACGTACTGCAGAGCGGTAAGGTGGCCAGCCTGGGGCGCAGCAAATTAAGGGAAGTCCACGCAAGCAGGCTGGCAGGCCTGAGAGATGCAGAGAGAGGGGCTACGACTCCGCTCAGCGCTGCTCCTCTCCTTGTAAGTGCCGCTCTCGCATTTTAATTCAATAACCCCGGCCCGGCCGGCAGATAGGCTAGCGGGGGGCTATGACCCTCGCCAGAGGCCAGCACGAGTGGAGGGATTTCCAACGTAGTGCGTCGGATTTTTTTTTACAATTTTTTTTTGTCATGCTCACATGATTAGTATTCAACTGTGAAAAATATCTTTGTAAATTTACGACTGTTTTTTTTTTCGTAACTTGCCATTCACAAACGGTGTTGTAACTTTACGATCGCAATCGTAAATTTACGAAAGCCAATTTGTGCTCGTTTAAGAATCACATATCGATACCAAGTGCCCTTATAATTTCGTAATTTTACAATGTCATATCGTAACTTAACGACATTTCTCATGGAAAATTTTCCCGTAACTCTTACACACATTTCTCACCGTGCCTGCTACACCTGAAAAAATAGAGTGTATCGCGTGCGGTGAAGTGGCGGTGGTGGCGGCAGTAGCTAGCTGCTCGCCCAGTTGAGTAGCCAATAAGACCACCAGGGGCAAGAGCTTCATGCTCTTTGGGACGGGGAGGGGAGGAGAAGGAGGAGGTTATTTCTCCGTCCTCCATTCGCGCGATCGTTTCCCCGTCATCTCGCGCTGCTCTTACCACTACTACCGCGCTAGTGATGCCGAAGGAAAATGAAGTGTCTGGGATTTAAAAAAAAAAAATAACGGCCGATGCTATTTTTTCCCTCTTTTATATCAACACTCACAATACACCGAGGTCAAGTCGGGGAAAAATATGGAGCTTAAGCGTCGTCCCGAGTATGGAAGTGGGGTTTTAGTGTGTTCTAAGTTTCTCTTTTCATCATTTTTGTCAAAACAAAAAAGATGAAATCAGCAGAGGTAGTTTTTGCCACATGCATCCAACCCAAATGTATACGTCCGTGTCCCCACCCCACCCCGCCCCGCCCCGCCCCGCCCCGCCCCGCCCCGCCCCGCCACACGGCGGTAATGTGAGACATGAGGTTTACGTGCCGCTAGCGAACAGCCCCCCTGACCTCTTGATGGCCCAAACTTGAGAGCAGCGCGCGGCATGACAGCCCGACCCCGCCCCGCCCCGCCCCGCCCCGCCCCGCCCCGCCCCGCCCCGCCCCGCCCCGCCCCGCCCCAAGCCCCAAACAGCAGTGTATAGTGGCGCCACCCCACCCCACCCCACCCCACCCCACCCTACCCCGCGTGTCGTGTCAGGGCGCTGCCGCCCTCACGCCGTCGCGTGGCGTGGCGTGGCGCGGCGGGGGCTTCACTGCACCCCAGCGACCTATTACATTTCCAGCCCGGGAATCGAGCTCCCATTTTGTGAGCGGGATAAAAACTGTACCGTATTGTAGGCGGTGGCGCCGCGCCGCGCTATTGGCTGAGGGGAGCCCGCCCCGCCCCCATCTCCACCCCGCCGCACCCCGCCGCACCCCGCCGCACCCCGCCGCGCCCCGCCGCGCCCCTCTCTACCCACCGCGACTTACCTCACCAACTGCCTGGCTCCATTCTGTTCCAATTCTTCCGACTTACGGCGAATGAAATCAGGGCGGGGTCGGCTGCTCGCACTGCTCGGCTGCTCGCACTGCTCGGCTGCTCGCACTGCTCGGCTGCTCGCACTGCTCGGCTGCTCGCACTGCTCGGCTGCTCGCACTGCTCGGCTGCTCGCACTGCTCGGCTGCTCGGCTCACTCGGGTCTCGTAGCCCGGTGCGGTAATGGACTCGATGGTCTTGCGGTAGAGTAGAGAGACTGAGACTGGAGGCGGCCGGGCCGGCCGGGCCGGGCCGGGCCGCTGCAGAACGACGGGAGAGTGAGTGGGACGAATGAAGAACGCACTACCGTGCACGGAAGTACCGCCGCGCTGCGCAGAAGGCGCTGGCACGTTGTATAGAGAGAGGAATCTTCTACCAAAATAAATAAAATGTAAACCAAAGGATTCAGAATTATTACTGTTGGCTGAGCTAAATTTTAATTTTAATTTGTAATTTGGACTTTAAATGCTCTCAGCCCTGTCAGAAAGTGCCAGGGGAAGGGGAGACCGACGGGAAGCAGACGGCGTGGAGCGAGGCGCTAGCCGGGAGACGTGGGATTTGGACAGGCTTGCCAACCACCAATGCAAAACTACCAACTGTAAATTATCGGTGTTTTAGCTTCCAATTTCAGTGCACCGCAGGCCAAGGTAGACGCACTTTTAGCTCAGCTTTTTTAACGTGCGTCTACCTTGTTATTATTATTGCTCCACGTTGCTCTGCGTTTTTGTTTTGTTTTTTGCCTGGGTGTCGTTTTGTTTCGCACCGTAACACCCCTCGCCCTCGCCTCGCGGCCCTCGCGGCCCCACCCAGTATAAGGCGCACCCCGTCTTGTCCTTGGAGGCCAGCTTGATGCTGCCTAGCGGCGCCGGGCCGGGCGCACCTCGCCGCGCACCGCCCGGCCCGCCTCAAAGAGAGGGCGCTCTCGCAGCAGAAAGGAGTAAGCCGCCCCGCCCCGCCCCGCCCCGCCCCGCCGCAACAGGGAGAAAGCCTCATGAGCCGGGGTTGTCGCCGGGACTTGCAGAGCCGAACCGGGAGTTTATACGATCTGGATTTGTTTCACTGCGCTGCTGCCGAGGGGCAAAAGAGAAGGGGAGAGGCGCGAAGAGGAGACGGCATGAGATAGAGAAAGAGAGGAGAGAGGGAGAGGGGGGAGACAGGGAGAGGGAGGGAGAGGGAGATGGGGCGGGGCGCCCTGATGTCGGGGCGACTGTTTGCGCAGATTCAGGCGGGAGCAAGGGCGGAACAGGGCGGCCCTGGGATTTGGCATTTCATGGCGACAGGAGCGTCTAGGGGTAAGGACTGTAAGGGCTTGTCGCCATCTATCTATCCATCCAACACGAGCGAGTCCGCGTGTACCCGAAACAGAGACATTCATAGCTACCGCAAACGGCGTATGTTACAACTTTAAGAAATAACGCAGAACGCAGCGTTATCATGCCCGCTCAGGCCTATGGGGGCTGTTATAGCACCCAGAAAAATCGTTTCTTGATCCAAGTAGTGGCTCAAAATCAAATCTGCACTTTAAAAAAAAAGCAGAAATGCTATTAATTTCAAATAATTATTTGAAAGAAAATTTCTTTCGTGTGAGTAGAATATTACCTTGGTATCAAGAGGAGTGTTGATCTAGGGTCAATGGTCTTGGGCATGTGCTTGGATCAAGAAACGATGTTTCTGGGTGAGGTGATCCTAATCTCAACGGGTGACAGGGGTACGCGGGGTACCGGGGTGCGTTCGACACTCCCCGGAGTATTGTATACCTACCGGGGTACGTAACCCGGATGATCTGCTGGCGGTTAGGTCCTCAAGTCCCGGACAGTCCACGCGCCTCCTGAGGGGCGATCACGGGGGCGATGCTACGCCCCGCCCCCGACAGTATATTCCGACACGACTTGTTTCCGAGCCATAACGGCCTTGTCTTTGCCGTAAAATCGCGATCAGAGGGCCGCCGCGGTGCGCGGCCCGGTCCGGAGGGAGGGAGGGGCTGTTCCGGGGGGAGTTTTGGGACGAAGCCGCGCGCACGTGTTTTTCACACTCACGTCGGGGACACAAATAAATAATAATAATAGAAAATAAAAAAATAAAAACTACTCGACGAGCGGGATTTTTCAAAGTCCCGACCGCGCCGCACAATTTCCCTGTTAACACGATTAGAGGTAGTTTTCTCAGAGCCGACGCCCTTACCTCCTCCCCCTTCTTCCGTTCGCGCCCTGCACGGTCCACCCCGCTCTCCCTTTGCCTTGCCTCTCTCTTTGTCTCGTTCCTCCAGCCCCGGCCCCGGCCACTGTGGCGTTGGAACCCCGCGGCCCCGCACCAGCCTAATCCTCTACAAAACTCAATTTATTGGCCGGGGTCCCACTGTTGGCCACCCGCCCGCGCACGGGCCCCGCCCCACCCCGCCCCGCCCCGCCCCGCCCCCCCGCCCTCCCTCTGGCCACGCCCCGTGGTGGGCCCGCGCCCGGGCCCCTCGCCTCGCGCCCGCCCCACCCCCGGAGCTGAGGAGAGGAGAGGAGACATGGCCCACCACCGACAGCCGCTTTTTCGCGACTCAGCCTTTATATCCTAAACTCTGATGGAGTTAGGAGCCGGGCCGAGGGGCGGGGCGGGGCGGGGCGGGGCGGGGCGGGGCGGGGCGGGGCGGGCCCTGGAGCAGAAGGAGGGGGTGAAAGTGGAGGAATAAGGAGGGTGGGCGAGTGTGAAACGCGGGTGAAGGGGCTCCGGAGGGGCTCGCGCGCAGAACAAGTTTACCTGGAGCGCTACATCGGCTGAGCCGAGCCGGGCGCAGCGCAGGGGCAGACGCGCGCGCACACACACGCACATCCGAGGGGGAAACAACTCTAGATTTTGGTCTACAGGTGTCGTGAATTTTTGTTGTTTATTTGGAAATTTTTGTTTTGATATTTTTCTAATGTTTATGATTTATTCTGAATTGTTCTGATTTGTTCCGATTTGTTCTGAATTGTTCTGAACTTTTCTGAATTTTCTGATCTGTCTGAATGATTAGGTGTACAAAAATCTCAAAGTTGTTTCCCCCTAGCGCACATCGCCTTGTGAGCTGCTGGAAGGACAGAAGAAAAAGAGGAAGAAGAAGAAGTACGGGTGCTCGCGGTGGGAGTCTGCCCGCCCCGCACTGACGGAAGTCGAAGCGTTTGTCTCGATGTGCGGCTGGAAGTTCGCCAGGAGAAACTTCTCTATCTCTGAACGGTGGGCCGGGGTTGTGCCGCCTCCCCCCCCCCCCTCGCCCTGTGCTCCAGTGTCTCCTCCTCCGGCGTCGGCGTCGGCGCTAGACTGTTTAACTGTGCCGCAGTGTTCCCGGCTGTTACCCCGCCGCCTTTACGTGCCCCGGCCCCCGCCCGAACGGGCCTGCCCCCGCCCCGCCCCCCCGCCCCGCCCCGCCCCCCCTAACAGCGCGGTGCTGCGCTGCGGCGCTGCGCGGTCTGAGAGCTCTCAACATACATCGCTAATGGCCTTCCATTGCTTTCTCTCTCTCCCTCTCCCCCTCCCCTCCCTCGCCACCCACACCCTCTCTCTCCTCTACCGCCGCGCTCACGCCGTGCAAACCACAAGCAGGGGCTCTTCATTTTAGTGCCCGTCAGTTACACCCGGGAAGTGCCCTTGGAAGGAAAGAGTGCCCGGAGCAGGAGATGGCCGAGGGCCGAGCCGAGGCGGTGCTGTGCTGGCTGCCGCGAGCAGCGAGCACTGGCTGGCACTGCCACTGCCACCGTTTTGAAAATGTGCACTCCCGTGTTCCGCATTGAACACGGCTTTAGAAATACGAACAGTGTCCAAAAGTCTCGGTGCAGAACGCGGCAGCAGCGGCAGCCTGCTGGCTGCAGGGGCGCGGTAGGCAATACGGCACGCGGCTGTGCGTTGGATTGCCTACCCCGAGCCCGACAGGCGCGCGGCACCCTCCCTCCCGCCGTGCTCCTCGCGTGAGCGCCTGCGAGCCTGAGTCTCTCCAACGCTCCTGTTCCTGATCAGCCCTGTGTGTGGAGGGAGCCGTTCAGTACCCGCCCCTCCCATCCTTTGCCTCTACCCCCTGTGGCCTTGCAGTCCCCCCCCCCTCCCCCTCCCCCCATCCCCTCCCCTACTCTTCTATTTTCTCCGACACGCATCGCATGTCGTGCGGCCGCTCGCTAGATTTGCCCTTGTCGTTGCGTTTCGCGTTTCACCCAAGTAATAGTTTTATCTTTGTAAGTGCCAGGTGGCAGGGAGCTGCCCGCCCCGGCCCGCCCGCCCCCTCCCCTCCCCGCCCCGCTCCGCCCCGCCCCGCCCCACCCTCCCCCGCCCCGCCCCGCCCCGCCCCGCCCCGCCCCGCCCAGCCCCGCCCCGCCCCGCCCCGCCCGCCCCGCACGACACCACTGCCCTACCCTGCCCAGCCCAGCCCTGCGACATCTTCAATTCCAAATGCACGGCGGCACGAAACACGCAGAAACATTCCGCCCCGCCCTTTATCAAAGAAGTGCCTGGCGGCTGCGGCCGAGCTGCGGCGTGCCTCCGCGTCGCGACCCACTCGGATTTTAATTCTAGTTCCATTCCACTCGAATTCCAGTTCCCTTATTGCACTTTTACGCAGAAAACAAAAAGACTTGCTGATATAGCGCCTGCAAATTTTTATTGGTCGGACAGCAAAAATATTGCTGACTCAACAAAGCCGATCGCAGTCACAGCTTCACAGTTTGCTGTCGCAGCTATTTTATTGCTAGGGTAGCAAAACAAATGTTGTAGGCGCTATATTTGCAACGAGGTTTGCTTAAACACCATGTCCTTCTCTCCGTGAATATACAGCGAAGCTGAATAAGAGGGTGTACTCGCATGTTTCTCCTCTCCTGCTCTTCAACCCTTCCCTCGCCCTAGTCCGCCTACCCGCTGCGTCCCGCCCAGCCCAGCCCGGCCAGAAATAAACCGTCGACATTTTTTCCAGGTCGAAATGGGCGGATTTATTACGACACGGAGGAGCGTGCCGCTGCCGCAGTCCAGTCCGGAGTCCTGAAATAATTAGCGGCGCGCCAGCGATAAAAATCTGGAGTGAATTGGGTGATGCCAGAGATAACATAGGATGAGGGGCTGGTGGCGGGGTGGGGCGGGGCGGGGCGGGGCGCGGGTCAGGCAGCCTTATAGACTCCCCAAATTCACAATTATTGTCACTGGGTGAGCCAGTTCACAGCCAACCGGTTTCATACAGGAAATGTAGAAAAATTATACATATTGATTTAAAATGGTTTTATTTAGTAACTTTTAATATACTGTAAATGAAGCCCTTTAGACAGGTCTTCCCTTTGGTCCATGAGTCCAAAGCCTGCAACACATAGTAGTTTGTAGACTTTTCCTCTAGTTTCAAGGCAACAAAATTACATTTTTTTCACACAGTTAAACAACAACAAATAAATGAAAGCCGAAAATAGCAGACTGTGGTTAAAGCATTTTTCCAGATTCCCACTCATTCACTTCAGCAGATCACTACCCAAACTGCAACATTTCTCCTTAACAAGCAGCAACAGTTTTAGCAGCATTGTGACTTGTGCCAGCATAATAGAGCGCCAGCTTTTAAATAAAGCAACAAGCTGCATGACATAGATATTTTTTAAATCATAATAATTTTGCTGAACAATCCAAACTTTTCAAGGGTGCATCCTTTGACTAAAGAGGACAAAGGGGAAGACAGAAGGCAATCACAACAAAAATGTTGTTGAGTTACTTTCTCTTCCATCTTTAAATATGGACATAAAAAATAGAGATAACAATCTTTATAAAAATATATTAAAATTATAAACTCAAAACACTATTTTACAGAGAAAAAAGAGAGAAGAAGTTGCCTTTTTCCTTGGAAGGCAGGGTCTAAATAGAGATTGACACTAATGGGGGTAAAATAAATAATCAGTAAAAGTAAAGCAACACAATGATCTTTGTGCATTGGATAGATATTGTTTAATTACAAGGTTATTATTAAGCATGTATCACAGTTGCATAATAATGCTACATTACGACAAAAAACCTCAGCAACTCTCAGCATAAAATTTTCAATGGGGAGTTAACGCGCTTTTTGACCTTAAAAACTAAGGGAAGCAGATGCACTCAGCAATTAGGGTTTTGCCAGAAGCATGTAAACACAAACACATATTCACAAACATATACATTTTAAGAGTTGTTAGCTTAAGGTCATCATTGTGAATCATAAGTATCAGAAGTGTCACAACACTAATCACCATTATATGAACTTAAATACTGGCTGGGACTTTCAGAAATCTAGCTGCACAAATGCGCAAGACAGCAGTTAATATGGCGAAGAAATGAAGTTTTATTTTATTTATATCACAATGTCTTCAAAGTACACAGAAGATTAAGTGCTTAAGAATTATGAAGATACTTAGTAAAGCATTCTGCAGACCATCGGTTTAAGCAAAATTAATTAGAATTAGTACTGATGATTTAATACCTAGCTTGTGAGATTTGTGGTTGACTGCCTACTGTCTCAGTTTGGCTGGAGGATACCCAGCCTCCCATTTCCATATCCATTTTTCTTTGGGTTTCTTTTTCCTGAAAATTTAGAACATAATATATCAAAATTGAATGTCAGTAAGAAAGCTCTCTGAGGAGGGAGTGAAATTTCACAATACCTCTGCAACAATTCGATGGTACTCTTCAATCTCATATTGGTACTTTGGAGTTGTAATACCAAAAAAGCTGGCAAGCGATTCTCCAAGGTAATCACACACTTGAAGTGTTTGAGAAGCTGCAGTTGCTGCTTGGTACCACATCCAAGGAAACCAAGTCATCTGTCTCTAAACAAATAAAAACCAAACACTTAATAAACAATAAATTCTTTTAAGGTGTTCATTGCAGGAAAAGGGAAAAAGAAAAGACATACTGGATCAATATGTGCAATTTTGTTTTCTGCTTTGAAGTCAGGTGTATCTTCATCTTCATCAGTGCTATACTCCTCCAGTGTTCCATCACTAAAGTGAAGAATACGGCGAGGTACCCTCTTCTTTTTCATAGGTTGGTTCCAAGTCTCTCCTTGAGGTTTCAAAAGATCCGACTCTCTAGTGGCCTAAAACAGGTAAAAGTTAATGGAAATTTATTTGAAAACTAGGATAGGATGGTATGAAATTAGAGGCTAATGCAGTTAGCAACAAAAACGCACTGACACGGTGACTACAAAGGCAAGTTAGTAGCAGAGGGTTAACTTAACAATTTCATAACAAAACTTATGCGTTACAAGAGCTTGTATAGACTTGCGCACAGACATTGCAATCAATGAGAGTTAAACAATGGTTTACCTCCACACCAATGATAGAATCCTGTAGAGTTTCCTTCATGTTTCTGTTATCTTTTTCTTTTTCTTCAAACAAATATTTATAAATTTGTTGTATATTTATACATTGAAACTCAACAATAAAGAGAGCTGTCAAAGGGGAACAATAAGCAAGGTTGCACTGTTGCACTTTGTGATGTCACCCAACCCACAACAAATAACAAACTGTTGTTGGCATGTAGAGCACAGACAAATGACTGCCGACCGAATGAAAAGTTCGGTGCAGTTTCTCATCCTTCATACCGAAACTGGAATTGGCGCGTGGTTTAACCGGTTTAACTGGTGCAGGGACATCACACATTTGTCTGTTTTATGTAATATGTACTCGTAAATAAAAAATAAAATATGAGCAAAGGGGTCTCTCAGGTAAATCAAATTGAATATGATCGAAGAAGTATATTATGGGAAATCGAAAGAAAACTAGCATGGGGCAGTATCTTCTGGGCTGAATGTCAAGGCGCTTACAATCTTGAAACCCATAAATAAGTGATATATTTGGGTGAGAAATAGAGAGAAAGGGAATTTGATTGCGGGTAGCAAATCAGCCTGTTCAATGACAATGAGATATTCTGCATGAACCTCTGAGTCTGGGGGAGTTTCTCTGTAAATAAAATTTGACATTCCATAAGCAAATTTAAAGAAAGTGAACTGCATCTCATAAATTTCTGTTTTTCGATTTTTTTTATTTTTTCAAGCATTGTACACAACAGCCAAAACAAAATTAAAAATGAATGACTAGACAGATAAAATGAAACTACATACAATGGAAAAGAAAGAAAAATCCAATCAACCCACAGTTTCTCATAAATACTTTCTTGATTTGTCAACTTTAAGAAAATGCTAAGTACAAGTTAAAATTTACTTGTCCCATTTGCTTTCAATAGAAACAAATAAAATCTTCAAATTAAGAAGGTAAGAATTGAGCTGAGTTCAAAATAATGAGTTCAAAGGCGTGCAATTCGGGATTTGGCCTGATGAAGTTACAAATCCGCTTGTCCTGCAAGCAGATGATGTGTCCTTTTGAACTTCACACTAAATTGATTACAGTTGGCAAGAAAGTTTTTAAAAAACTGAACAGATCTCAATAAATTAAAAAAAAAAAAGAAAGAAAAAAGAGTACAAACTAATTATAGACACTTTTCACTTGTCAGATGATCATTGTAAAATATACTAGGATACATAAATATTCGGGGGGGAAAATTGTACGTAGTCAGGTATTTAACACTGACTGTTATGTCCCACACAGGTGTGGGAAAAGAAGACACCTGATGGAGAAAAGTCATCCTTTCATGAACAGGAACAGTTAACTGATCAAAGATTGAGATTCATGTTAAAAACTTTTGAAAAGCATGATAAGAACCTAGTTAATAGGTAAAGGATATTTAAAATACTTGAATACAAGGAAATATACAAATATGGACACAATTCATTCTTTCCTATAGGAAAATAATTACAAGTTTGCTATAAGAGTACCTATAGAGGCCATAAAATTTAAGTCACCAAAAAATAAGGAGGTAAAAAATTTAGTATAGAAAACAATTTTTTCATAGATAGATTGAAACGTTGACAGAATAAATAAGCCTCACAGCTCTACATTTCAATAATATAAATGTGGGCAAGTTTTTGGTTATGCACAGAGAAAATGAGCAGAATCTGTTGTTTCAGACTTGTATGCATGATCCAATGCATGTTGTCATTGTTTTAAAAAAAATGCAATTGAATGCAGTCCGAGTTCATATACCTTTTAAATTAAAAGTATAAAATTTGTAGGACACAAAAATAAATAGAATTCTTAAACATCTATAAGAATTTCCTAAATTTGACAACTTTTCGTCTTTTGTAATCAGTTTGTCAACATGCCTATTTACCACTATACCTTTTGAATCATTTTTTTTATAATTTACAGATACAATGGTCAGTCAGTAAAGGAAATTTAGACCAAAGGTATAGATGGGTCAGAGTATGGCACTGAACATGGCTGTAGCCGGCACTGCATGGTGGAAAAATATTTATCCATGGACGATTTGCATAAGGCTAATTTACAAATCTGACTCTCCATACAATGCAGTAGAGAAAGACATGTAATCCAAAGCCCCAGGGACAGCATTTGGTCCCTTGAATGGAGGCATGCGCTGGATGCAATATTCAGCTTGGTCAGGGGGCAATTCACGTCGAAGTTCATCAGGCAATATGTAGGGCTGGAAACCAAAAATAGAATCAGAACATACTTATGCAATGTCCAAGCTTTAGTTAAAAAATTTTTTGTGGCATTACCTTGTCTCCCGCAAGGATACGGAAGGAGTCAATAACTTGTTCAGCTGTGTCAGTATCAGTTGATTCGCGTGTCATGAAGTCCAAGAATGCATCAAAGTGGACATAGCCAGTATTGTTAGGATCAACAATGGCCAGGATTCGTTGGAAGTCAATTTCACCCTGTAAAAGGAATTGATACATTAGATCAAGACACTTTTTGGTTAGTAAAAATGTTTAAAATATCTAGCGAAAAAAATACCTGTCGGTCTTTGCCAATGCTGTAACCAAGGCTAACTAGGCAGGATTTGAATTCATCAGGAGCCAGACGTCCAGTGCGGTTCTTGTCGAAGTGGTTAAAGCTTGAGCGGAACTCTGTAAGTTGTTCTTGAGTAATACCCTTTGAATCCCTTGTCAGAATCTGGTTTTCCACCTCATTAATGTTGCGGTTGATAGACGTCAAGAGTTGCTCCCATCCGACACGTAGCGTTTCCATTGTGTAAGCAGTGTACCTATAGGCACAGCATTGTCATTCAAAACTTGTAATGAAGATCACATGCCAGTAGCATTCAAAAAGAAAAAGAAAACACAACTTACCTGTTTTCAAAGATCATGCCCTCTTGTACAGCCTGGTGTATCTTTTCTAGCTCTTCAATGTGAGGCTTGTAAGCATACACTCCCTGCTCATATTCCTTAAGCCGATGAAGCTGATCTTCCAGAGAGCCCTGCATGCCCATTCCAATAGCAGTGACCGCATCCATTTGTCTTTCGATCCATGGTCCAACTTGGTTCGCCTTTTCAGCGAATTGACGGCGCAACATTTCGTTGTTCTGCTGCTTGCGGAGCTCAGCCTGGAGGGTGGCGTCACGTTGAGGAACAAGTTGCCGAACCTCTGACCATTTCTTCGTCAAATCCTGAAATATACATAAATAGATAGTTAATGTTATTTAATTAAAAGGTCCACTTTATAGCCTTCTTTTATAAATAAAAATACAGACAAATGACAAGAAACAGCAATTTAACAATTTTCTTTAATTTCGTATTGTGTATTGTAGGCAAACTTGCAGCCAACAAGACTAATTGCAGCACTAAAGAGTAAGGTTTTCTCACTAGGATGAAGTAAATGGGTGTATTTTCATTCACTAGAAAGAAGAACCCATACCTCCAGATTTCTAACAATCTTCCTTGCAAGCATGATAGAAAGTCATCACAGCAGAAGAGAAAATGTTTATATAAAACAAAACACTTACATGAGCAGTGAGAGTGGTGTAGGGATTTTCAAGACCACCAGGGACCTGGTACTTCTGGACTGTTTGCTCCACTTCACGGACCAGGTTTACAATGGAGTTGTATTCTTTGTCCGCCTCTCCAAGGGTAGCCTTGAACTGGCTATGAGCATCAAGCAGGCCTTGAATTTCTTCCATGGTATGTACAATGAACATATCAACAAGATCTTCCCGAGTACCATCAAGCCAGTTGTTAAACGGCTATAAATAAAATAGAAAACAAATTTAATAAGATGCTATAGAATTAAGAAAACCACTCCAGAACTACTAAAGAAGTTTTCTGATCACATACCGCTGCCCTCTTGGCAAACTCCAGGTGAAGGATGTCAATCTTTTCTAGAATGCGTTCAGCTTCATCAAGAGCTTGACGGCGACGCTGAGTGAGTCCACCGAGGCGATCCCATTGGTCACAAATTCTTTGACAGCGAGTGTTGACAGAAACTGAATCGTGGTACTCCAGGGTGCTAATAGGGGAAAAAAAAATTGTGAAAGAATAAACAACATTATATAAAAGCTGAACATAATTCATAAACCCTATGAATAAAAAATCCTTACTTCAACTCCTGAGCAATGGCAGCAATTTGTTCCACACGATCTTGGTGTGCAGCAAGGTCACTCTCAAAGGCTTCATGTTTCTTCTTCAGAGCCTTGAGCTCATTCAACTTGCACTGACGGAAATCTTGACTCTGAAGCATTTCCTCTTTGCCCCTAGTCCATTCCTCGTGAATGTCAGCTTTATGCTTGAACTTCTGAGCCAAGTGTTCCAGACGTTCAAGCCTGCACAGAAGAGGGGAAAAGTTTCAATGGAGAAATGATAGAGTTTGATATTATAAAGGACACATGAAAAACCATGTACCTCATCATCTCAGAAAGAAGCCATTCTTCAAACGCCTTTTCTGATGTTTCCAGACCCTTCCAAGCATTAGCAATGTCCTAGAAAAAAAAAACACACATAGAAGCTTAGATTTTTACAAAATAATTCAGATTTTTCTCAAGAGGACAACATGCACACTTACAGACACCATTTTGCCTTCAGTGGGCATGTAAGCTGGTCGGTTGGAGAGACGCAGCTTTGTCTGCAAGGTGTTGAAGTTGGTCTCCAGCTTGGCTTTCTGTTCAACGCGTGGGGGCTTGTGTTTGCGGCGGTAAGTACGATACTCCTCCAGCTTGCGTTGAACACCGGCCAGAGAGTTGTCCGACTGACGGCTCTGGAGCCAAGGCATGGTTCGTCGGATCCACTCCAACAGCTACAAAAAACAGAAAACTGTTTAGATATACCACAAAACATACAAGTTGAAAGATAAGGCAAAATTTTCACTCACATCACTGGCCAGGCGCTCATATTCTTCCATGAGACGTTCGTTTTCTTGATTCACTTTGAGTACTTTGCAGATCCTGTTGGCAGCTGTCTCTGCCTGCAGAGAAATTTAAGCAGCTCATAATTTGTCCTTACTGACAATTATTGATTAAGAAGAGGTAAATAAAGCAATATACAATTTATATAATATAAAGAAAACTACAAGCAAAGAAAAGCAAAGGTCAACTGAAATATTAAAGATGCATTTATAGCTAGATAATTCACAATAAAGCTATTTGCGGCACAAAATCATCCTCCTCACCTTCTGGGCACCGGAGAAGCAATGGTAGTATGATGAGACATAAGTCATAATGGCACGTTCATCAGGCATCGCAGTATGGGTCATATCTGCAGGCATTGGTCAGGGTATTTGACCATTAGCATATTATGCTCACACAAAAATGCACACAACAAAAATATTAGGGGTAAACAATCAGACTGTTGAAGTATTTAGCTTGGAAAAGGAACAAAAAACATGTTAAAGTGTACTTGGGAGTTACAGATGGTTTGTTTGAAATTAAATACAGTATTATGTTAAATCAAAACCCTTTTTTCATGCAGCACATGCTACTGTTGAAAAATATATGGTTATAACATTGTGTCATGCTTGTTAAGTTGCAATATAAATAAAAGGGCACACAAAAAAAAACAAAAAAACAAACAAAAATATTGTTTAGTCATCTTCTGGTGCTTTCAGGGTTAGATGACTGCAACAAATATTTGTTATTTGGCTATCAAAGTGAAGTCACACAGATCAGTTAGTCAACAAAGAGCATTTCTAAATTTTGTTTATCTTCCAGTGCTGTACCTGTTGAGCACCCTGGAAGGCATGATAGTAGCATGACACATAGGTCATGATAGCACGTTCATCTGGCTTAGGAGTGTTGATAAGGTCTGAAACCACCACCAATCTATGTTAACATCCTTCACCAAAGAAAATTTCTTTTAAATATGATTAAATCAGACCTAATTTTGACTTTCCCCCAAAATTCTAGTCATGAGACAGTTTTAAATACTACATGAAAGTCAACAAATGATATTTCACCTTCAGGATCCAACATGCGTGGGATGTCAAGGTACTTCTCAGCAACATCAAAGGCAGTGTTGAGATTCTCCAGCGGATTGTCCTTGGACAACTTGCTGTAGTCGATAAGGTCTGGGCGGTGACGGTGAATGAGAGCACAGAAAGCCAAGCCATCCTTGAAGCTAGAGAGGAAAAAGCAACACAATTTTATCAATATAAAAGCATTATAAGAAAAACATTTATCAACAAGTGTGTATAATATGAAGACTATCTCTCTTGGTTTATCTGAAATAATACAAAATTTTTATACCTGAGGTGGAAGTTCTGTACATTGACATTTCTGTAAGGAGCAGTTTTACGCTGGCACCAAAGAAGAAGACCCTCCTTGGCTGTCATTTCTTCAACAGAAATGTCCTGGATGGCGAATCGGAGAATGATGGTCCAAATCATACCCAATGTCATCTTCAGGTTGCCATCCACAATTTCTGAAAGTAAAGAATAACCACATATTACTTCAAACATGGGAATCATACAAAAAAAAAGAAAAAGGCAAGCAACAAACTTTGAGCATTACCTTCGGCACCGATGGAAACCAACTTAACACCCTTGCTGGCGATAAAGTCGAGGGCCTTGTTGACGTTGGCGATCTTGTGGAAACGCATCTTGCCTCGGTCGGGCTTAGGGAGGGTCTCGCCGGATATCACCTCCAGCAGCAGCATCAGCTTGAGGCCGTTGCGGAAGTCCTCCTCGATATTCTCGATGGCTGTGCCAGCCTTGCGCAAGTGTGAGTTGCACCATGCCGTGAAGGTCTACAACAAAGCAAAGACAACGATTTTTGTAAGAATCGGGCGCAGGCAGGAAGGAGGCAGCAAGTACAAAGTCTCTACTTCTCCTAGTCCCACAAGAATGACCACTCTCTTTTTGGCAGTGTGATCGACTCGGCTAGGCTCGGCGTGGCCCTGCTCGAGGTGGCCCGGCCCCGGCCCCGGCCCCGCAAGCTCGCGCCAGTGCAAGGCTCTGACCCCACGTCACCACGCACCGGCCGCGGCGACGCGTCGCGGCGCCAGGCGTCGCCGCCAGGCCCGGCGCCGAGGCCCGTGCGCCCCTTGCACCACCAGCACCAGCACCAGCACCAGCACCAGCACCAGGCAAGGCCAGTCACCACGCACGCGTCACGCGGCCGCGGCGTCGAGGCCTCACCAGCACCAGCGTCTGACGTCACCACGCGGCCGCGGCGACGCGTCGCGGCGCCAGGCGTCGCCGCCAGGCCCGGCGCCGAGGCCCGTGCGCCCCTTGCACCACCAGCACCAGCACCAGCACCAGCACCAGCACCAGGGCAAGGCTCTGACCCCACGTCACCACGCACCGGCCGCGGCGACGCGTCGCGGCGCCAGGCGTCGCCGCCAGGCCCGGCGCCCCGGCCCGGGCGCCCTTGCACCACCAGCACCAGCACCAGCACCAGCACCAGCACCAGGGCAAGGCTCTGACCCCACGTCACCACGCACCGGCCGCGGCGACGCGTCGCGGCGCCAGGCGTCGCCGCCAGGCCCGGCGCCGAGGCCCGTGCGCCCCTTGCACCACCAGCACCAGCACCAGCACCAGCACCAGCACCAGGGCAAGGCTCTGACCCCACGTCACCACGCACCGGCCGCGGCGACGCGTCGCGGCGCCAGGCGTCGCCGCCAGGCCCGGCGCCGAGGCCCGTGCGCCCCTTGCACCACCAGCACCAGCACCAGCACCAGCACCAGCACCAGCACCAGGGCAAGGCTCTGACCCCACGTCACCACGCACCGGCCGCGGCGACGCGTCGCGGCGCCAGGCGTCGCCGCCAGGCCCGGCGCCGAGGCCCGTGCGCCCCTTGCACCACCAGCACCAGCACCAGCACCAGCACCAGCACCAGGGCAAGGCTCTGACCCCACGTCACCACGCACCGGCCGCGGCGACGCGTCGCGGCGCCAGGCGTCGCCGCCAGGCCCGGCGCCGAGGCCCGTGCGCCCCTTGCACCACCAGCACCAGGGCCTTCTCTACCTTGGCGGGCCGCTGGTCGTCGGGCGTCACTTCGAGCAGGCACTTGAAACCGGCGAAGGGGAGGTCGGCGCGCTCAATGAGCAGCTCCTCGTCGGACAACAAGGGCAGCTGGGGCTCGGGTTCCGGTTCGGGTTCCGGTTCCGGTTCAGGCTCGGGCTCCGGCTCGGGTTCCGGTTCCGGCTCGGGCTCCGGCTCGGGCAGCACGAGGGGCGAGTCGTCCAGCTCGATGGTGAGCAGGTCGAGCAGGTCGTGGGGGTGCAGCGCGGGCAGCGGCGGCGACACGGCGCGGCCCTCGAACCCCTTGCCGTACACGGGCATGGCCACGGACTCCATGAAGAGCGTGTGCGTGTCCTTGTCGGCGGCGCCGGCCAGCCCGCGGGGGTGCACGTCCTCGTGGGGCGGCTCCACATGGTGCGCGGGCGGCGGCAGCGGCGGCAGGGGGTTGTGCGGCAGCAGCGCGGGCTGCGGCTCCACGCTCGTCGGCAGCGGCGCCCCCAGGTCGCCCAGGGCCGTCTCCAGCTCCCGCGTCGGCGTCGCCACGAAGGGCCGCGTCTCCCACACCAGCGGCGCCGGGGTGGGCCCGGCGCCGGCCCCGGGGGCCCCGTCCCCGTTCATCCGGAGCTCAGCGGGAGGAGCGCGTCGCGTCGCGTCGCGTCGTGTCAGCCAGCCGATGCACCTCGCTGCGCTGCGCGTGCGGTGCGCTGCGTCGTGCCGAATGCGATAGACTGCCCTGTGCTGTCCTGCGGACCCGCACTGCCAGGCCCTTCGGCTCACGGCGACCCGATTGCAAAAAGAAATCCATCTCGATTCGAGAGGCCAAGGCTCCCGGGAAGCCCTGCCAGACCGCCCGCCTCACCGCGCCCCGCCCCGCCCCGCCCCGCCCCGCCCCGCCAGGCCACGCCTCGTCAGGTCCCCGCCAGGCATTCCAACGCAGTGCAATTGCGTTCACAAGTCGACACGCAGCCCAGCCCAGCCCAGCCGGCCGCGGCCCAGTGTGCCCGGCCCGGGCCTGAGGATGCGCCGCGCCGCGGCCGGCTCACCCCATCCCGGCCAGTAGGACAACATCCTCCAGGACGACCTCCTCCAGGACGACCTCCTCCAGGACGACCTCCTCCAGGACGACCTCCTCCAGGACAACATCCTCCAGGACGCCCGGCCAGGATCGCCGACGCGGTGGCAGAAGGCTTGTCAGTAAGACTGCGTCACCAACAGGTCACACCGGAAACCCGCGATAAGCGTGTGAATGAGAACGTCGTACATTGGTAGGAGCGAGAATTTCCATTCATACACTTGTCCCCTCAAGTGAGTAAGTAAAATTCTCGGGAAAAAAATTCACACCTTTATTTATCCACAATCGTGAGTTTCCAGTGCGACAGTTTCGCCCAACGCGACGCCGTCTGGAGGACCGTGCGCGGGGAAGGACCGCTAGACTGGGTGGGAGTGGTGGAGGGCCCGGCCAAAGCGCGGTGGGCGGGTAGGCAACACCGCGCACGCGCGCAGGGCGGGGCTGCCTACCTCCCAGGGGCTCCTCTCCTAGAGTCCTGGAAGAACGCAGGAGAGGAGAGCAGGGGAGGGGAGGAGGATAGAGGGAAGGAGGTGAAAGAGAGGAGGGGAGGTGGTAGGAGGGGAGGGGGAGGGCTTCCACGAACGAGATATGCCGGTATGGACAGAGTGCTGAGTTGTCAGTGTCAGGTCGCGTCGCACTTTAGGCCGTGCGAAAGCCTGCATCACTATGTGGAGCACTTGTCATTCGAACCTGACAACCTACTGGCCTACAGCGCGCCGCGGCTCCATCCGCGGCGGGCGTGGGCATGCACGCGCCTGCGCACCTGCACCTGCACGGGGCGCAGGTGGTGCTACAGGTGTCAGCCCGCGCGGGCAGCAGGGGGGAGCAGCGCAGCGGGGCCAGGCAGACAGCATGCGAGCAGGCCGGCCGGCCAGAGCCGTTCGTCCCCCGCGATTGTCCGCCATCCGAGTTTGGCAGCGGCGGGGCGGGGCGGGGCGGGGAAGGGCGGGGTGGGGCGGGGCGAGAGGAAGTCTGTCTGGCCGCGCAGATTCGCACAATGAGTTGCAGAGTGGAGATAATGTCCGCCAATTCACTTCCTTCCAGACCGCACCGCACCGTACAGGCCCGGCCGCGCCGGCCCCAGCCCCTTCCCCTCGGGGGGACGGGCCGCGGCTGCCCCATGTTCTTCTTCTTGTTTTTGTTTGGGTCGCTTTAGTTTTTGTTGCTTATAAAGTAATGACGGGGCTGTCAGCGCTCTTGTCGCTGCGACAGGTGGCTGCCACGCTATGCCGAACGCCCGCGCAGTTCCCGGCCCGCGGCCCGGCGGAATGTGTCAAATCCAATGCATAATAAAAATGCCAAACTGCTTTTCGCACGACCCCTCAAAACCCCTAAAATAAAAATAAAAAATTGCGTCTGACTGAAAAAAAAATCCGAAAAAAGTACAAGAAATAGAGTGAGTGCGTGCGAGGGCCGTGCCGGCGTGCCCTGCCGCGGGGGAGAGAGTCAGTAAATGACGGGGCGCCCCGAACCGCCACGCCCGGCCACGCCCCCGCGAGGTATTCTTAAACCCGCACCAGACTCAAATAGCGCGGGGCGGGGTGGGGCGGGGCGGGGCGGGGCGGGGCGCGGCGGCGCAAGTCTGTTCGCCAAACACTTTTCGGTGTTGAGTTAACGCGCCGTGGCCACCGGGAAAAGGAGAAGGCTCCTCTCCTCTCCGCCAAGGGCGTGCCGAGCGGCCGGCGCGGCGCGGCGCGGCAGCAGCGCCTCCAGCACGGCGGGGCGGGGCGGGGCGGGGCGGGGCGAGGCGGGGCGGGGCGGGGCGGGGCGGGGCGAAGGAGAGCCTTTCCCACATTCCACTATAAAGTTATTCCCCCCGTGTTCTTCCCTCGAGGCAAACTAGGCCCATGCAGCCGGGCCAGGCGCAATGAGAACCGGGACCAGGCGGCGCGGGGTAGGGCGGGGTGGGGTAGGGCGGGGTGAGGTAGGGCGGGGCGGGGCACGGATCAGAAGAGAAACAAGAGAGGCGGATGCGCGGGCGGGGCGGGGCGGGGCGGGGCGGGGCGGGGCGGGGGAGCACGCTCTGGAGGTGACGCTCATGCTGCACCCGTGCGTCACACCACACCTTTCGCTAAGTGGGGTGGGTTGGGGTGGGGTGGGGTGGGGTGGGGTGGGGTGGGGTGGGGTGGGGTGGGGTGAGGTGAGGTCGGGTAAGGTTGGAGCGGTGAGGTACAGTACGATTATAGGACAGACGAGTTACTAACTAAAACCCTTATCAACTTTGTTGTGCATGAGCCTTTCAGGATTTTAAGCAGCCATAACTATGCACAATTTTTTCCGCATAACTATGCTTAACAACGTCCCTTATGCACAAATTTGTGCATATATGTACAAAGTGTGCATCATAGTTATGTATAACTATGGTTGCATAAAATTGAGCATAACGGTGCAAAAAGCATGTCGTGTGTAGGGTGACGTGGAGTAGGAGCAGTGTGGGGTAGGAGGTAGTGGGGTAGGATGGCGGGGGCCGCGCCGCGGCCGCGTTCTCAATGCTGTGTCAGGGGTTCGCGATGTTTGCGACGTGAGTCGGCATCAGTCTGGATCTGGATGCGTCCACAAGACCCGCCGCAAATACGCCGTGCATTTAAAAATTTAAGTAAAGAAAAATTAGATGACTTCGTTCGTGAAGATGCCGGAATATTCATTAACACATTCAGAGCGGGCGTTTTTAAATGATTTAAAACGGGAGTGTGATATTGTGGTCATGACGCACTTAATGTGTTAAGACAGTTACCGGACATGCACAGCACACATGACTGCACGAGCCGCGGGGCGCCGTCCCGCGGAGCACGGTAAGTCTGTTTCCTGGAACCTCCCACGAAAGAAGGTAATTTTCCAGTACTTTTCCTGGAAATACCCACGAAATTTCCTGGATAATTACCTACTTTCCTGGAAGTCCCAGGAAAAATATTCACTGTGAGTGCACGCCAAAGCGGTATGGCATACAGCCGTGAATCAGCGAACCGGTGTGGGGGTGCGGTGCGGATGTGGACAAGTGGACCCATCAACCCCGCCCCCCTCCCCCCGGCAGCCTACCCCTCCGCCAACCCAGACCGGCGGGACGGGACGAACCCAGTAAAGGTGTGTAAGCAGTTGTGAATCATACGCGAGTCGTTGTCGCGTGGAACGGGTGGCCCCAGCAGACATCCGGTGTGTGAGTGTGAGTGAGTGTGTGTGTACTCCTTTACCTGACACCACAGCGCCCCGCCCCGTGTGACACTTCCCCCGTCCCAACAACCATCAAGGTCGCCTAGAATAGCCAGGCAGTGGCCCAGCCAAGCCACCCAGCGGCCACCCCGCCGCTGCTGCTGCCGCTGGCGTCTGACGAGGTGCTGCACGACGGGCCCCCCAGCGCCCCGCCCCACCGAGCCCCGCCCCCCCCGCCCCAGAGCGTCTACCCGCGTGGCCCGAAATAGCGGCCGCCGGGGACCGCGGCACGGCACCGGCCTCTGTCAGAGACCCCCCCCCCCCTCTCCCACCCCCACCCCGCCCGAGTGCAGAGCGCGTTCGCCGTACGCCGATACATCAATGAAGTAATCTCTCCGAGCGAAGCAGCGCGGGGCGGGCAGTATGACTCAGACCAGCTCGCAGCACCGCGGCGTTCAGTTCAATAACTTTGATTTCTTTCATTGAGTGCACCAGGCGGGGCGGGGTGGGGCGGGGCGGGGTGGGGCGGGGCGGGGTGGGGCGGGGCGGGGGGGGGCGGGGCGGGGAGGGGCGGGGCGCTCCAACACGGGGCCGCCCGCCCGCCCGCCAGCCTCCTAGCACAGTCCGTTATGCCGTTGCGACAATCAGCTGACTGTACGCCACGCCACGGCCCCGCGACCGAGAGGTGGTTGGTACGATCGCGTTTACTCCGGCTCCGCTCCCCACCCCACCCCACCCGACCGACATAACCTCTATCCAGACCACCACACGGGGTCCTGCCTCATGAAGTAGCCGCCGATCAAAGCGGATGCGAAAGTCGATGCGACGGAGGTGGGGCGGGCGGGGGCGGGGGCGGGGGCGGGGCGGGGGGTGAGGCAGTGTAACCGTGGGTTGCATGACCCGTGCTGGGCCGTGCCGGGCCGGGCCGCGGGCTGAGCCGTGGGCGTAGCGCTGCATACACTTTCACCCCGGCGGGGCCGCGCAGGGCAGGGCCGCGGTAAGGCAAACAGACTGGACAAAAGGCAGCTGCTCCACATAGCGGTCCAACAAGGGCGGGACATGTGCCGACACCAGCAGCGCGCGCCCCGGCCCGGCCCGGCCCGCCCCGGCCGTCAGCACAACAGTCACCGTCGTCGACTGCGCCGAGGTTCAACTCATGAGTGTTCTTTGAGCTTGACGCTACCCCCCGCATGTGGTTCGAAAGTTTCAAAACGACTTCGGGCAGAATCGTTCTTTACACCTTAAAGAACGTCTCTGCAAAATTTCACGCTTCTTTCACAAAATGTTCTTTTTCTACACGCACCTCGGCCACTGTGAGGCCCCCGCGGCCGGGCCGGGCCGGGGCGGGCCTCGGCTACGTACAGGGGTACGTACTATCAAGTCTCAAAAGAATTGACCCGTGGACACCCCACGCGCTAGGGACTCTCCATGCTTTCCTTATGGGGAGTATCTCGCGCGTGGGGTCAATTCTTTAGCGCCTGATAGTACTGCACGTCCGCCTCGACTAGAAGCAGCGCAGAGTCCCCTACGTGCCCTCCGCCGCGCGGCGCTCCGCTACGCAGGGGGTATCGACGGTCCTGGCCTTCAGCCACGTCTACTTGCGCGCCCCGCGGCCTAGGCAGGCAGGCGTCGCGTCGGTACTCCACGCAGCGGCGCTCATGTCGCGTCCGTCAGCGTGGGAGGGTGTCAGTGTCAGCAGCACGGGTACGAGTGCAAGACGTGAAAATACATCGCACGCCGAACCCAAACATTTCTTAGATAATACAGTATGATTTATACATAATTATGTAAATATTTTAATTGTGCACAGTTCCTGTCTAACGTACAATATTGTACATAAAAATTATCTCAGTAGCCCACGCCAGCCTAACCGGTGTCACTGCCGCCACAGTCGTGTCCCATGCACCCTTCAGTCTCATCCCCATCCCCCCCCCCCTAAATAAGCAAATCAGGTCTTTTATAATGAGCCAAGGACACTACGCCCCGCCCCGTACATGTACATAGCACGACTTATCACTTTATTTTCTCTCCCCGGGTCCCACAGCACCGAGCTACGCCACCGCGTCGGCAACACCCGTAGCGACCCCAGAGCCATACCGCCTCACCTCGCGTAGTGCCGATGCAATCACTTTTATTGCAGCAATCAGACTTTAACGGCTCGAGCCCCCAGACAATATCATATCGGCCGCCGCGCCGCGCCGAGGCGGCTCTGATTCAGCGGCGGCGGGGGAACCATACCCGGAGAAAGAGACGCAAACGCAGGTCACATCCCATCAGTAACAAGTGTCTCTAAAGAGAGTCTTCTCTAAATCTATGAGAAAACATACATCGAGGGGGTATGCACTCGCGTAATAGTCGGGTCACTACCTGTAATGAAGGCGTAATAGTATGCGTAATAGAAGCGTAATATCCAAAACTCTCCAGTTTCCTACTAAGTTTTGGGGCGTTTTTGGCTAAACTTGTTCAATTTCGGAGCGTAATACAGCGTAATGGACGTACTAGTCGGGTCACAGATTTTAAGAGTGAATAGTGAATACCCCCTCGACATACATGGTGCATCCCTCAAGTGTGAATAAGTACACAAGTAGATAGGCAACAAAGAGCGGGTGGAGCCCGTGAGGGCTGGAGGTAGGCGGTGGGAGGGCTCAAAGCACACTTGTGAGTAGAAGGTGCGGGGCGGGGCGGGGCGGGGCGGGGCGGGGCGGGGCGGGGGCGGGGGCGGGGCAGTCCGTTCCAATGAGAGGAAGCCGCTTATGACCGCCCTGGGGGGCGAGCCAGACCGCTGGGCGCAGGGGACGGGGAGGGGGAGGGGGGAGGGAGGGAGAGAAAATTGTCGTCTGGTTTGGGACGGTTTTCGCCGCACGTCGTCATGTCCGCCCCGAGCGGCCAACAGAGTGCAATGGCCCCCCGCCCCGGCCCAGCAGTGGCTGCAGCAGTACAGAACAGAGGCAGCGGCGGGGAGGGGAGGGGAGGGGAGGAGGGGACGTGGGAGGGTAAGGTCCTGCGCCGGATCTTGATCGACAAGGTCGTCCCTCTTGACCGTGGTGGTGGTGGTGCGCGGGTGGCCCACTGGTGGCCCCCGGGTGGCCACAGCGCCGGTGTGGTCCCACTCAGCCACCGTGTCAACACGCCGCCCGCCCCGCCCCGCCCCGCCCCGCCCCGCCCCGCCCCACATGACGCTCCGTGTCATGCTGCCCAGCTGACGAGGATATTTGCCCGCCCCGCCCCGCCTGCTGTTTACTGTCGACCTCGACAGACAGTCCGGCCCGGCTCGGCCCGGCGGGGAAGGGCAAACAAGACACACTCCAAATCTTTATTTTCGCGTTAAAATTACGACACAGCTATCGGACGGACGAAGAGAAGTCAAAACGAGAGCGAGAGCGAGAGAGAGCGAGCGAGAGCAAGAGCGAGAGAGCGAGAGAGCGAGCGAGAGCAAGAGCGAGAGCGAGAGAGAGCAGGGGGTTGTTTTGACGTTAGGGCCGGGGTCACCTCGCCTCGGTCTAGCCCGGCCGCTCACTCACTCACTCACTCACTCACTCACTCACTCACTCACAGGGGCGGGGCGAGGGCCAGCTGACCCACAAACTGCCTCTACTATTCCTGAAGGAAACCTTCGCACCCTCCCCCTTCCCTTCCCTTCCCTTCCTCCCACGTGCCAGAGTGGCGCGCGGCTCGAGCGCATTTCGCCACCGCCGCGGCCGGGCCGGGCCGGGCCGGCCGCACCCCACGGGGGAGACCTTCAGCCCACGACAGCGGTGCACGCACCACGCTCAAAGGCTCCCCTTCATGATGTCGCCTGGATGACGACGGTGTGGACACCGGCGGGACGCGGCGGAGGCGTCCTCCGACCAACGAGTCGCGCGGGTATAAAAATATGTGAAGGTTCGTATGAGGAATGCGGGATTGGCCTCGAGCGTTCCTGCCTGCAGCTCGTCTAGTTAGAGGAGGGGAAGAAAACTGTGGGGGGGGGGGGGGGAGGCGTCTAGCCCATCCATCCAATCCGCGGCGTGGCGTGGCGGCGATTAGCCGATGCACGCAGCGCGGCGCCCACCGCCCACGGGGCTCACCACGGGTTACCCTGCCCCGCCCCGCCCTGCTCCAGTGCACTGTAAGAGTTACGGGAAAATTTTCCATGTCGCAAAGTTACGTTATCAAACTGTAAAATGACAGAATTGTAAGGACACTTGATATCGACTTGTGACTCTTAAACGAGCACAAATAGGCTTCCGTAAATTTGCGATTTCGATCGTAAAGTTACTACACCGTTTGTAAATCAGAAAATACTAAAAAAAAAAAGGTCGTATACATTTACAACGATATTTTTTACAGTGTGGGTGTGGTTCCCAGCCCGGAGTGGTCGGTCGGCTGACGGGGACCTGGTGCACCAGGGCGACGACCATGACGATGAGGATGACGATGATGAGGTAAGAGCGCTGCGTAAGTGAGGGGATCGCGAGCCTCCGCCTTGGCAAGCCTCCCAATAGGCCCAACTTGCAAGGGAAGAAGAGAGGGACGGAGAGGGAGAGAGAGAGAGAGAGAGAGAGTGGGAGAGAGATCACTCGCACGACACATGGCTTACATGAACCGACACCAGGTAGCCTCGCACCCACCCCGCCCCGCCCTGCGGTGCCTCCATCATATCCTCAATTAAAATGAGAATCTCCTGGCATAAGCACAAAAGGGACAAGCTAGCCTCTGATATTTTCACCTTCGTTTATTTCGCTCTTTTAAGAGAAGCAAATCATATTCCGGGGCGCATCTTTACAGAACAGCACTACAATTTCTAGAGCGAGAAAAAAAAGTGGCGCGGTAACCTAAACAAACAGTTCCATTTAGAGTGGTGAAAGCGCCATTCCCCTAGGCGAACTACCCGACAACTACCGACCCGCATTAAGGTCTCGCAGGCTTGTCACCAGCTCCACTCTATTGTCAGGTCGTGTCGTGTGGTGGTCGTGTCCCTCTGACGGTGACTGTGGTCGCGGCCAGCGCCGCGTGGGAGCCCCGCCCCGCCCCGCCCCGCCCCGCCCCGCCCCGCCCCGCCCCGCCCCACCCCACCCGGCGCCTGCAGCAGAGTGGCGCTAGCAGGAATGCAGGCCGATGTGGAGCGATGTGGGACTCAAATAAATACTGGGCGCGCCAGTTAGCAGGCGGGGCGGGGCGGGGCGGGGCGGGGCGGGGCGGGGCCAGGGCCACAGCGGGCGGGGCGGGGCGGGGCGGGGCGCACCTCCGCAAGGGCGCGACCTGCCACCAGGTCGGTTGGGGTGAGGCTGGGCGGGGCTGAGCGGTCCACCTTTATAAAGTTTACTATACTCCTGTAGCAGACGCTCACTGCTCACCAAAAAGAACTTAGTCCCGATGGGGCCAAGAGTTCATTAGGCAAATTTTTCCATACTGGCGTATTTAAAAAAGGGCATAAGAGAAGCATGCACACATAGAACTCAGTAAGCTATGACTAGATATTTCATTCACAAAACTTTAGTGTGCACGCGGGTACTTAAGTTCTTAAGTTCCTGGTGTCGCGTCAAAAAGTTGTGTCAAATTGTAATTTGAAGCGTGTCGGCTCACAAACATCACCCTACTCCTAAACGAGCCAAGCATTCACAAAAGTTACAGCCAGGGAAAAATAAGAGAAAGAGGGTCGTTGGGAGACGGGGGAAGGGGAAGGGGGAGGGGGTGAGGGAGAGGGAGAGCGAGAGGGAGAGCGAGAGGGAGAGGGAGAGCGAGAGCGAGAGGGAGAGCGAGAGAGAGAGGCCTGCAGCGAGTGCGTCAGCCCGAGGTGCCCTGTGGCAGGTGGGCCTGCCCATTGTGCACGAGATGATAAGCATGCCAAGGCAAATCTGACACAAGGGAGGCGTGGCGGGGCGTGGCGGGGCGTGGCGGGGCGTGGCGAGGGGGCGGGGCTCAAACGGCGTGTGAATGCGAGACGAGAGGCAAGGCGTGGCGACGCTCTCAAAAATTACAAGTAAATAAGACCGCGGATAATGGCTGTCAAGTTGTGTGTGAGCGAGGAGGCCGCGCCGCAATGTCATGGACTGCTGGTATTTGAAACTTTAAACGCTATAAAATTAATATGGGTGATAAAAAATCTCGACTTTTTTTTTAATTCCAAGCAGAATGCGGCGTGTAACAGGCGCTCATTACTCCAACCAATGAGACACCCACGCGGCTCCTGAATAAGACGCTCATTACACTCCGAGGCGCCCCTTGACGTGGGCACACGCGTGTAGAGGGAGGGGGGAGAGAGAGAGAGGGAGGGAGGGAGGGGGGAGGGAGGGAGGGAGGGAGATAGGGAGGGAGGGAGGGAGAGGAGGGAGAGGAGGGGAGGGAGGAGAGAGAGAGAGAGAGAGAGAGAGAGAGAGAGAGAGAGAGAGAGAGAGAGAGAGAGAGAGAGAGAGAGAGAGAGAGAGGATGCGTGAGGTTGTGCACCGAGGGTCCACCAGCCACTGAAACACATCGGGCAGGAGTATGCGGGCCGCCGGGTGGGCGGAACGGCTCAGCCACAGGGAGGAGGGGAGGGGTTCGGGAGGGAGGGAGAGGAGTGAGAGGGAAGGGAGGGGGGACACTTGTTTGTATCGGACGTGCAGAGATGAACGGGTAGATTGAGCGAAGAGGGGCAGGTGCGTTGAGGTTAGAAGGCGGGACAAGAGAATGAGGAAAGGGAAAGGACAATGAGACGCAGAAAATAATAATAATAATAAAACACGGCGAGGGGAGATGGTGGAAGGGGGGGGGAGGGCACTGTCGCCTTGAAGAAATATTACGACGGCATGATCACCGCCGAGAGGATATAAACATGAAGACAATTGTGTCGCAGCGGTACAGAGGGGGTGTTGGGGGAGTAAGTGAGAGTGTCGGTAACCCCCCCCCCCCCTCAGACCCCTCCGACAGCCCCGGCCCGCCCCACCCCTGCCCGCCCCCTATCTTATCGCTGACGCGTGCCTGTGCGCTGTTAAACTGGCAGAGGAGCACCACACAGCACACCCTCGCACAACTTGAGAGAAGAAAAGAAGTACTGAGCGGGCGTCATGGTTTTGCGATAAAATCTGGGTCAGTGGGTCGTTTTTCTATCAATAGACAAAATCGTCCCATAAAACTCGCTGTAAAGACTTTCTACAATCAAAAATCTTTACTTTCAGGGTTTGACTTTATTGAATAGTAGAGCACTGGCGTCGAGGAGTACCGCGTGAGAAATAATTCCCGCATATCGAAACTTCAAAAATGTCAGCAAAGAGCCGTCGTCATGACATTCCGGCATGACTCCACGGTCGTCTTGACATTGCTAACTGTGCCTGCGCAGCGCGAGAGCGTAGTCAATACTGATGAGCACGGGCGCGAGCGAGGCGGGGCGGGGGCCCGAGGCGTCCGAGGTGTAGGAGTCACCCCCAGCCCCACCCCTTCCCCCCACGACGGGCCCACGCCACCCATTTTCGGGCATCGTGCCTCCCCCCTCCGCCCCCCTCGGGGGTAACCCAACCCAAGTGAGCCGGCCGGCCAGCCGCCGCCGCTGGCCCACTGCCTGCGAGCGAGCGAGCGAGCGAGAGAGAGAGAGAGAGGACGGGAAGGAGAAAGAAAGAACGAAAAGAAAATGGGAGGAGAGCGAAGTGACGCCTAGGAGGAAGGGGATGGCAGAGGAGAGGCAAAGAGGGAGAGGAGAGGAAGAGAGAAGAGAAAGGAGAGAAAGGCGAGAGAGGAGAGCGAGAGGGAGAGAGAGGGGAGAGAAAAGGAGAAAGAAGTGAGAGAAGAGAGGAGAGGAGAGAAAAGAGAGAGAGAGAGAGAGAGAGAGCGATAGAGAGAGAGAGAGAGAGGGGGGGGGGGGGGGCGGAGGCGTGAAGTGCCAGCAGCTGCAGCACGCCCGCCGCGGCTACACGCGTGTGCAGGCCAGCGCTGTGCTCCCACTACTCGATAGCCGTCAGTTATTGCAGCCAGACACCTCCACGCCCCGGGAGGGGGTGAGTTGAGGATTCCCCCCAACAGGTACCGACACACAAACGCCACATCAAAAGACCCGAGAAGAGCCGGCCGGTGGGGTGGTGGCGGATAGTGGCGGAGGGGGGGGGGGGGTGACCCACAGAGGGCAACACACGAACGCGTCCCCGCCTGCTCTCCGCCCCGCTGCCAAACGGCACTTGTCAACAGAAATATCGAAGCGACTTGGTGGTTGGATGATTCAACCCAAAGGACGTGCGGACGCCCCGCCCGCACCGCGACCCGGTGGCGCCTACACGCTGGGTGTGAGAGGTGCGGGGGGGGGGGGGCGACAAACACCTCCCCATTGTTATTAGACGGCCGCAATGCAATCAGAGCGAAAAGCGAAATAAATTGCTTGTCTGCGCGAGCCGTGCCGGGGGCCGCTACTGTGCCAGGACCTCGGGCAGGGCCGGGCCGGGGCCAGAGAAGAGGCCGTCCTACCCCGCGGCAGGGAGCACAGCGCCGTCCGGGTAGGCAACCGGACCACACGCGTGCGCAGCGGGGCTGCCTACCCCGGCCGTGTAAGGGGCCGGGCGCCGTCCGGGTAGGCAACCGGACCACACGCGTGCGCAGCGGGGCTGCCTACCCCGGCCGTGTAAGGGGCCGGGCGCCCGTTGGGTAGGCAACCGGACCACACGCGTGCGCAGCGGGGCTGCCTACCCCGGCCGTCTAAGGGGCTGAACCACTAGACTCTCGCCCCCTTCCCCGCCCGTCACGTCCCACCTAAGAAAAACAGCTCGGCGCAGTTGTTTCGTCTCTTCTCCGACTCCGAGCTCCACGGGGCGTCGCCGTTTCCGCCCCGCCCCCGCCTCGCCGAGCGGTGCGGCCATTAACCGGCGGGGCGGGGGAGAGGAGCAGGGCCAGCCGCGAGGCGCCCCCGCCCCGCCCCGCCCCGCCCCGCCCCGCACCAAGCCTCTCCTAATCGCCCATCGCCCTGGCGTGATCGCGAAGGCCCGAGCCGCAGCGCAGCCGATCAGCCCGCGTCCCGCGCGATCGAGCCGGCCAAGCCGCGCGACCCACCCGGAAGGGATGCCGGAGGAACACGGGCTTGCACCGGACGGAATACTGGAGGGCCCTGGAGGCGATACCGGAGGACACCGGAGTGGATACCGGAGGACACCGGAGTGAATACCGGAGGACACCGTAGTGGATACCAGAGGACACCGGACTTGCACCGGACGGAATACTGGAGGACACCGGAGGCGATACCGGAGGACACCGGACGGGATACTGGCTGAGGGCGATACCGGAGGACACGGGACACCGGAGGTGATAACAGAGGGCAGCAGAAACGATACCGGAGGACACCGGAGGACACCGGAGGCGTTACCAGAGGCGATACCGGAGGACACCGGAGGTGATAGCAAAGGACACCGGATTGTCGTCATGGCAACCAAAGCGTCCCTGCCGGCCGGCGCCGCTGCCGTGAGCCGTCAGATCTAGAAGTTGAGCTCTGGGCAGCTGCGGCGGGCGCCAGCAGGGCGGTGACGTCGCGGAGGTAAACACAGCGCGAGGCGAGGCGAGGGAAGGGAAGGCGAAGGTGCCGCGAGGCGGGGCACTGCGCTCTGAATTAGCGCACCCCGCCCCGCCCCGCCCCGCCCCACCCCGCCCCGCCTCTTACCTAACCCCCTAGTGCCCCGGGCCCGGGTGCGCCGGCGGCCCGGCCGGCAGGGCGGGTGAGTCACAGCACAGCCGGCCGGTCGGCACGCGGCTACTATCAGCCGGCAGCACAACCACCACCACTCTACTCACCCGCGGGGCTTAACGTCATGGCTACCGCCACCACCACCTCCTCCTCCTCCTCCTCCTCCAAGAGACGTCACACGCCGTCCGTACCTGCGACACACGAGCACAGCAGGGGGTGAGACAAACAGGAAGCCTCGGCACGCCTCAGCCACGCCGCAGCAGCACACCATCTCAAAGGGCCTCTTTCTTTGCGCCTCTATGCCGTTTGCACAAAACTATACCTGTGAGCGTCAGTTACAATTGTTTTGTGGTGTGGGGAGGAACAAAAAAATCAAATCACTGTTTTCAGAGGAAACAGGACGTTTCAGAAATTTTCAGGAATATTGCAGCATTACAACAAGGTTGTTGCAGAAGATCATATGTCGCTACACGGTAACCACGGTTCCTTGATGTCCGAGGACCATCGGAACGATTCAAGGACGGGGATGGGAAAACAGCATGAGGCCGTCCTTGAATCTTTGCGACATGAAGGAACCAATTTTATCGTGTAACAAACTTACAAATGTGTTAATTTACAACAGATTTTTTTGTTGCAGTGCGGAAACCGGGGAGGCAACGCAACGGGGAGAGAAGAATAAGGAGAGAAAACCGGGTGAGAAAGAGACGATGCGCCGACCGGGAGGTGAGGGAGAGAAATGAGGAGCAGAGGAGGAATGCCAAGAGCGTTATTGCAGTGCCCCGCCCCGCCCCGCCCCGCCGCGCCAAGCTGCAGATTCCCGCGCGGGACGGCACGGGACGCGACGCGAGCTTGTTGCAGATTAGCGCGGCGTGGCGTGGCGTGGCGTGGCGCGGCGTGGCGTGGCGCTGGCCAGGCCGGCGTGGGCGACCTCACCGTCTCAGCAGTGCCATTTCCACCCCAATCCCCTCTCCCTCCACCCGCGAGACGCACAAAATGTTTATAGCGGCGAAACGAAACGAACGACGCGTCAGAAATCAGACTGGTCAGTTCTAGCGAGTTAGCTAAACTCTCTCTAGCTAGCCGGGCCGCGAGGGACGCCGCGGGTTTTTTAAGCCGCGTCGTTTGTCATGTTTATTTGCGCCCTCGGAATGAAAAGAAGAAGAAAACGAAACGAAAACGAGAGGGCGGGGCGTAGCCGGGTACACTGTGAAAAAATTAAACGGAAATTTTCAAGCCGCCGGTGAGGACCGCGTTTGTCAAGTACCAGGCGATACACGGAACTTTCCGTACTTTCGAAATTCGGAGCAGGTCGTGTACCAAAGTCCAGTAAAATTAATTTGTTCCTTCCTGTTTACGGAACCTACCGTACTCAAGCCGTAATTTTCTACGACGGATTCCTCCCTAATAAAACATAACGGTGCGTTCCGTAGTCGCAACAGGCTACGGAATTTCTAATGGTGCACACACTGTGAAAAAAATATGTTCGTACATGTACGGTATATTTTGTAATTTATCATTTACAAAGTGTGTCGTACGTGTATAACCTCCCACTCTCGCTCGTCGCTCGATCCCAAGTGGATAGGCAGTGCTTGTAAATTTACAATCTGACATAGTAATTGCACGACATCTCCCATGGAAAAGTTTCATGCACCCGGGACGACCATTTTTCACAGTGCAGCTGGCAGGGAGAGAGGCGAGGGGCAGGGGGGCACGCCCACGCCGCGCCGATAAGTCTGAAACACGGCGCTTGACAACGCCAGAACCAAACCGACCGGGCCGCGCTGCAACAACTGCAACCACCTCACGACTGTGGAGCGTTCAGGAGGAGGCTTGCGTAAGACAATCGCGGGGCGGGGCGGGGCGGGGCAGGGCGGGGCAGGGCAGGGCAGGGCAGGGCAGGGCGGGGCAGGGCAGGGCGGGGCGGGGCGGGGCAGGGCAGGGCGGGGCAGGGCAGGGCGGGGCAGGGCAGGGCAGGGCAGGGCAGCGCAGGGCAGCGCAGGGCAGCGCAGGCCGACCGACCGGGGCGCGCACGCGCGCACGCGCCACCGCTGAGTCAGTGATCGGCCGCGGCCGACGCGGGCGAACCTACGGCCGACGCCGACGGCACGAGGCCGACTCTACAGAGCAGGCTGTGTGTGCAGGCCGGGCCTGGCCGGGCCGGCACAGCCGGGTATGTAAAACAGCGCATCATCTGGACAGGACGGGACGGAGTGGCCTTCGTTACGGCATCGTGCGGCGGGGACACGCACGCCATGCCATGCAGCCCCCGCCGGCAGCCTGCCGAGAGGACTAGGAGGGTAATAGGACAACAAACAGCGCCATCACACAGCGCCATCCAGCACGTCCAGCAACTAGCATTTTTGGTGTACAAATGACTTCTTGTAAATTTTCCTAAATTTGTGAATTTTTGTGATCTTTGTAATCTTTAAAATTGATTTTTTTTTTTTTTTTTTTGCAATTTTTGCTTTGATCTTCCCTAATTTTTTCTGAATTTTGTGCACAGAAATTTCAGACTTGTTTCCCCCTAGCATCGAGCGCTGCTGTTCTGAAGAGCGCCGTCGAATAACAAAACTATTTAATGTCAGATGCCCAGCCCAGCCAGCAGGGGGCGGGGCGGGGGCCGCAGAGCAGGGGTAGGGCTGGTGGGCGGGGGCGGGGCGGGGGCGGGGCGGGGGCGGGGCTGAGGCGCTAGGCTCCGCTAGGTCGATCAGTTCCGGGTCCTTCTCGGCCTCAATCCTGCTAGAGTGGACGAGCTGCACAGCGAATGGTTTGCGTGTATCTTATACGTCGCGTCCAGGCCGCGGAACACAACGGGGTGGGGCGGAGTGGGGCAGGGTGGGGTGGGTGGGTACAATAAGGATGGTGGCGATCACCGCGACATCGTATTACATTCATCAATGCATGCATCGCAGTACATACACGCGGCGGGGCGGGGCGGGGCGGGGCGGGGCGGGGCGGGGCGGGGTAGGGTAGGCTGGGGCGGGGCGGGGCGTGGTGGGCGGAAGCAGGGCAAGGCTGACTGCAACTCCAAAGTTATGCGCATGCTCACGAGTAGACGCGGGAAATGCAAACGAGTGCAGTGCAGCAGAGAGTGCGGGGCGCTGGGCCTGGGCTTGTGGGAGGAGAAGGAGGAGGGGGGAGGTCAACCAACCGAGAGAGTACACTGCCATATTCTTCCAGGCATTAAATCTTTCTTTTTTTCCGTGTAATCAAATCCCAAACAGAGCAAAAGCACGCACGCCCTCCCCACCTCAGAGATTACAATTACTACTACTACAACTAAACAAACGATTTTCCGCACGCCGCGCCGCGCCCCGGGCCCGCAACAGCGTGACGCCGCAGCATAACGTGACGTCACGTCACGCGGCGCGAGCCGACAGGTGGGCCAAGGGGGCGGGGCGGGGCGGGGCGGGGCGGGGCGGGGCGGGGCGGGGCGGGGCAGCCAGGTGGGCAATTAGAGGCGTTAGGTTAGCACCCGGGCTTGGCCGGGCCGGCCCGGAGCACAGGTGGACCGAGGAGGCGTCATGGCACGCGAAGCGGAGCGGAGCGTGAAGGAGAAGGGAATCACGAGAACGGGTCCTGGGTGACATGTCACCGAGGTGTCCTTCACTACAAAGTCAAGCGTACACCGATTTTTCATGATTTTCACTGCGTTTTCTGATTTACCGCCCAATGTGGGAGAGACTGGTGTGCATGTAGAGCAGGAGAGGGAGCGGGAGCGGGAGAGGGAGCGGGAGAGGGAGCGGGAGAGGGAGCGGGAGGAGGGAGCGGGAGAGGGAGCGGGAGAGGGAGCGGGAGCGGGAGAGGGAGCGCAGAGCCCCCCTCGACAACAATGCGAGCAATCTCTCGGTGAGCAGGAGCAATGCCGCCGGCCCGCGCGCTTTACCACCTGACGTGTTTTATACGTTGGCGAGGCGAAGGCGTAGAGCGAGCAGCACGGGCGTAGGAAGTGGCGGGGCGGGGCGGGGCGGGGCGGGGCAGGCGGTCAGGGAGTGGCATGTCGCTCGCGCAGCCGCCACGCCACAGCGCCGGATGTTGCGGTAGGTCGGGTGCAAGACAGGTCAGTCGCCCCCGCCACCACGCCCTCGCCCCGCCCCGCCCCGCCCCACCTCGCGCTACGCAACGCCACACACAACCCCATCCAGTCCAGCACCAGGATTGGACTATTTTCCCGGTCACGGCATGGACATCGTCACCCACCACCGCCACGCCCCACTAGCGTGAGCGCCGCGAACAGGACCCCAGGCTAAGTTCCGTTCCGTGTCGTCCCGACCCAGTCCACACCACACCTGTTTCCGGCACTTAAATCACGCCGCTTAAGTTCCCCGCGCGCGCTAAGGCCGCGACGCCTAAAGATAGCGAAACGAGTCGCGGAAAGCGCGGAGAGATATGCTCTGCTCCCTCCGGGGCGCGGCGGGGCGCGGCGGGGCGGGGCGTGGCGGGGCGGGGCGGGGCGGGGCAAGGCAGGGCGGGGCGAGGCAGGGCGTGGCGGGGCGGGGCGGGGCGCGGATAAGACGGCGAGGCCCGCGTGTGTTGACAAAGCAGCTGCTAACAGAGGCGTTTCCACAGCCGGGCGTCGGCGCGACTAGGGGTAGGGGTGGGGGAGGGAGGGGGGGAAAGGCTCTGCAAACACAGAGTTTATACAGTTTGTCACTCGCGGCCCAACTACACTGAAACTGTTGCGCACTGAAGACAAGCAGACAAACGCCACGACAAAAACGCGCTCGTCCGAACAATTATTCGCACGTAACCTGCTGACATTAGCATTCCGAGCAGTTCCCGATACATTTTGTGACAGTGTCTGCATCCGTGGACTCCACCGCAGCAGTGGGAGCAGCGGCTACCGCCGCCGGTGCCGCAGAGGTGCCCCCCCCCCCCCCCCAACCTTTTTCCTTTCTCTCGGCTTCATCACACAGATCATTTCATCCTTAGATTGCGAAGCATCCGGCGCCGCGCCGCGCCTCGCCTCGCCGCGCCGGGGCCCGGGGCACACCGAGCACGTGGTCCCACACCACCGCCACCAGCACCGCAGCCGAGACTATGGCGGAGCGGAGCGCTCTATTCTAGGGGCCTAACGTAATTAATTCCCCTTGCGCCCGCCCGAGGGGTGGGCGTAGCCGGCCGGGCAAGTCTCAGTGCACACACACACACAGAGCAACATCGCGCGGGAGCGTGATAATTTTAATCACACGCCTTAATTTATTACAAGCTACATGCCCATATATACCCTCTTGCGAAGCAAAGAAACAGTCAGTCCGCGTAGGGAAGGTGAATTGTGCGACAATCACAGAATACTGTACTCGCCTGCCCGGAGACTATGCGCCCTCCTGGCGTTCAAGTCTCCAGACATCGATAAATAGGTCACTCAATAAAACCTCTGTGGGTTAAATATCAGACAACGGCTGGAGTATGCACACTCCAGCATAGCTGCTCCAGCCAGCAGCATACTCCCAGCCAGCAGCATACTCCCAGCCAGCAGCATACTCCCAGCCAGCAGCATACTCCCAGCCAGCAGCATACTCCCAGCCAGCAGCATACTCCCAGCCAGCAGCATACTCCCAGCCAGCAGCATACTCCCAGCCAGCAGCATACTCCCAGCCAGCAGCATACTCCCAGCCAGCAGCATACTCCCAGCCAGCAGCATACTCCCAGCCAGCAGCATACTCCCAGCCAGCAGCATACTCCCAGCCAGCAGCATACTCCCAGCCAGCAGCATACTCCCAGCCAGCAGCATACTCCCAGCCAGCAGCATACTCCCAGCCAGCAGCATACTCCCAGCCAGCAGCATACTCCCAGCCAGCAGCATACTCCTAAGCATGAGCAGCGGACAGAGTTCTGCCTGCGCCGCAGCGCCGATCACCCGCTCCAGCGGCTCCAGCGGTTCTCCAGCGGGTCCCGCCGGGCTGCCACGGCGGCATCCATCTCTTGCGCCAACCAGGCGAGGCCGGGCCGGGCTGAGGCATTCATTGGCAACCAGCGACGGGAACAGAACGGAACGGAGCGGCACGGCCCTTTGGCTTTGGCTCAGCCGCGGAGTCACGACCGCGTCGGGCGGGGCGGGGCGGGGCGGGGCGGGGCGGGCCGGGGCGGGGTGAACGGTGAAGACCAATACTTCAGCCGGGCAAACAAAGCGAAAGAAGAAACAAGAATGATGTTCATGTCTTTTAATCATGGCTCTTTCAATGCCCCAAAATGTGACCTCCTCTGAAAGAATCCAAAATTTTAGCATTCCCAAAAGAACGCAAAATTTTTTGGCATTCAAAACTATACAGCACTTGATTGCAGTGTCTGCGTTACGGAGACGTATAGTCAACGCACGTTTATCTATAAAGTAGCTTCTCGTGTGTGCGAGTCGAGTCACCACACGGAGTTAGACTACTTGTACTGCGCCTCAAATACAGCGGCCCGCGACTTTATCGAAGGCCTAGCTGCGGTCGAGCAGCGTTGCCAGACAAGTAGGCAAAACTTGCCCACGATACACCCGCGTGAGGCGCGCAGTATCAACGCCCGGCCTGCCTACCGGGCGAACTCTCCCCACAGGAGAGAGTAATTTGCCCAGTAGGCAGGCGTGGACACCACCCGCTTCACACAGGTGTATCGTGGGCAAATTTTTGCCTACTTGTCTGGCAACGCTGCGGTCGAGAAACTCCGCGTGTCACCCTACCCCGCCCCTCGTCGACCGTCGTGCGAACAGAAGCTGACGCGGCGTGGGGTGGGGCGGGGCGGGGCGGGGCGGGGCGGGGCGGGGAGCGCGAGGCGCGAACACGGACGACATCGCGCTAAACCACGCAGGGCAGGGCTGCCCTACCAGGCCTGCCAGGCGATGCACGCAGATACCACACCGCACCACACACCGCGCTCACATCCGCAGATAACTTGTATTTGGGCAGCTCTCCCCCGGAGCCCCGCAGAACCGACCATATACTAGAGATAAAGCAGATAACAACACACAGGCGGGCAGGCCAGGAGGGTAGCGCGGGCACCGCCTCGCACCGCGACCTTGACAGGCCCGCGCGCCGCAGGGCCTAACTGAACATGTTGCGCGGGGCAGGGCTTAGGGGTGCACTCAATGGAGCGGGTTCCGGCGCACGACGTTCGCACAGTAAACCATTCATACGCCAATTTTATTTTTTTTATTTTTTCACGAGCGCGGAAGAAACCTATGAGGTCTTCTTCATTGATCGCACGAGAACAGACCCCTGGCGAGCCGAGCCGGAGAGGCGCAAGTGAGGCTACTGGAAAGTTGTCGTGAGGTCATTATATCTGACCGTGGCCACTACGCTGTGCAGTCGAATGAAGCAAGTGACGAGGGTCCCGAATCCAAATCTTTTTGGATCAGTTTCACGAGCACGCCGCGCCGGCGGGGCGGGCGCGCTACGGGCCGCTTATTCAATCATCGATGTGGGTATTGTGGGGGGCTATTGGCTATTGCCTGGCTAGATCTGTCCGTTTGGCCCGAAACATCGTGGGGCAGCGGGGTGGGCGGGGCGGGGCGGGGCGGGGCGAGAGGTGAAATGAGATGGGGCGGGGCGGGGCGGGGCGGGGCGGGGCGGGGCGGGGCGGGGCGGGGCCCCGATGGATCGCAGACAGACGGCCGTCCGGAGAGCCTTTATTCCTTATTCCGATATATAATAACATGGAATCACCATCCTCCCTCCACCTAGGCGAGCCTGGCGGGGCGAGGCCCACGACGACCCGGCCCGGCCCGGCCCGACCAGCGGCAGCACAACACTTTCCTCCGAGATAAAAACAGATTATAAAAAAAAAATAACAAGACGGACATGAAGGTACACTAACGGGAATGTCGAGAAGTGTCGACGTGTACGCGAGGAGGAGAGAGAGGGCCGGGGGGGACGGAGTCTGTGGGGAGAAAAAAGTAGCATGGCAAAGTACACTTCCGACTTACATACAGTACTACTAAGATGAGCCATTCATTAATTTTTTTAAGGGAATACAAGACTGCCAAAAGTGGTCAATGAAGAGAGAACAGAAAATGCAAATATTTAGACATCAAAAAGATCAAAATTCGCCTTCAAGAAGAAAAAATAATAATTAAGAAATTTTTAAAAATTGCCGTAAGCTGTTCTTAGTGAAGAGACCGCAGCGTTTACAGTGCAGCACGATATAGTGCTGCCCATAGTCACACCCAGACCAAACAGCGCCACGAAAGGGTTTCAGTGACGGGACTGGCCTGCCTGAACAGGAACAGGCCTCAGCCGGCCCAGCCCGGCCGTAGCCTCCTTCAAGGTCAGAGTATGGAATCCACGGTGGCACGCCGCCCCGTCACGAGCCGTCACGAGCCGTCACGAGCCGTCGTCACGTCAGGACACGGCGCCACGACGCCGCAGCGGCCCGGCGCCCGGCAACAAGAAGCCGATTCATTCCATCGGGGAGACAGGGCAGGCGCGGGAGGACCGGTGTGCTAGGTTCCGCCCAGAGTGTCAGAGTGTGTGTGACGATCGTCACACACGGCAGAAGAGTGGGAAAACCTCGCGGTGAAACCCTCAGAGACGAGTGCCCATCACCGTCACAGCGTGTACCGGGCGATCCAGAGAACACCTTAACAGCAACGCTGGTCTGCCTACCTAACAGCACTGTGAAAACCTTGCGAAGAAATTGTGTTCGTAAGCGTTCGTAAGCTGCGAAGCATTCGGCTGCTTCGTATAATACGAAGCATTTTCTTCGTAGTGTACAAACAAATTTCTTCGTAAGGCAGGGCTTGCGAAGAAAATGCTTCGAAGCATTGCGACGCAGCCAAAGGCTTCGCAACGTTACGAAGAATTTACTACGTAAGGATTTTATAGTGAGGGTACGGCGCCTTAAGGCTGGAGCGGGTAGGCAAGCCCGCAATACGTGCTCTCTGAAACACCCGGCACACAACCAGCGCAGCTGGCCAGCCTACTCCAGAGCCCTGGCGCTCAGGAGCAGGCGGGCAGGCCCACACACCTATTCCGGTAGCACCTCGCATAGGCTGGTTACACTATATCCCGCCGTGAAAGGAAACTAGGCGAAGGGGAGACGCGGGAAACAAAATAGGGCCCGGCCCGGGCGGCGCGGTGGCGAGCGGGCCATAGGGCCTAACATGCCGCGCCCTGCCCTGCCCTGCCCTGCCCTGCCCTGCCCTGCCCTGCCCCGCCCCGCCCCGCCCTGCCCTGCCCTGCCCTGCCCTGCGCTGCCAGGCACCGCCCGCCCGGCCCCGGACACAACAGACACGCCGACGCCGATGCCGACGGTACCGTATATTGACGCCGCACCGCGCCGCGCCGGCAGGAACGTTTCCGGAGTCGAATTTCATTAGACGGACAGGAAGAGAGGCACGGTAGGGAGAAAGGAGGGGCGACCGAGGGCGAAATAAGAGGAGTGGTGGTGTTTGGGGGGGGTTGAAGGCCACAGTGAATAGTGGGGCTCATAGAGGCGGGCGGCTGTCACCTCCCAGGCCAAACTACTCGAATCATCATCTTAATTATCGCGGACCGACGACGTTTTACAGCGGCGCGAGTCAAGCCGAACTAGGAGGCCTCGTGCGGTCGCCGATGCGATGGGGGTCATCGGCTTGGTGGACTTAAACGCAGCTGCAGAGAAGTAGAAGGAAAGGGGGGGAGCAAGGAACATTTCCGAACCGCACTCGTAGCAGCTGACTCGTCGCAATGTGAATACGTGATGATCTCTGTACATAAGCACGCGGGGGGGGGGGGGGGGGAGGGGGAGAACCAACAGGGACGGATGGAGAAGCGCGCGACCCACGCTGCTGAAAAAGGAAGACCCGCGAAACTAAACAGGAGGGCGCAGGGCTGCGCAGCGCGCTGGCACGGATGGAAGAGAGCTTTCGATCAGAGGCGTCACAGAAGCTGGACATTGTACATTGTACCACTCACGTGGCTGGAGTGCGCAATAAATATTCTTTTCCTTAAAGTATTTATATATGAATGTTTAAAGGAAAAAAATTGAGGCTTCAAATAGGGCACCGTGTTGTCATGGCAACCGGGTGGTAGGCAGTGCAGTGGCGTAGCGCGGCGCTGGTGGCGAGACGAGAATAGCAGAGCAGAAGCAGGGCGGGGCCGGGCCGGGCCGGCAGCGGCGCCCACCTCGACGAGTGCGAGCCCGCCCGCCCCGCCCCGCCATGCCGCCGCAATGAATCGCAACATTCCGACTATTATTCCCATTTGGTCATCTCGCTGCCCATTCACTTACTAATAGCAGGCGGGCGGGCGGGCAGCTGGCGGGCCGCGCTGGCCGGGCACAGCATGAAATATAACTTGTCATCTACGAGAAACGAGGCTGGAGTCGAGAGAGTGAGGGGAGCGGGAGGGGACGGGGCGGGGCGGGGCGGGGCAGTCCGTCAAAGGTCCGCTCACCGCTGCTCTGCCCTGTCCTGCTCTGCCCTGTCCTGCCCTGCCCTGCCCCGCCCCATCTCCGAGCATAAAACATTTTCAATTTCTTTTTAAGGGGGGAACCTGTGGCCATATTTTGATGTTCGCTCATGTCCTTAGTATGTACCCCCCCCCCCACCCCACCCCACGCGACATCCCAACCCTCCCCCACCTTCAACACGTTAACGACTCCACAAATTACTAACGTTTATACTCAGTGGCCGATTCCATTACACTTCTAGTTGTCAAATTTGCACTTCTAGGAGTGGTCTGTTATAACACAGCCCAAGTGTAAAACTTGCACAGCTAGGAGTGATTGGGACCAGAAACTTTTAAGCGAGCAGAGGCAGAATGAAACGCCGCTCCAGGATGCACTTCCTTCAAAGTATCCAAGTCGTCTATATATATACATTCGTCATTTTCTAGAGCATCTATTTCTCCGGGGCTGCCACGAGTCAGTCACTCTTCCCTATCTATCTCTCTCTCGCTCTCACTCGTGAGGCTCAGACGATTTCTCATTACGGCCATAGTCACGCGAGGATGTGCAGCGACGGAATGCCAACCGCTAATTTTCCCCGAAGACGTCAAACGTCAACGGCAGCGACGGCGTTGGCGCGAGGCGGGGCGAGGCGGGGCGAGGCGGGGCGAGGCGGGGCGAGGCGGGGCGGGGCGGGGCGAGCCCGGCACGAGGGGCAGGACAGGTCGGTCCGGCTGCTGCTACGAGCCGGGCCGGGCGGGGCGGGGCGGGGCGGGGCGGGGCGGGGCCAAGCACGTCCAAACTAATTACCCCCGAAAATCAATGCCAAGGTCTGGTCTGGTCGGGTCGGGTCTGCTCCGCGCTGGCGCCTCTGGCGCCACCCAGCAGGACCGCAGGACCAGCAGGACCGCAGGACCAGCAGGACCGCAGGACCCGCAGGACCAGCAGGACCGCAGGACCAGCAGGACCGCAGGACCAGCAGGACCGCAGGACCAGCAGGACCGCAGGACCAGCAGGACCGCAGGACCAGCAGGACCGCAGGACCAGCAGGACCGCAGGACCAGCAGGACCGCAGGACCAGCAGGACCGCAGGACCAGCAGGACCGCAGGACCAGCAGGACCGCAGGACCAGCAGGACCGCAGGACCAGCAGGACCCGCAGGAGGACGCATCCCACACAGCGTGCGGCAGACAGAAACACACATTCAGTGCGGGGCGTTTGTCTCCCGTTACGATTTGACATAGGGGAGCACGGCCACATAGTGGCCATACCGCCCTCAATGTGTCTAGGGGGGTCAACCCTATGCGGTACTTAGTGGGACATTGGGTCGGTAGGTCACTAGGGCCCTGGGAAACGTGCTCATCTAGTGTCACTATGAGATCCAAGACCGGAAGAGGCAGGCCTAGGGCCTCAGAGGAGCGCCGTTGGTGTTACAGTGAAGGGTTAAACTATCAAAAGCGTCCCGTAAATGTATTGGAATCGCTTCACCGTCATCGCGTTGGGGCCGCCGGGCCGGCCCTGCCGCCCCCGCGCCGCGAGTGGAACGACCGCGGGGGCTCGGTGCTCGGTGGAGTACAGTAGCGCACCAGGCGGGGCGGGGCGGGGCGGGGCGGGGCGGGGTGGGGCGGGGTAGGGCGGGGCGAGGCAGGACACCCGGCGGCGCGGTGCGGTGCTGGCTGGTCGGCCCGGCTGGCCTCGCCCGCAGCCTCCTTGGGGTGACAGTGACAGAGGCGGGCCCCGCCCCGCGGCACCATCGCGTGCCAATGACATAACGGGGACGGCGCGACGTGTGAATCACATCCCCTGTCCCTCCCCGCACCGCACACCCCCACACCAGGCGGGGCGGGGCGGGGCGGCCGGAGATACTGTACCCGTGTCGCCCGCACCCCGCCCGCCCCGCCCCGCCCCGCCTCGCCACAGGATCGTGATCCTGCGGGATGCGTCTCTCACTTCCCCGCCTGCATCGTGGTTTCCCCCCGCGGCCTGCACGGCCCGGCCACCGCGACGAGACGCTGCTACCAGACGGAGGCGGGGTGCGGGGCGGGGCAGGGCGGGGCGGGGCGGGGTGGGGTATCGAGGACTGCTCGCTCGGTCATTACCGTTTCATGTCCCGTTCGTCCACACCGCGTCGCGTCGTCCCCGTCCCGTCCCGGCCCCGCCAGGCCCCGCCGCCCAGTCCGCGGTCCGGCCGCGCCGCCCCGCCCCGCCCCGCCACCACGCGGACAGAAACCAGTCAGCTCTGCTCAGCCAGAACTAATCGTCTAGTCCAAAGCTTAGCGTTCGCGACAAAAGCTCGGCCGTCGACCTGGCCGTCGTCATGGCGTGGCCACAGGGCCGTCATTGCCCCGCCCCACCCCGCCCCGCCTCCTGGCCAGGACACCGTGGCCGTCGCGTCCAGCCCCGCCGACAAGATTGTCAGCGAGGCCCGCTGCAGGGGCGGGGCGCCTCTCAGGGGAAGTCGTCAGCAGTGGACCCCAGCCTGAGGGGCGTGGTCATTGAGGCCGTGGCCAGGTCGTGCGGTGTGGCGTGCGTGTGGGAGGCGGCGGGCGGGGCGGGGTGCGGCGGGGCGGGGTGCGGCGGGGCGGGGTGCGGCGGGGCGGGGCGGCGTGAGGCTTCACGGCCCGAGCTAGCCGCTTCGGCCCGGCCGGGCCGCAGACCCGCGAAGAGACCGGCGCCATGTTTTTACGCGAGAGACGACGGAAATAGAGGCGCGCAGGGAGGGCTCAGGGGAAAGGATTTCAGGGGGGAGGGGCCGCGGGGCTGCGAGGCGCCTAGCGCACCCCGCCCCGCCCCGCCCCGCCCCGCGAGAAAGCGCTGGCGGAGCCCCCCGCAGCCGAAGGGCTCCCCGCGCACAGCCCACGAGGGCGCCCAGCCCAGGGCCACGAGGCCCACGCCTCGCAACCCGGCCCGGCCCTCGTGTTCGAGTGCCTCTGCAGGTCTACGCGTGCCGCCCCGCCCCGCCCCGCCCCGCGCGGCGCCCGCCTCGCCACCCCACCCGCCCCGCCCCGGCCGAGCCCAGAATGTAGGCCAAGCCTGTGGCAGGCGGGCGGGCGGGCAGCGGGCCGCGGGCCGGCCAGCCAGGCCAAGCCCTAGAGTCCCGGCCCAGCCCAGCTGACCACCTCGCTGACCGGCCGGCCAGGCGCAGGCGTCGTCGGGCCCGGCCGGCCGCGGCCGCCCGGCTCCAATAGAAACCCGAGCCCAGCGCTGGAGAGGGCAGGACCGGGCAGGACAGGATCAGGGCAACGGGACCCGCGCTCCTGGACAGAACAGACCAGACGGCCAGGAGCCTTCCGGCGTAATAAAGGCCGGCTGGAACTTCCGGCCTGGCAAAAGAAAGGTCGTTCGGGGTGAATGTCAGGACCCGGACGACTTCCTCCAGGCTGCTCCGGGGCGCCCTGCGACCCTCCCCCCGCAGGACCTGCCCGACCCTGGCTCAAGGGGGCGGGGCCGGGCGGGTCCCCCGCGAAGTTGACCCACCCCACCGAGCGGCGCCGGGCGACTCGACGGGCGCCAGCGCCGGGCCGGGCGGGGTCCGAGCGGCCGCGAGGCCAGTGGGAGCCGCCGAGCCGGGCCGGGCCGGGCCGGGCCGGGGCTGACGACAGCGTTCCACAAAATTAGAATTCACCAGTGGCCGAGCTAATATGAGGATCCTATTTTTGAACGCGAGAGAGTCTTGAGTTGCCTCGGATCAGAGGGGGAGGAGTTGCATGCATGAATGACGGGGGACACGGCCTGCTCCGCGGTGAGCCTGGCCTGCGCCTGCATGGCCTGCATGCCCGTAATGGGAGCATTACAGCCGCACCGCGCCGAGCCTCAGCGCAGCTCCGCTCCTCGCAAACACTACACTGTACTAGCAGACGAGACCAGCACTGGGAGACTCAACCCGTTTTCCCACGGATACACTTCCGCGGCCCGCCCGGGGTATTCTACACTATGTCCCACAATACCAGTCAAACAACACTGCTGGATAAAATTATTTCAGAGGCAGTGAAATGGATAATTTAGAATGCTCCAATTCTGGTCGCAATTTTTTGACTTGTGCTCACTCTGAAAAACTCTCCGAAGAATAACAGTAAATAATTTGTAAGAGTTTAGGATTGAAAAGTGGTACCCAAGAGCCTCCACTGGTCAGTTTGATAAAAATAGTTTAGAACAAAGTTTCACAAATTAAACTTTAAAGAAGGGATACATGAGCTGTGCTGTGTCTTCTGGGAAGATCTGCACTGGGCTCTGATCCAAGCTATATTTAATTAGCTACTGTTGGTAGCCTGAGTGGTCTGGATTTCAAAGTTTTACACAAATAGCACACTAAATAGCTAGGAAGATTGCATTGTATGTTCATAGTATTTCTGATTAGATGCATGTATGCACAGGCTTATTAGCATACAAATGTGAGAGAAATGATAAGAAAGAAAGATCCAGAGCTAGAATATTGTTGCCAGCGTGTAACGCAAGTAACATTAGGCTTTGACACAAAACAAGATCTGTGGAAACTTTCTTTTACGAATTGCGTTAACTCATACAGCATACTGATTGTCTTTTTTAAAAACTTCAAGCAAAAACTGACACAAACAAATGTGAGAGGCAGCAGCCATTGAAATAAGTTAAACAACTAACAAAATACGTTTACAGCAAAACTGAAGAACACAGTACTTCGGTGATGGAATTAAGTAACATTTTGTTTCTTAGATAGATGAAAGAAAGAAAACTTATAAATGTAAATTTTATATGTTGATAGTATTTGTTCGCAATGGTTAGAGACTCTTCTAAAAATTATTGCGACTTCATGATCCCTTTTAAACATAATGTTTATAACCTCTCATGCGTAGAATTAGGATACACCATAACCCTCCTGCTGTTGAAGCGGAGCATACAAGTGTAGTTGGAGCTTGAAAACGATGCAATACCGTAAAACTCACGATGCGTAACGGACAGACACACTTGCCTGGGCCAGGCCACGGCCACAGCGCAGCACTTTGCACACTTCACTTTACTCCAGGCACCCAAGCCCAACACACAGGACCTCCGGTGGGTCCTTCGCACTTGAATATCCAAAACGCACATCCCTCTGGGGGCTCGATGAGTGTGACTTGTGTGATGTGTGAGGCCATGAGACCTTTATCCGTTGGCTGATTATTCCGTACGAATGCCGAGTCGTGTCCTGAGTCCTGATCGAGGAGGCAGGCGCCACGAAGTCCTGGAGGGACCGGTAAGGACCGGTACGCCGGGCAGACGCCGGGCATCATTGGCTCGCTGGGGCCCCTTGGGGGCCGAAACTGACGTGCGGTCCTGCGAGTCGGTCTTCAACTTGAGAAGCACAAGCCTGTCAAGCTCCTTACCTTTTTCTGCTGTTTCTCCCAAGCCGGGTCGAGGAGTCCTTCGCGCTCCCATTCCTCCTCGGGCTCCATGTATCCATCACTGTAATGATTGTCTATGTTGTTCATCCCGTGGTCGTTCATCTTCGAATAATTTTGAAAGTTAACTTTTCACCGAGAGGAAAAGCTCGTCGGGTCGAAGGGCCCCCCGTTCACGACAGAAAAATCGAGGCAGAGCGTTGCTGCCGCTCGCTCACCGCACAAAACCCACCGCCGGGGTACCACTTGAAACTTGTGCGCCTGAACGGCTCGCCCGCCGCTCGCTCTTACCCCTCCCCTCCCCTTCTCTCCCCTCCCCCTCCCACCACGGCGGCAGCGGCAGACCCCCCGCGCACCCCTTCCCCTTGGACCAGCATGATCACGTGACCTTCCCAAACAAACTGCCTCCCCTCACCTACCCTCTCTCCCCCTCATCCTAAACTCGCCGTCTCCCGTCTCTCCCACCTTCCCGTCCCCCGAGGCATTTTCTCTGCGACGGAGACGTTGTTCTCTAGAAAACGCTAGTGCTACTGGGTGGAAAAATTCTGTGAATCGGGAGAGAAAAACTGCAATCATTGTTTGAAAGAGAGAATCCATTTATAGGCGCTTAAATGCTGCCTTTCTCCACCCCCCACCACCACATACCTCCCCTCCCTTTGCGTCGTGGGCCCCGAGTTGGCGCGAAAGTGTCGTTTGGTTAGTTCATGAAAAGGCCCAGTGTGAACATGTCCCTGTCGGCTCATTGCTGCTCTCTTCAATTTAGTGATTTATCTTGACGCATTCCTTGCGACGAGTATTTGTTTTGAAATACCCAGAGCTTAGTTCAGTGTTGTCAAGATGTACATTCAAATTAAAACCGCAGATTGCTCTCAAACTAAGAGAGTAGAGGTGTCCAAACTAACCTCGGTGGAAGAACTTAAATCCCTTGTAGAAGGAGAATTGAATGTTAAACCGGATAGACAGAGGTTGTTCTTTAGAGGAAAACAGGTAATTTTATTGTAGCTCGGTTTTTATTTACATTTTCTGTTATTTATTGAAGAAACTCCACTCTCACAATGCTGTTGATATTGCTTCACTTATATCTTGATTTACCGATTGCTCTTCTCACAAATCCTTCCTGTCTTCCATATTTTTCCTTCAGCTTGAAGATGGCTATAAAGTATTTGATTACAACATTAATCTTAATGATGTTGTTATGCTGATGATAAAACCAGATCTCTCAGCATTCCAGCACTGGAAATCTGAAGAGAAGAAAGAAACCGAGTCAAGCAAGCCGTCTACGTCTCAAGAAGAGGCAAGCATTTTAATTTTTCTGGAATAATTCTGTCATGTCATGTTTCTGCCGTACTGCCTTGCGAACCCTTCTCAGAATTTTTATTTAACCATTCTTTTGCGAAATTTCAGGTGCAGAGTAACTATTACAAAGTAAGAATTGTTATGATCTTTTATTGTCTATCCTCTTTGCTTTATTCCCCACCCTGTTATACCTTTTTTTAAACAATTTGCAGGTCGGGGATCTAGTTGAAGCCATTGATGATTTGTATGGTGGATGGTTTGAGGGTAAAATTGTAGCCATTGAGAAAAATACTGAACCCTTAACAGACACAGTGTCAGAATTAGCAGGGGACAAAGAAGAATCTGAAAAGTCAGAAGAGGAAAAGAAGTCAGCACAGAGTTACGCAGAAGATCCTGCCGTACAAGATGATGGACTATTATATATGGTTTCATTTGATTTGTAAGTACTGAGATATTTTGGTGCTGTTTCTTTTTAATCATCCCCACTTCATCCTAATTCACAAAAGTATTTTATCAGCTCTTCAGACGACCCACCCATTGGTTTTCCATTAAAACATGTTCGGCCTCGTATGTGCTCAACTATCAAGCTATCTGACATTAAAGTGGGTGACATGGTCCTTGTAAACTACAATATTGAATCACCTGAGGAGAGGGGATTTTGGTATGTCATGCCTATTAATATGTATATGAGATTTCTAAGTTATAGATTGACTAAACAAGTTTCTGTCTTGACAGGTATGACATGATCGTAACTGAAGTGGCAAACAAAAGGGCCTCAAGACGCTTGGTTGGAACATTGTATGTTGGTAGACAACGAACTGAACTGAGAAATTGTAAAATACTTTTTACAGATGAAGTTGTCAAAATTCTGAAGCCCAAGTTAATATCTGAAAGAACCAAAGAAGATGATATATCCATGACAACTGATAATGACAATAAACGTAAGTATAAGCTGTATCAGTTTCTGAAGGTTATGCACAGAATCTGTTAATATGAGAATATTTCATTTCTTGTCTTAGGTAAAAGTGCACCCTTCTGCTCAACGTGTCAGGATAACCCCAAGCGGAAATGCAAAGAATGCTCTTGTCAAGTTTGTGGAGGAAAAGATGAGCCAGAGCGGCAACTTATGTGTGACGAATGTGACATGGCTTTTCACTTACGTTGTCTTAAACCTCCATTAGAAGCCATACCTGATATAGATGAATGGTTTGTAGTCAAGCTAGTGTATACCCAGGTAGCAGAACTGCATCCTGACTGCATTACATGTCCCATCTGAAATCCGCATTTTAGGCACCTTTTATGTGCTGTATGCACATTTTTTATGGGACATATAATGCAGTCAGAATGCAGTTTTGCTGGTTTTGCTACCTGGGTGATGTATAATATTTTCTCTTAAGTCAAATGTTGAGTACTGAGAGCATTTATTTCTCTGCAGGTATTGTCCCCTCTGCAAAAATGATGAAAATGAGATTGTTAAAGCAGGTGAAAAACTTAAAGAAAGTAAGAAGAAGAAGAAATTGCCTAGTGCTAAAGAAGATAAGACCAAGAGAGATTGGGGAAAAGGGATGGCCTGTGCTGGCAGAACCAAAGAATGCACAATTGTGCCACCAAATCATTTTGGTCCAATTCCAGGAATTGATGTTGGCACATGTTGGAAGTTTCGCCTTGGTGTAAGTATTCTGTATTTTGCCGGGCTCATGTCATATGTAGGTACTACTTAGTATTTTATTTCTCTCTACAGGCATCTGAAGCAGGTGTTCACAGACCACCTGTATCTGGTATACATGGCAGAGAAGACGAGGGTGCCTATAGTATTGTTCTTAGTGGAGGATATGAGGATGATGTTGATAATGGAGAAGAATTTTATTACACTGGCTCTGGAGGTCGCGATCTCTCAGGAAACAAACGTACCTCTGAACAATCTAGTGATCAGACACTCACACGAATGAACATGTATGTTGATGTAGCATTGATCAATTTTTGGTTTTGGTCAGGATTTTATTTAGAACTGCTGAAAATATGTCTATTACAATCTGGTACTTCTGCAGGGCTTTGGCAAGAAATTGTAATGCCCCTGTTGATGAGAAAAAAGGTGCAGAGGCCAAGGATTGGAAAAATGGTAAACCAGTAAGGGTCTTAAGGAATTTCAAGCTAGCCAAACATTCCAAATATGCCCCTGAGGATGGAAACAGGCAAGTTTATTTGTTGCACTTTTTTTTTTTTTTGTTTTTTTTTGTATCCCTTATTCTGCAAGCTTTCTTTTATTTTCACTGAGCTAACTGCAATTTTTAAAAAAAAATTTGACTGATTATTTTTTTTGTCTTTTAATATTAAATTATTAGGTATGATGGAATCTACAAACTGGTGAAGTATTATCCCCAAAAGGGTGAATCTGGATTTAAAGTCTGGCGTTACCTTTTCCGACGGGATGATCCAGCACCTGCTCCCTGGACCAAAGAGGGGAAAAAAAATATTGAAAGGCTGGGACTTACAATGATAGTAAGTATCTTTATAATATATCTATTATCTTTATATTTATCTTATCATCTTGCAACTACTATAAAACTCTTGTTTAGAGTAATGCAAGCTATTATCCTCTATATTGAAACCTTCCAGCAATACTTTTGTATGATAGGTTTCAAGCTTACATTCTAGATTGTGAAGAGATTTGGACTTGCCACACATTTCTTTGCAAATGTGTGTAACCTAACCTAATTACGGTTTTGTTTTGTTTTGTACTTCTTTTTCATGTTTGAAAATAAAAGTACACAAGTTCATCTCAGCGTGCTCCCTTTTGGCTAGTAATTTGAGCAAATTGTTATTTGTTTCATGCTGCTTGTTGCTGCCAATTTTAGGAGTGGGCAATAAACAATCTTAGAGTAAATGGCTTACTCTTGCCTCTTTATCATTGAACAGATACCAGGGGCTTAGATGATAGCCAACATTTAATGATTATTAATTAATTTACTTTTTTGATCACTATTGATAATCTAATTCAAAGTCTCCTCAGTGTACTGCTAGCCTGTTTCCCCAATTTATTTTTTCCATCATTCCATTTATTTTAAGTTTATGCTATAGATGGTACTGTGATTTGGACTTGCCACACATTTCTTTGGAAATGTGTATAACCTAACCTAACTACGGTTTTGTTTTGTTTTGTACTTTTTTTTCATGATTGAAAATTAAAGTACACAAGTCCATTTCAGCATGCTCCTTTTTGGCTTGTAATTTGAGCAAATTGTTATTTGTTTCATGCTGCTCGTTGCTGCCAATTTTGGGAGTGTGTGAAGAACCATCTTAGAACAACCTGCCTGTTCAATTCCCTTTATCATTGCATTGATATTTAGGGCTTTGGAAAGGGCACACAAATAAATTTTTGGGTCACTTCACAGGCAAATCCGTTTTCTTGAAACCATATTTATTTTTGTTTTTATTGCAGTATCCTGATGGGTATGAGGAAATGCAGGCAGAAAAAGAGGCAAAAGAGGCAGCAGCTAAAGCTGCCTCAAAGGATGGTGCTAATCCCAAAAAAAGAGGAAGGAAGAGTGTGCTTGGGGAATCAACCACTGATAACCCTAACACAAAAAAAGCCAAGATGACTGCATATGAGTTAGATGAAGAAACCTCCTCTAAAATTGAGCAAGATTCCCTGAATGAAAAGCTATGGGATAACTGTAAAACTGTTTTAGCTGAAGGAAAAATGGTAATTTTTCTTGTCTTCTATTTTTGGAATTTATGTTTTTGAAAGGAAGTGTAATAGGAAATTTTCTCACCTCTTCATTCCTCTGCAGAAATTCCTTGCTGAAGTACAGCAACAGTTTATGTGCATTTGCTGCCAGGAAGTAGTGTTTGATCCAGTGACTACAGTATGTCACCACAATATCTGCAAGGTATTTAATTCTTTCTTCTCCTGTGTTATTTAGTTTTGATGGACATGACTTACAATCCATCTATGTATTTCAGGATTGCTTGAAGAGGTCATTCAAAGCTCAAGTGTACAACTGCCCAGGTTGTAGATATGAATTAGGGAAAGACTTTGAAATAGTTGTAAATGATAAACTGGCAAGCATACTGCTTTATCTATTTCCTGGATATGAGGTTGGCCGATAATTTTTTCACAAAGCATTCCTCAATGGGATCTTGACAAAGTGTTCTATATTGATGAAATTCTTATATTCTTATACCATCCCAATTTTTTAAAATGATGTATTCTTCATTATTTATAATTTCAGTTTGAATGACCACAAATTTTAGACCTAGACCTATCTGTTGTACAATACCTTTAACATTACTTAATTATTTTTTTTATTATACATTCCTGTGATAATGTGATTTGATTACTGTGTGCGGACACTTTGACCTTAATCTAGTTAAAATGATTTGTTCAAAGCACAAGCTTTGAAAACCATTTCTTTTGAAACTTTATTTGATGTGATTCATGCCAATGAGCTGCCTGTAATGGAATTGTTTTCTATGTACCCATGACTTTGTTCACACATTCCATTTCTTGCCTTTGTTATGTGCAATAAATGATTTCAATTACTACAGCGTTTCGCTCATTTATTAAATAATTGGCTTGGGTCGGTAAAGTGTCGGCGAGGTAGCTGTGTGCAGAGCAGTTACGTGTCCGACACGAGCGCCGCTATCCTGCCTGCGGGACCTGTTTACAAGCTTTTGAGGTCTCATTGACCGGCCGGCCGAGTCCGAAAACACCGGCCCAAAGTCTCGCCGCGCCGCTGGGCCGGGCCGGGCGCCGCGCCGTTATGGTTCGGAGGCGTCCCGGCCTGGCAGCAGGAGCAGAGCAGGCGGGCTCCCTGCTCTCTCCAACATGCGGGCGGGGCCATGTTCAGGTGCGCGGTGCGGCGCGGCGCGGGGTGGACTTCCCTCCAGGCATGTGTAGGCCAGGGGACAGTGCGGGGCCGCACCAGGCAGCTGATTCCGCACAGCGTATCTCTGTCCTTGTCGCACTCCTGGGGCACGGCCATAAGGAGCGAGAGAGAGAACACTACTTAACGCTGTTCGAAATCACCCTGCAGGCGGAGCGCCGCGACGCCACGGTCGGCACGGAAACGCACTTGGGACGGGCAGGGTCAGGGACGCGCCGCGCGCCGCAAACAAACGCGTCGCCTCGGACGCGGGCGGGAGGGGGTGGTGATGTGACCAGGGCCAGAACCAACGTCGCGACGCCTCGCCTGCCTCCCGGCCCTCCCGGTCGGTCCAGCCCGGCCCAGTGGCGGGACCAGGCTGACCCGGGCGTTGTCGAGTGTTCTGGACGGGACGGGACGCCCACAGGCCGTGGTCCACGGCGCAGCGCTGCGCGTCGCGTCGCGTCGCGGCGGTGCTCCGCTCAGCTCATCACTCAGTGGCCGTCCCGACGCTCCCGAGCACGGCCGAGGACCGTGAGCGTGAGCGAGGCGTCCAGTGTTGCCGGAAAAAGTAGGCAATAAGTCGCCGTGACACAGTGGAGTGAAGCTGGCTGCGTCTGCGCCCGCCTACTAGGCCTAGCACAGGTGCGTACCGGGTGTTTCTTTGAATGCGTAACAGTGTTGCGGGTTTGCCTACCCCATTCGCCCGTAAGGCGCCATCGCCCCTGCAGCGCTAGCGAGAATGCAATCCCGCAACACTGTTACGCACTCAAAACAACGCCCGATACATGTTGCCTAGTAGGCAGGCGCAGATGCCGCTCGCTATACTCGACTGTGTTCGGGCGGCTTATTACCTACTTTTCTGGCAACACTGGTGGCGTCGCCTGCAGGAGCAGGACATGGCCGACATGGCGTAGGCCCGCGGCGCGGCGGCGAGGCGAGGCGAGCAGAACAACCCCCGGGAGATATGGGACACTGCCGTCGCCATCATGAAGAAGGTGTGCTCGTCGATCGCGCACAGCTTGGACTTCACGCGGACCGGCATCGGCGAGAAGCTCAACGCGGATGTGGTCAAGCTGCCGTTCACCATCAGGTACCGTGCCTGCCGACTGATTCCGGGGATCGCTCTCGTACTTCTGTCCTTGTCGCACTCATGTAGCGCCGCCGTGCCCAGCATAGGGCACCCCCATAGGTGCGAGAAGGATGGAGGAACGAGAGCGATCTTCTGAATCAGTCGGCTGAGCAGACAGACCGTGTCCTGGTCGTCGCCCTGCTGGCTGGGCCTGCTGGGCCTCGCCCTCGCCTTGCGCGGGGCCTCGCGAGGGCCCCCCTCTTTCTCTCTCTCTTCCCGCCTGACCGGTCACTAATTGCATTGACAGCCGACTAGTCGAGCCCCGGCCGGGGCCCCCGGGCCGCACCCGCACGTGGGCCCCGCTTACAGTCGCCCCGCCCCGCCCCGCCCCGCCCCGCCCCGCCCCGCCCCGCCCCGCCCCGCTTGCGGCACCTTCCCTAGCGCTGCTCTGCCCTGCGGTGTACGCTGGGGCTCTGCTCTTGCGTCCACCCCGCGCCTCAATTCGGCGCACTGTATGCATTATGGTGCAGCAATGGGCCGTGACGTCATGCCAGCGCGCTAACGCTAACAAGAAGGACCGCCCGCCCCGCCCCGCCCCGCCCCGCCCCGCCCCGCCGGCCACGCATGATCCCCTTCCCTTCCGCCTGGGCCTGCAGCCCGTTGATTGGTCCAGGACTTAGTCCAGGACGGACTCACTCGGCCCTCGCCCGCCTCGCAGGCGGACGAGGTCCAGCCGGCTGGACTGATTCAGAAGAGCGCTTATTTTCTCGCTATCTGCCTCTCTCGCACCAATACGGCGCACTCCATGAGTGCGAGAGGGACAGCGAGGAGAACGCTATTCTGAATCGGCAGAACGGCTACTGCTGCACACGGATAGGGATAGAGGGTCACGGACGGACCTGGACCTGGCCGCAGTCCGCACCGCACTCGCTCTAGCATGGCCACCGTGAGCACGGCTCTGGCTCCAGCGAGAGAGAATAAGTCCGAGTCAGCTGATGTGGCCGCTCCGTCCCGAGCGGCGCGGCGCGGCGAGACGAGGGCGAGGTCCTGCCGCGCGCCCGGGAGGTAGGCCGCCCGCCGGCGTTCTGCGCGGCGGGCTGGCCTACCCCCGCAGGGGCTCCCAGCACGTGGGCTGGGCCACGCGCGCGCCGCTGTGGTCGCGCTGCGGTTTGCTGCTGCTGTCCCGTACCACCCTTCCCAACAGCAACTTGATATCTCTATGCCACGTGGGGCGGGGCGGATGAAATAGACATGACCAGGACCAGGAATACTTGACGTCGTGTACTACACGATGTCCTCTCTCGATACGAGATGCAACCGAGGTCTGCATCGGTCCGGAGCGATGCAGGCTCCCTCCCCTCTCCGCTCCTTCTACCGCACCATGCTGCAGTGCAGCAATGGCCCGCTGCAGAGCGCCCCGCCCCGCCCCGCCCCACCGCAACGGCCAGCTTTAATTCCGAGGATCGTATTCCCCGGTGTGTCCCGTCCCTCTGCCTCCGCCGCGCCGCCCCCGCCGCCCCTCGCTCCGCCCCCGACCCGACGCCGACGCCAGTTTGACGCGGCGCGACGCCCTTGTCGGGCGGGCGGGGCCGCGCGGGGCCGGGCCGGGCAGGAGGGCCGCGCGGACACGGCGGGACGAGGCATGGCTTCAGTCGTTGTACCTGCGCTGCGCCGTCCTGTGCGGCTCTCCTCGCCCGCCCTGCCCCGCCCTGCCCACCGACACGCCCCGCGACTACAACGTCAAGTGCATCTCCGCCCTCCGCCCCGTCCGCCGCGGCACATGACGCGGACATGGCCGGCCCCGCCCCCGCCGCCTGCGCCTCGCGAGCGGCCCCGGGCCCCGCGCCTCTCTGACGCAGAGGCCCCGCCACCCCTGGAGTAGAGGCCCCGCCACGAGGTCCGCGTCGTTACACACCGCGCTGCTTGCCCTGCGTCACCCAGGACAGGAAGATCGCCTCGCCTCGCCTCGCCTCGCCGCGAACGGCGCCTGATACTCTGCCTCCTGTGCCCACAGCGCCATGTCCGAGGCCGTGATCCCCGCGTCGGTCGCGGCCTCGGCCACCCCCGTGGCGCTGACCGTCAGCCCGGACACCGTCCCGCCGCCGGACTGCAGCCCGACGCCCACCGCGTCGCCCTTCGTCGTCACGCCCGTCGACGGCGACGTGTTCAGGTCCATCGTCAAGCCCTCCCGGTGAGTACAGGGACACGCGGCCGCGCCGCTTCGGGGACGATCATGACCTACAGCAAGTTGGCGGAGAGGAGCCCCGGCCGGGTCCGGTCCGGCCCGGCGGGCAGCGCGGTGGCTCCGCGATAAGGCGGTATCAATCATGTGTGTGTCGGAAATGAAATCGCGGATGCAAGTCGAGGAGTCGAGGCGTGACGCGGTGATAAGCGCGCCGCCGCTCCGCACCCGATACGAGGACAAGCGCACGCCCCGTGCTGCTGGAAAACAAATAAAATCGATTTGTTCAAAAAAATATGTGCAGTGTAAAAGGTGCCTCACAGTGTCTCCAAACGGTCTGGTAGTTGCGGGCTCCTCCGCTTTTGCTCCAAAGTAAAGATGCCCGCAGGAGCCCGCAAGGTTATTCAAGTCTAAAATTTGCACATAATTTCCAATTTAATTGTGTTTTTGCCTTGACATATGCTAAGATTTAAAACTATTCTCAAGATCTATCAAGGCAAAAATACAATTAAATTGGAAATTATGTGCAAATTTTAGACTTGAATAACCTTGCGGGCTCCTGCGGGCATCTTTACTTTGGAGCAAAAGCGGAGGAGCCCGCAACTACCAGACCGTTTGGAGACACTGGTGCCTCATGTCGCTCTCTCGGCAGTCGCGTCCGTTGGGTGGCCGTCTCGCGCGGCGCATCCGGGTCCTTGGGGTTCGGTCCCCGCTCGCCTGGTGGGTAGGCAACCCAACGGGCGCGGGCGCGCTTCTGGCGGCCGCGGAGGCTGCCTCTGCCTAGACAGCGACGAATGGGATAGAAGCGCGGAATCATCCCGCTGCAGACAGTCACGGAAGTCGTGTTGACCAGGCGAGCCTAACCACGTGCCCTGTACAGGCACGTATACTGTACGCGGCGCGACGGGCCGGGCCGGCTCAGAAAGCTACTATAGTGCGATAGAAAAGTTTCTGAAAACGGAAACAACGCCGTCAGGCTGGCTCTCCTCGCTCCATCCTTTCCTCGGGTGTTCGGAAAGACGGGGCACGGGGATGGGGGAAGCCGTTAAGTCGGCTGTCGCCGGTGAACGATAAAGTCAGGTGCGTCATGTCGGCGTCGGCGTCCCTAATCGCCGCCGTCGCGATGGCGGCGCGGTCGGGTCGGCTCGCATGGCGTCGCGGCGGCGTCGCGGCGCAACACGCTCACATCACGGCGCGGCGCCGCGGCGTCCACCTCAAGCAGGGCCCAGCCGGCGTCAGCTGGAACTGCGTCAGCGGCGTCAGCTGCAGCCGCGCTGCCTCCACCCCCGAGCCTGCTGTCAGCTTGAGGAGCGGGGGACGGCCACGATGGCGCACAGGTACCGCTTCCGCTCTGAGATGGCGCCAGTTTTGAAACGATTCGGCAATTTACCTCTTCGTCACTGAGGTTAGCGGGCCTTCCCTGTGGCTGTGTGGTGGTGGATGCGGTATGCGTCGTGTCCCTCGTGTGACTGTGTGTGAGGACGACTCACACAAACTCCCGACGGTTGGGAGGTACTCGCAAAACGGCTGAAAACGGATGGGCTGTGACGTGGTGGGGCGGGGCGGGGACCGTTAGGTAGGTTAGGGCCGTTCGCGGCGTGGCCCGGCGGGGCGGGGCGGGGTGGGGCGGGGCCAAAAGCAGGCCGAGCAGTAGGGCAGGGCACGTTCGCGCTTGGCGGGCGCCGTGTATTGAGCCGTACGGTTGAGTGACTCCGGTCTGGGCGGGACGGTTCACACCGGCTCAGGCAGTGACAGCTACGTCCCTGCAGCCGCCCCGCCCCGCCCCGCCTCGCTCCACCCCACCCCACCCCACCCCGCCGCGGGTCCCCCACCCCAACTCCCCTGCCCCCACCGTCAAGGCCGCTAGTCTGCAGTACAGTATTTGGCAGGATGCAGAGCGGGTTGTCCTGTTCCGAGCGTGTCCCGCCCCGCCCGGCCCGGCCCGGCCGACCCTGCGGCGGGTCTATGCCGAGGCTTTGCACTTGGACTCATTTCACTTTGTTGTTATCATTACATGAGCACTGAGCAGAGAGTTACGACGAGTCGGACGGACGGGCGGGGCGGGCGGTGTCAGCCGCGTAGCCGCGCCAACCGCGCGCCGCGCACCACGCGACAAGGCCGAACCCCGAACCTGCCCTGCCCTGCCGGCCGGGCGCAGCTTGCAGGGGAGGGGGTGGTGTGGGTACTTAGTCGAGTTGGTGGCGGGGCGGGGCGGGGCGGGGCGGGGCGGGGCCGAGTTAGATGCAGGTCGCTAAAACTGTTGCCCAGCCCTACCCCTACCCTATCCTATCCCCGCCGTCGTGGACGAAGCAGAGGCGCAATTATGAGTGTGTGAAAATCGTACAGTGGTTTCGTGCGTTGACTTCGTACCGGGTGTTTCTTTGAATGCGGGTGAATTCGCCCGTAAGGCGCCATGGCTCCTGCAGCTCTGGCGAGTATGCAATCCCGCAACACTGTTACGCATTCAAAGAAACACCCGGTACACTTTCCATGCAAGTTGGTCAAATTTCTAGGACATGTCACTTGCTCATAGATTCGAATGGGAATTCGCACACCTAAAAAATGTGCGGCACTCACACACGTGAGTTTGCGTTTCGCAGACACAGCGATGAGTGCGTACAGCGCCTGTTGTACAACCCTGTTGTCGCGGCCGCGGCCCCGGGGCGGGGCGGGGCGGGGCGAGGCGGGGCGGGGTTGTACTGTACGGCGCGCTGTACTGGATACGCGGTGCGGCTCGCCCGCCTTCGACTCGTCGACCCGACCGCGTGATTTACGGGAACTCGTCCAAACCGAGTCGCGCGCCGATAAAACACATACACACACGGCGCTGCGGGGCGGGGCGGGGACCACGACGTCATCGACGGTCTGTTCTCAGAATTTTTGACGCTAGCTAGAGCCCCGCCACACCCGCCACACCGCGCCGCGCTCGGCACGGCCACGCCGCCTTGGCCGCCTTGCTCGCGTCCGCCCGGAGTAGGGAGGGGAGTATGGTGCGTTAACCTTGCGGCGGAGTTAAGAGCGTCCGCGAGATAACTAACAGCTGATAACGCACCGCACCGCACCGCGCCGCGTCTAGTTTCAGAACGCCAAGCTGTGTGTCGCAGTCTATGGTCGCAGCGCAGACACGGCACTACGGCACGGCACGGGGCTGACCGCTAAGGGTACGGGGAATCTTCTCTTCTCCACACCCGGCCCCGCCCCGCCCCGCCCCGCTCCGCCCCGCCCCGCACCGCCCCGCCACGCCCCGCCCCGCCCCGCCCAGCCCCGCCCCGCGCCCCGCCCCGCCCCGCCCCGCCCCGCCCCGCCCGCCCCGCCCCGCCCGCCCCGCTACGCCCCACCCCAGCCCGCCACGCCCGCCGCACCGCGCGTTTCCCGTGGCGCATCTTTACGCGGCCTGCGCAAAAACTCGTATATTGATCGAGGTGCGATACACAAGCAGAGTGAGTGGCCGCGGTCATGTGAGGAGGGAGGCGGGGCGGGGCGGGGCGGGGGCGGGGGGCGGGGCGGGGCGGGGAAGCGTGGTCCACAACATCATGTGATGCCCGCGCCCGCGGTCCCGCCCGGCCCCGCCGGCTATGGCGTCTCATTATTGCGATGAACGCGCTTGAATTGGCCCACGCCTGGCCTGGCCTGCCAGTGCCTGCCCGTGCCCGTGCCCGTGCCCCTGGCGCGGCGCTAGGGAGGGCCCCGCCCCGTGGTCACGACGCTGGTGGCGCTGACGCTGAAGAGTCTCCCCGCCACTGGTGAGGCCATTTGGCAGGGGGCCGAGCGGGGCCGGGGCCGGGCGGGGCGGGCACGCTGGCACCAACAGGCAGACGTGAGACCAAAAGCTTATCCCGCGGGCTTACGCCTTATGCCGCGCCGCGGCCGCGGCGGGTATAACGGCTCCAAAGACGTGCCATGTGAGGTCGCGGGGGGCAGCCAGGGATACTGAAAACGCGTCGGAAAGGTGCTGAATGGCGAGTCGCTTTGCTATTTAGATTCCCCGAAGTGCTTTTCCCTCCTCCCCCTCCCCCTCCATACTTCTGTCTCTCTCTCTCACTCTCTCTCTCTCTCTCTCTCTCTCTCTCTCTCTCTCTCTCTCTCTCTCTCTCTCTCTCTCTCTCTCTCTCACTCTCTCACTCTCCACTCTCGCCAGCTCGCTCCGGAGGCCCGCGGCGTGACCACGTGAGCACGAGCACGCGGTCGAGACGGAGCCAGCGAGGCACGAGGCGCTGTTGTGACATTTTCTCTGCGCGAATCGATCACTTGACCCAAAGTCCAATTCCACTGCGCCGCGCCCCGCCCCGCCGCGCCGCCCAGCCGCGCACGGACCCCCCGCGCGAGTGAAGTCGAGGCGAGTGACGGCGCAAGCACGGCCCACAAAAAAAATATACATCAGATTAACTCGATTAGCACGTCTGAAACCCAAATAAGTTTTACCGGGGGGTTGGGGGCGGGGCGGTTAGAAACATCAGCGCCACCCTCATCCACGGGTCCTCCTCCTCTGCGGCGACCGTGGGATCGACACACCTCCATCAGCCTTTTGATAACGAGCTGCTGGCGCCCCACGCTCGTGGTACAAGATACAGAGCAGCGCTCTCGGGCGATGTGCTCGCCCCGCCCCGCCCCGCCCCGCCCCGCCCCGCCCCGCCCCGCCACCAGCCCCCTCGCACTCGTGACTCACTTGTGATAGAAGAGTGCATGCCCAATCGTCCCGTTTGTTGTGCTGCCTTCGCGCCCGCCCCGGCCCCGCCCGCCCCGCCCGCCCCGCCCCGCCCCGCCCGACCCCACCTGACCCCCCCCCCCACCCCGCACGCGATATCAGCCACCCTCTTTGATATTTGGGCCGAGCCGCCACCACTGCCGGTGTGTCAACAGTCTGGAAGGAAATTGTGTTGTTCCGGAGAAGGCCTGACGCGGGGCTGAAGCGGAACCTCCTCCTTCAGTGGAGTGAGATGTGCGCGCCATCAAGGCGTTCAATTTTAAGATATTTTATTTTTTTGTGAGTGTTTTGACGAAGTATGGGTAGGGATTGCAGTGGGATTACACGTGGATTACAGGCTACCGTGTACACAGAAGTAGAGGAGATGTGGCCCCATCAGGATAGTTTATTCGTATCAACCCTCCCTCCTGCGTGACGCCGTATTTCAATGCCATTTCTTTCTCGATATTGCACATGACAGAAATAACAGCTGATACGATTGTACTTTCGCGTGTTTTGTTTGCTTTCTCTCAGATCAGCTCGCCTGTCCCTCCATAGTCTTTCTCTCTCTCTTACACACTCATTCTCTTCTCCTTTGTCGTTTCCTCTCCTTCCCTCCCGCACGACTCTGGGGGCTCCACAGCAGATAACTCGGCTATAGCAGTTTCGGAACCGAAATAAGTACACCTCTGGCCCGCGGCCCGGCCCGGCCCGGCCCGACCGCGCAGCTAGCAGCCCGCGAGTTCGCCGACCCGATAGCTCGGATACTGTGCTGTGTTCTGAGCTGCCCAACGGCGGGGCAGTAGGGAGCGTCTTTGCTGCAGTGCGGGCTGTACCCTCGAGCACCAGCCCGTCCTGCTAGGCTGACAGATCCAGAGGATCGCTCATACCCTCATCCTTGACACACTCGTGGAGAGCACCGCCATGCCCTACATGGGGCACCGCCTCCCCGTTGCTACCAGTTGCTACGTTACGGGCGAGGGGGAATTCACTTCCGTAATACACTGTACACCTGATCCATGTATTACGCAGTAATACACGTAATGTAATACTGAAAAACACAAGAAAGTGCTTTAAAGTGATAAAATCTTGTGTGAAATGCAGGTGTAATACCGTGTAATACCGAGTAGTCTGTACAAGATTTTCCGATATGATTTCCCCCTCGGTTACGGGAGTTACGGAAGCGAAACTCCTCGGAGTCAGTCGGCTGCGCTGCCGCCGCCCCGCCTCGTACCTTTGGCCTGTTTTGGTGCACGCGCGACTCTTCAAGAGTCGCCCCTGCCCCGCCCCGCCCCGCCCCGCCCCGCGCTCCCCACCAGGTCCGCGTCTACCCCCGGATCACGAGCTCACGCGCAGTTCCACACAGGGGCGGCCTGGGCCTGGGCCTGCTCTATGCTCTGGTCGGCAATGTATACGCGATCCAAAGGCAAGGTCATCTGATACATCGTATAGTCCCATATCGGCAGGGGCGGGGCGGGGCGGGGCGTGGCGGGGCGGGGCGGGGCGTGGCGGGGCAGGGGCTGGCGCGTAAGGTCATATTGCGTTCCGCGGTGTGTGCCTGGCCTGGCCGCCGCCCCGTCTGATCTGATGGAGGGAGGGGCCGGGCGGGACTAGGCGCCGTGATTATATACGGGCGGACGAGGGGAACCCACCGCGGGCGATCGCACCGCAGCGCGCCAGCAGCACAAGCGGATTTTTCTGATCTCGTAAAAATGGCATGTGTGTGTGTGCGCGCGCGCGTGTGAATGTGTTGGTATCCTGAAAACATTCAAAAGGGTTCCCGACAGAAGGCTCGTATCCGCTTCCCGTCTGCGGTGCGCTGCGCGCCGGGCCGGGCCGGGGCGCTGTAGGAGCGGAGGGATGCGGGGCGGGGTAGGCAACACTGCGCTCGGAGCGCACGGCCGCTCTGCGGGCTTGCCTACTTGGCGGGGGCTGTCACTCTCCTCCTCGGCCCGGCCCCGGTCCTCCCTCACGCCGTGCTTGTCCGTGTCGCAGCTCCCGGCGCAGGCGCACGGGGGCGGGCTGCGGGACTGACCCGCCAATCGTGTTCCAGGAGGCGACAGGGCTCCTAAGCAACCTCGTCAAGTACAGGTAGCCGTATTGCACCGACGGGCCCCGGCAGCGATATCGCCCGTGGCATGAACTGTACTGCTCGTGTGTGCATCTTGAGGGAGTCCAGGACGACCCTGTCGAGCACGGGGCAGCATGGGCAGAGCACGGCCCCCCAGACCTGCCGCACATCCCAGGACGGGACCAGTGTTGCCAGAAAAGTAGGCAATAAGTCGCCCAAACACAGTGGAGTGAAGCTGGCTCCTGCCTACAAGGGTGTTGTCTAGTACGCATGCGCAGATGCAGCCCGCCGCTTTACTCGATTGTGTTTGGGCGACTTATTGCCTACTTTCCTGGCAACACTGGACGGGACCCGGACACCCTCCCTCCCACCTCTCCTGACGTTGGACATCCGGTGCGAAGTGTGACCGTCGCATGGCATGTACACTCGGAATCACGTTTCGGCCCGTACGTAAGTGGCCGTCCCGCCCCGCCCCGCCCGTCACATCGACACCTTCTCGAGATGTGTCTAAATTACAGTACCTCGCGGGCCAGTAGCGCGGGTGGCGCGGGTGGCGCGGTGCCGCGGCGCTGGCCCCGGCCCGTTCCGCGAGGCGCCAGCTGTGATGTGAGCCGAGCCGAGGTCTTTTGAGACCTACGGATCATAAGTGAAGCGAAGTGAGCATGTTGCGGCGGCTGAAGCAGGGCTTGGCGTGCGCTGTGCGTCGTTTGTTTGTTTGTCTCGAGCACGAGAGAGAGCACGAGCGGTATACATTTCCTCCTGGACATATCTGAGATAACTACTAGTAGTTATCTCTGGGACAAATCGTCCTCTTGTTTCCGTCTTTTAGTGCATTATGTCTAAGATGGTGATTTGCGTGTTGTCCTGACCGTAAAGGTTTTTTATTTTTTTTATTTTTTTTTTAAATTGACTTAAAGTTTGTATTTTTTATTGCATAATATGTGTGTGTTTCACGGGGCGTGTGATTTTTTCCCCGTAGGAAAATCTCCCCCGGCCTGATGCCTCCGTGCTCCCCCGGGCGGTTCCGCCGCAAGACGTCCGAGACGGAGGCGCCGTTCCCGGTAGGGGGGGCGCCGCCGGGGCCGGGGCCGGGGGGCGCCGGGGCACCGGGGCTGGGGGCGGCGCCTGGCGGCCCGGGGCCGGGGCCCCAGGGGGGACAAGGGGGCGAGGCGGCGACGACGGTGGGATCCGCGACGGGAGCGGGAGCGGCAGTGTCGGCAACGGGATCGAGCCGCTCGGGCTCGGGCCAGCAGCAGCAGGGCCCCGGCCGCGGTGCAGCGGGAGCGGGAGCGGCAGCGGCGGCGGCGGCAGCGGGCAGTACTCGCGGTGGCGGCAAGATGGCGACAGCGACCAGCACCCCGTCGCACTCGCACGGCTGGCCCAACACCAAGGAGGATTACGAGCTGAGGGAGGTGATCGGTAAGTGTCTCCGCACGTCCTGGAGGGCCGCCGCCGCGACACCCGCCCGCGACAACCCCCGGCGCGGGGCGGCGCGCCCTGACAGAGGGCCGCCGTCAACCCCCTGTCGCGGCTCGGCTGCCATGGTCTGCCTGCCCGCCCTGCGCTCGCCCTCCTCCGGGAAGCCGGTTCGACGTCCTACTTAACATAATGACCTGCTGCCGTGTCCGGGCGCCCGAGCGAGGCGCCGTGGACCCGCGGGGCCTAAGTGCAGAGCGCCGCGGGCGGACACGGCAGGAGAAAGACTTTTCTGGTCCTCACTAGACTCGCGCCCTGTGGCACTCTAACCTAAACATGCCAGTGACAAACCGCGATGGGGATGGTTTTTCGCTCCTGGGTCAACATCTTTGGATTGTGATTTTTTTATATAATTGTACCGTCGATTGCTGACTCGGTTAATTGTTGCTATCGTCTAGGTTGGCGTTAAACGGTACTGTCATACTCAGGTTAAGTTACTGGACAGAGTGTTAAGTTGCTTTTAAAAACAGACATTTTGCAATTGTTTTGTCATTGGAAAGGGTGAGATAGTTTATGCAATATATTTAACTTTCGCCTTGTAATGTAAAATAAACTCTATTCCTCATTTACTTACATGTCATGACAGCCTTTCAAATTTTTTAAATGTCAAGGTTATACTAACTTATTCACCTCATCAGAAATCTTCTGAAGGAATAGTAGTAGAAGTACCTTTTCCCAACATATTTCTTGTAATGTCATTCCCTCAAAATCATACAGATGCATTTTCTGCATTTTAAGTTTTCATTGTTATCTCTTCAGGTGTTGGAGCCACAGCTGTTGTTCACGGAGCACTATGCAAACCAAGGAACGAAAAATGTGCTATCAAACGTATAAATCTAGAAAAGTGGAATACGAGTATGGATGAACTACTGGTATGACCTTTTAAATTTTTGTATTGTTTTGCTTTTAAATTATGGTGTTTATTTTATTTTTACTATTTTTTCTGTCTACTATTTGTGTAACAGAAAGAAATTCAAGCTATGTCATCATGCAACCATGAGAATGTGGTAACATATCATACAAGCTTTGTTGTCCGTGAAGAACTATGGCTTGTCCTGAGACTGCTTGAGGGTGGCTCATTGTTGGATATAATTAAACATAAAATGAGATCTAGTAATTGTAAGCATGGAGTATTTGATGAATCTACAATTGCTACAGTACTCAAGGAAGTTTTGAAAGGGTTGGAATACTTCCATAGTAATGGACAAATTCACAGGTATGAGTCAAATTACTGTTTTCACATAGTGCTGCTGCTTTATTTTTAAAGCTTTGGATGTTATTATTGAGCTCTCATTCATATTTACTTCTTTAAACAACAGGGATATCAAAGCTGGTAATATATTGTTGGGAGAAGATGGTACTGTACAAATTGCTGATTTTGGTGTCAGTGCTTGGCTTGCCACTGGTAGAGATTTATCTCGACAGAAAGTCCGTCACACTTTTGTGGGAACTCCCTGTTGGATGGCTCCAGAAGTCATGGAACAGGTAGGTTTGAACAAGGAATGGTAATGGTTGTATCTAACTGGAAATTGATGATAAAACAATAACTCTCATTTATTTACTTTTCTTGCACAGGATCATGGATACGATTTTAAAGCCGACATTTGGTCTTTTGGCATAACTGCAATTGAAATGGCTAGCGGGACAGCCCCATATCATAAGTATCCTCCTATGAAAGTACTAATGCTAACACTCCAGAATGATCCTCCAACCTTGGATACTGGGGCAGAGGATAAGGATCAGTATAAGGCTTATGGGAAGACATTCCGTAAAATGATTGTAGACTGCTTGCAGAAAGATCCATCAAAGCGGTATGCAGTAAATTAGAAATTTGAAATTACTAGATCTGTGCCTTTTGATACTTAAGGAGACATTTGCCATTATGTGTGATTTGAAGTATCTGTTCATGTTCATTTTAGGCCTTCCGCCACCGAGCTTCTCAAACATCCATTTTTCAAAAAAGCAAAGGATCGTAAATATTTACAGCAAACCTTAGTTGCTATTGGCCCCAGCTTAGAAACCAGAGTTCAGAAAGTAAGATATTTTCTGACTTAAATTAAATAATTTTTTGTCAATCAAGGTCCTGTTTTTTATATTTATCTATTATTTGTAGGCATCAAAGCGGCAACCTGGTGCATCTGGAAGGCTACATCGCACAGTTACAGGTGAATGGGTGTGGTCATCAGAAGAAGAGGGTGGCCAGTCATCAGATGATGAGGTAAGTAGTAATATTATATATGCTTATATTTGTGTGAAGCTTACATGCTCATAGACACAGTATTCAGTATATTTTGCAACACATTTTTGTTTTAGTGTGAACCAAAACCATTGAACTGCATTGAAGCTGGATCTTCAGGCAGTGAGCATGATTTGACTGACAATGATGGTAGTTCTGGAAGTGGTGGACACATGGGTGGCTCAGATGGGTCATCAAGTCCTGCTCCCGTCAATCTTGTTCTTCGAATGAGGTAACCCAATAATTGAAAACAAATGTTCAGTGATTTTATATATATTTAGAGACAATACTTACTTCCAATTTCTCAACAGGAATCCGAAGAGAGAATTGAATGATATTCGGTTTGAATTTGCGGTGGGTAAGGATAGTGCAGAGGGTATAGCTGCTGAGCTAGTTGGTGCAGGACTAGTAGATGGGCGAGACATTGTAGTTATTGCCGCTAATCTTCAAAAACTGATAGACACTCAGTCTCAAGGCAAAACTGTCACCTTTCCTTTGGTAAGTTGGAATTTACATCCTCATAGCTCAGAGCCTTCTGATTCTAATTCCTTTTGTTGGTTTTAATTTATCTGTTGATTATCTTTTGCATTAATGAAGACCATCATTCTTTTACAGAACTCAGGCTATGCAAGTAATGAAACACCTGATGATAAAGCTCTCATTGGTTTTGCCCAGATATCAATAACAGATTGAGGTTAGTTCTTTTTAGGGCCACGTTAATTAGTATTTATTATTGGGATGATTTGTTTGACTGAATAAATGAAATCAGGTCTTAGGTGTTATTATTTTCTGTGCTCTATATTGATTGCTTACTGTGATTTATCTGCCCACCAAGTTGTTTCAAAAGTACAAACAAAATTTGTGTGCATAAATGAAATTTTTAGTTTGAACAGTTCATTGAATGTCAGTGGAAGAAAAATATTTGCTTATCAGTATTTTCTCTAGCATACACTCATAGTTCATCAAATCAGTGTCCTATCAGGGAGGCGATTCAACTCTTTGGCCTATACTTGTGTGTCTCAAATCTCTTCATGTTGTGTTATAATGAAACATTGAAAATCCAGGTCTAGTTTTATACTTTTATGAAATTTCAATTCCATCAGCAATTTAACAATCATTTCTTTTTATACTCAAACCTTGGCAATCACACAATGTCTCTAATTAATAGCTCAAAACAGTTGTAAGTTTTTATTATTACTGTAAAACAATTTTAAAAAATCTCTATCCCAGAGTGTGTTAATTTTTTATAACGCTATGCTCAGTGGATCTTATTTGGTCTGTTAATCAATGAAAATTACTAGCAATACTTAACTTTTTCTATTTTTGAATAGCATTTTGAAATAGTACTCAAACTGTATTAGTCCTTTGGCTTCTTATACTTCATAAGACATTCTTCCCTAGCTTACTTCTGTATCAAACTGTGTCTTTCTGTCTTCATTGTTTGGTAAGGTGAAGGTCCATTTGTAATCAAAGCATTTAAAAGTAGGTTTGAGTAAAATCAAGTTTGTTATTTTGGTGCACGCAGTTGGGGTAACATTAGTTTCAGATTCATTAGTTTCAGATTCTGCTCAGAAGAGGTGATGAGGAACCAGAGCTATTTGTTATGTGTTATATTTTGGACCTTGACTTAAAAATCTTATTTTCATTCTGAATTATCAATTGACAGTAAAAGCTCCTTATAACATTCCCCGTACTTGTCCCGAAATCACAACGTTATGTGTGGAAAACGCTATAAACAGACAGATTTACTTGTACAGTAATAAGTCTTTTAGGTGCATAGAAAACGTGACGCTATAAGCGGGAGACGTTATATGCAGCTTTTTCTGTATTATGTGTCTAATGGTATGTGGGTGCCAGTGAGTGTTCAGGAATAGGTTTCTTTCATGTGTTGTAGACTTCGTTGTAGTCAGGTGCTAGTTCTTCATTTGAGTCTTGATTTTGCAAGGTGAAGAGAACATGTGTGCCCATGCTGGTTTATTTATTTTTACCTTAAAGTAAGCCACTTCTTTCCCAGTGTAGTATAAATGTATTAGAACTGTTTTAGAGCCAAAATGACCGAGCTAGAAAAAACTTTTAATATTTTAAAATATGGTACTATATGTAAATAGCTCCTTATCTTAAATTCCTTTTGCCTTCTTTTAACCACAGTGTGTTTATCGAAGAAGTATAATACTGTAGTCTCTCTTTAGCACTGCTCTTAACAGGAGTTAAACCTTGAACCATGTACTTACAATTCCATAAACTGTCTAGTGTAGTCCATTTTAACGTTAATAATTCACTCCCTTGTGGTTGGTCAATTCAATCGCTGTATTTGTGTTTAACAACAGATACAGTAATGGAAAAAAGTGGATGCTTTGTATCGTATATGTTGTTCAATTTGTTGATTGTTATATCCTTGTTGCCTCTGTTATTAACTAACTGGGTAGCGCCTATTTTGACCAGTTTTTAAATATAGTATAATTTATTTGTTATATAATTTTCCATGTAAATTATTTGGTATGCACAACTTTTTCTCATCGATTAACTCTGACAATAGTCCTGTTCTCTTGAACATCTCTTGTGATAGGATGTACATTTATCAAAATGTTTTGATTTTATGTTCTCTGCAAATGAGTAAGTATTTTTGCCAGAAATAGGTTTCTATTGAGCCTTATAAAATTTAACTTCATTGTAGCAATATTGTGTGTTTATGCAATGTATGGCAATGTACTACTTAAAGGAGTAAATTGTACTGCATAAACTTGACTATCCTTGCTGTGATGATGCTTTTCTACTTCAGATTAAATTAAAACAATAAAATAGGCAAAGAAATTTCTGAATTTGCTTACCCTTTTTTAGTATTGCTGTAATTGCAATCAACTATTGGTGATTGTGACAAAACAATGTATCTTCCATTTGCCATTTAATAATACATTACATAAGAATATCACAGATAAAGTCCATTTACTTACATTTAACAGCCTCATGAGTTCAACATAGCCCATTGGTAAGAAAATAATCCCTGCTATTGGTTTTCATTTTGAAGGAATGTTCATATGCCTTTAAAACAAACTAAGGCTTAATGACAATGTTTTTTTGCTATTAAAAAAGTGGCCTTTCATTCTGTCAAATGTGTGACACTTGACCATATCTAATGTTATTTAGCAGTTTATATTAGACTTTGAAGTCTTTGTAGAACTTCCTCCAGAGTTGGAAATGAGCTGGTTTGTATCCGTTTTGAATTTCATTGTTAATGTCAATTCTTAGTACTGGATTTTCTTTTTTTGTCACTCGTGGCCACTCGCTTGAGACTCCAGGTGGCGTTGGATTTCTGAAAATTTTAAAAATTTGGAAGGCAAGGTAAATCTTAAAAAATCTTACAAGCCAGCAATTTTAACTTAATCCTCATTTGTTTCTACTTACCCTGTCTTTATAAAGTTTGTAAACAATGAAATTATGTTTTTGCGCACTTGGAATTCAGGGTCAGAACTTGTTAATGGAATGTGAGGTAATGCATCCATATGAAATAAGTAATTTAGCTCATCACAGTGACTTACACCGGTAAAATCTGCAACAAAAAGAGGTTTCGTTTAATTTAAATCAAAACGTGGAACAAGAAAGTGAGAATAGAAGCTATTCGAAAGTTAGTGGTCCACACTTGCCTTCCTGGCTGAACATTACCATCCTCCTGAAAAGATTCAGTCTGCCACTGTATGTGAAATTGTAGGCAAAGACAGGTGCTGTGGACACAGCGGATACCTCAGTCATGACGCGATGCGTGTCCAACTCAAACATGAGTGTGCCGAAGAACTGCGGAAACAGAATACCACCTTCAGTAGGCCCCAATGTAAGCGGTTTTCAACTGTATTAAAGATAACAAACTCACATCGACAAATTGATCTATAGAGCTCTGAGTGATCTTTTTCTTGCCAAAATAGAACTCCTCTACGGCAGCTTTCGCCTGCTGGAGTGCATCTGAGCCGCGGGGAAGTGCCTCACGCATGTATTCAGGGAGGGCGAGGTAGAAGTCCTCCTCCACCATGGCCATTTGCTCTTCGACAGTCACGTCCTTGGAAGGAGCGCCTGAGCAAATTTTAGGCAATACCCAGAGTGTAATAACGCAGGATACCGACACGATGTCATAATTTGAAACCATCGACGTCGGTCATCGCTTGGACAAACACTTCTGCACTCACTCATGAAGGTGAAGTACCCCTCCTGGGCGGTGATGCCCAGCATGAGGGGCACCTGGTGGAAGCGCCCGGAGCGGATGAGGTCCAGCGGGGGTGCCGGCAGCAGGGTGCCGTCCGCGGTGGGCTGGAAGGGGAACTCGTCCATCAGCCACCTGGACTCCTGCGGACATCGAATGCATCAAGGACGGACATGAGTTTCACTCTCCAGCGAAACGAGGAGTCGCAGCTCAGCAGCACTCGCCTCCTGCTTATCGGCGAAATTGTCCGCGTCCACCAGATGATGGACGTCGACCTCTCGAAGGTAGCGGAGCACGTCCTCCGGGTCCTGCATGTCGGGCGCGGCGGGGCCGTTGGGCCCGCCGGCGGCCTCGGGGCGCAGCAGGCGCCTCACCAGCACGCGCGTGCGCTCCAGGGCCTTGTGCGGGCTGCTGTAGGCCCAGTGGTGCAGCGCCGTGCCGGACATGGCGATGGCCTGGTGCAGGAGGCCTGCAACACGCCAGGAGCTAGCAGGAGCGGGCCGTGAGCGCGCCCGGAGGGTAGGCAGACCCGCGCGACGCCCGCGCGCCCGCGCTGCCTACACTCCAGGCTGACTCGGTCCCGCTCGGCTCAAGCCCAGTGTTGTGTTGCCAGATAAGTAAGCACAAATTCCCACGGATTCGCCATTGTGAGGCAGACGGGTATCTCCGCCTGCCTACAATAAGGAAAACTATCCACACATGAGACTACCTGTTGCCTAGTATAGACAGGCGAAGATACCCGTCTGCCTCACACAGTTGGATTCGTGTGAATGTTTGCCTACTTGTCTGGTAACACTGGCTCGGCTCGGCTGGACTCACCCTTTGCGGCCGGCAGGAGGGTGAGGTAGTGCGCGATCGCGCCGCCCGCCGACTGGCCCATGACCGTCACCTTGTCGGGGTCGCCGCCGAACCGCGCGATATTGTCCCGCACCCAGCGCAGGGCGGCGACGGCGTCCGCGAGGCCGGCGTTGGCCGCGCGCAGAGGCCTGCCGCCGCCGGCCTCGCCCACCGTGGTGAAGCCCAGCGGGCCGAGGCGGTACTTGGCCGTCACCAGGACGACGCCCGGCTCCACCATGTACTGCGGCCCGACCAGGTCCACGCCGTTGTCGCCGTGGACGAACGCCCCGCCGTGGAAGTACACGACGACCGGCAGCAGCGGCGCGCCCGGGTCCTCGCCGCCGACCTGGGGAAGGGAGGGAGTAGGGGGGTAGCCGGGCACGTGCGGTCAGAAATAGTGGAGCGGAACGGCACCGGCGGCCGGGTACAGTGAGGTACACCTGACCCGCACCTTGGTCGTGTAGACGTTGACGTGCAGGCAGTCCTCGCTCTGCCCCATCAGCTTCATGGCACGCCGGAAGATGGCGGGCACGGCGCCCAGGAAGCGGACCACGTCCATCGCCGAGATGTTCTTCTGCACGACAGACGAGGAGGCGGATTCAGTCATGAAGGATTGCCCGGTAAGAATGATGGTTGGAAAATTGTGTGCACTGGAAAACCAAAGTGCGTGAATGCCACGCACTTGCAGGTGTGCGTGAAATCCCATTCGCATACTTGAACAACTTCCGTAGTAATTTCACACACTGAGAGGAACAAGTGTCCGAATGGAGATTCCCATACCTCCAAGTGTTCGACATTCACACACTTTGAGTACGGGTTTCGTTCTCACTCACCGGCATGCCCATGGGCAGCTTGAGGGGCGGCTGCATGCACATGGCGCCGTCCTCACGCGCGTCGCGCACCTCCGGGGCCCAGGACGCGGGCGGCGCGGGGTCCCTGAAGCGCAGGGGGCCGACGGGCGGGGCGGCGTAGGGGATCCCCTGGTAGGCGAAGTACTCCACGCCCGAGTCGGTGAGGGCGGCGCGGCCCTGGACGGGGCCCTGCTGCGTCTGCACCACGGGGCCTGGAGGCGGCGGTGAGGGAAGCACCATGGCGGTGCATTGTATGACATCATGGTACGGGTGTGCGGTCACAGGTAGGCTCAGACAATCACTCACTCAGCGAGTTCCAGTAGTTGTGGTACTCCATGGCTCTGTACAGGGCGAGTGCCAGCACCGCCACAATCAGCGGAGTCTTCCATTTTGAAGATGACGGCTTTGGCGCCGTGCCTGCGCGTGGAAGACAGAGAGCTTTTACACACCGCGCGCCTCGTGGAGTACTGCACACTTATTCCAAAGATCGCTCTCATACCTCTGTCCTTGTCGCACTCATGGGACATTTCCATGTCCAGCATAGGTGCGACAAGGAAGGAGGGAGGTAACGAGAGCGATCTTCGGAATAAGTCGGCAGGGTATAGGCACAGGCTGGACAGGGGCAGACTCGCGAGGCCTCCGGGCCGGGGCCTCCGCGTCAGGGCAGTGCCCCGCCCCGCCCCGCCCCGCCCCTGGCCAAGGCCGGCCAGACCTTGGCCGTGACGGCAGCGGTCAGGGGGCCGTAAACACGTTAGGGGGACACTGGGTGGGCCACGCACCGCGGCCGGTCCGCCCCGCCCCGCCCCGCCGGCCGTGGAGCGCGGCGCGGGCGCCAAACACCTTCACCAAACACACCGGCCATAAACGGGAGGCGCGGCGTTTTCTGGTTCGCACTCTCGCAACTGCCGTGTTCATTCCTTTTTCTATCCCGCAAAAGGTGGCGAACGATATTTTTTTTTTTAAGCCAGCAAATAATCCAAAGTCCACGAGGGTCACGAAGGTACGGAGGGGGAGGGGGGCATCTCGTTCATAATCAGGTTTAATCATTATCAGGTTTAATAATTCTAGTGGGGAAATTGACATGCAATGATTTCGGACGGCGACTTACCACTTGACTTTTGCTTCTTGCCGGTCTGCTTCTTATTCTCCGATCCCATTGTATCTAAACACCGACAACAGCGAGAAAGATAAGGGGCTTAATTGGAAAGCAAGGGTCAGGAATACAGTAATATGGCATGGCGTTCAGCTGTTTCCGCGCAGGTGAATGTCGTATGGAGCGTAATAATAAGTCCAGGAAAAAAATAAAAATGACGGTGCTGCTGCTCCGCGTCCAGCACAGTCCCCACGTTCCCCATCATTGTCCCCATTCTCTCCACACGCACCTTCGTGTCACTCGCCACCATACGGAGCTCTTCCGCGCCTCAGTTCGGGGTTCCTCGCGGGCCGGCCGGCGTATGTGCACTGGGGCCCGGCCCCATGCCATGCCGGCTCCGCCACTGTGCCCACATTGCTCGCCCCGCCCCGCCCCGCCCCGCCCCGCCCCGCTCCCCCACACCGCGCCTCACGCCCGTGACGGCGTGACGGCCCGGCCGGCGGCGCGGAGCTGCGGCGACGGCGACCCGGGACCGAGAGTCCATAGGTGACGCTGGCCCCACTGGGACTGACCTCTCGGACAGAAAGGGGAGACGGGGTGGGGGGTGGAGGTCCGGGCGAAGGGATGGGGGGAGGGGAGGGGGGGCTCGCGAATATACGACAGCAAAGACTGATCAGGTCCTACAGTGTCGCGCGGCTGCCGTCCAACAACAGGAATTTATGAAACTTCTCAGGGACTGTAGGGCACTGGTGGGTGGGTAGCCCATGGGCTGAGGTCTCTTTTCTCAGAGTGCCATGAGCAGCCGCGGGGAGGCGGTGGTCGCGGGAGGAGAGCGCGCTGCCCTGCAGCAGCTGCAGCAGTCATCGAGGAGGGCGCAGGCAGGCCGCGCTTGGCTTCGCGCGCTTCGCGCCGCCGGGCCTCGCGGGCTTTGCGCTGCCGATCATGCCGGCCCAAAAGATAACACCAAGAGTCACACTTCTGTCCGAGCCGAGGTTGGAACCTCCGAAGTAGAGTCAACATTCACAAGTAACCAGATAAAGAGGCCGGGATTAGAAAGGGATGGGAAGTAGGTGTCCACCACTGCCCTCGCTCGCAAAGCGAGAATGAGGGCCAATTGCAGGTCAATCTGCTGGTCCAAATGTTTTGGCGGAGTCATGAACGGTTCAGGTCGTTATCGCGCGCAGAGCCGCGCCGGCCGGCCGGCGTGCGGGCGTTAGGCACTCCCGGCTCGGCCCATTCAAGTAATCCCGGGTGTCAGTCACATGGCATCGCGTATGACTCAAACGTCATGAGCTGCGATGCGATAGGCGAGGGAAGCGAGGAGAGGTGGTTGCCCCCGGCCCCACCGGCCCGGCTGCTGCGGCCGGCACTTTCTCGGACTCTTCGAGCCGAGCGCCACCCACTGACCGCCAGGCGGGACAAATTAAAAATCAATTTACCTCGACCCAATGCAGATGGTGTCACGGGCCGCACTCGTGCTGCACTTTGTGGGCAGCCGCATCCGAAACAACCACGATCGACTGCCGCTAGCAGAAAACTTTTCGGATGGTCGCGCAAATGTCAAGATGAACAAGAGCTGACAACCCTGACACTGTCCCCACGTCACCCGGACCAGAACACAAAACGGTGTAAAACATAGAGGATAATTTTGACGTACAAGGTAGAACAAAGAAGTGTCGTTGATATATTTGGAATGCTTTCGCCATGGTTTGAAGAATAGATGTATCTTTAAATTTGCATTTGTGTGTTGGCAATGCGATCTGTTTTTCATGATAGGCAACAACAAGATATTTCGTGCGGTTTATTTGTCGTTGCCATTTATTCTGTGACAATCATATAGAGCAAAGTTAACAGAAAATAGAGTTTCTGTGATGACATCTCACTACGGCTTTATTCTTCATGGAGAAATAGCTACCTATATTGTCATGGAAAAAGGGCGTATTGCTGCTCGGAAGATATCGATTCGTGACGTCAGTTTGGTGCGTATTTACCACATTAAGACCTGAGAAGTGAAGTTGATGTCTCACGTCCTGTGCCCTTAGATATGGATAGTGTGGTGCCTTTGAACGCAGATTTCGCCGTAAAATTTCGAAATTGAAGAATTTTGACGATTTTCTTCACAAGTCAACAAAAATTGTGTGAAATATGGCTGAGCTACGGAAAAGGCATACCGAGGCAGCAGCAGCAGCAGCAGAAGACTCAGACAAGGGCCAAGAAATTGACAGTGATCCGGTTAGTATTTCTGTAGTTTTTAGCCTCGCAATTTTTTTACAACCTCGTTTTTACAGCTTTAGTCAAATATTTTTCCAACCTTATAGGAAAGTACCACGATCCCTTTGGATTACTTTATGTCATATCTAGTGTCAGATGACAATAACATTGTTTTGTTTGGGAAACCATTCTATGTGATATTTTGTGCTCAATCACACTAATATCCTTTATTTCTACAGCGTGAAGATTTGGACTCTGAAGATGATAAAAGTCCTGATGAAAAAGCAGACATTGTTCTCACAAAAACCATTCCAACAGGAACTGACAAAACTCCTGAAATATTGGACTCTGCCTTGAAGGGATTTTCGGATAGGTAGGTCTAGTGTAATTTCATGCTGCACAAAAATATCTTCGTTTACTCCCCATCATTGTTTTCTCCAGGCCTTGTATATTTTCATTCTTGAAGTAAAGAGGACTTGCCTTTCTTTCCTTTTTATCTGTAGTGACACCAGGAAATGGCAATAAATTGTTGGTTGTTAATTGTGTAATGTTCTGCAGATGGCGCAATTGGACAATTCGAGGAATTTTCACTTTTGTTATGATTGGTGGCTTTTGCTTGCTGATCTATGCAGGACCATTAGCATTGATGGTAGCGGTAAGTAATTGAATTACTAGTATTGTTAAATACTGCAACTTTTTTTGTTTTAATTTTAACTTGATTTTAGACATTGATAGTTCAAGTAAAGTGCTTTGAAGAAATCATCAATATTGGATATGCTGTCTACCGCATTCATGGCCTGCCCTGGTTCCGTTCTCTGTCGTGGTATTTCCTCATCACTTCTAATTACTTCTTTTATGGAGAGAGCTTAGTAGATTATTTCAGTGTTGTCATCAATCGTACGGTAAGTGTAGATGAAACAGACAAATTCTTAGACCCAGCAAATCCAAACTCAAGTTTTACTGACTTAATGTTTGTTTCAGGATTATCTAAGAGTTCTTGTTACCTACCACCGTTTCTTCTCATTCTGTCTCTACATTGTTGGATTTGTGTGGTTTGTCCTTTCTCTTGTGAAGAAGTATTACATGAAACAGTTCTCCCTCTTTGCCTGGACTCATGTTGCTCTCCTCATAGTTGTAACTCAGAGTTACCTCATCATACAGAATATTTTTGAAGGCCTTATTTGGTAAGAAACTTGTTTAGAGAGCTAAAGAATCATTCTTTGAAAAAATTAAGAGCATTAATAACCCACTCTTCAATTTAGGTTTATTGTACCTGTTTCTATGATTGTGATAAATGACGTATGGGCATATATATTTGGATTTTTCCTTGGCCGCACCCCTTTGATAAAACTTTCTCCCAAGAAAACTTGGGAGGGATTCATTGGGGGTGGGCTAGCCACAGTCGTCTTTGGACTCTTGGTAAAAGTTTTATGCAGCCGCTATAAAACGCTATAAAAGCAATTTATCTCTTCAATTCAGCACAAGTTCTAACTGCCTCTCCCTGTTTATAGATGTCCTATGTTATGTGCCAATACCAGTACTTTGTATGTCCAATTGAGTACAGCGAAACTCAGGGTGCTATGACAATGGAATGTGAACCATCTCGCTTGTTCCGCCTTGAGGAGTATACACTCCCTGAAACAATGTCTGGGCTCCTTAAATTGGTGAGTATGATGTGAAGGATAATCTCTTAACTCTATGATATTGGTAGTAATATGTAATTGCTTCCATCTGTTTCCTTCTCAGATTGGAGTGAAAAATACTGTTACTCTGTACCCCTTTATGCTCCATTCCCTCTCAATGTCTACCTTCAGCTCTGTTATTGGTCCTTTTGGAGGATTCTTCGCTAGTGGGTTTAAAAGAGCATTCAAAATCAAAGTAAGTGAACAGTGCTTTTTAACATTTTTATTAGAATTTGGAAATCATTATAATGTGGAATGCCCATCTATCCTAGGACTTTGGCGATGTTATCCCTGGTCATGGTGGTATTATGGATCGTTTTGATTGTCAGTATCTAATGGCAACATTTGTGAATGTTTATATATCCAGTTTTATTCACAATCAGTCTCCTCAAAAACTGTTACAAATGGTATGTTGTTAATTATATGCTTAGAGTAATAAACAAATAAAGGTGTGAATTACTATGTTCTTTTCAAATATTTTCAGGTGCTGTCTCTGAAGCCTGAACAGCAGTTAAATCTCTTCTATACTCTCAAAGAAAATCTTGAAAAGAGGGGTATTGTTCAACCCCCTTAAATATTTATCTGACGAAATTTTTTCTTCTTGCCGTGCTTTTATCTGCATGTTTTACCCCAGCTTTCAGATCATTCCAAGAGTATGCTTACTATTTCTGTGTTATGTTTTGATACTTTTTTTCTTTTTAAAGTGGAATCCTTATGGACACAAAATATCTCTTTAAAACATTTATGCTTCAATGAACAAGCACTTAGACTATAATGTTGGTTTAACATTCTGTCAGTGGTGTATTCTGATTTATGTAGTTGATGTTATTAATGCTTTGTTCTAATGACAGAAGATTTACATCACTAATTTATGTATCACTAGCTCCTGATCAAAGTGCAATAACCACGACATTAACTAAACAAGAAATCTCATCCCAACTAGTATATACTTGAAAGTGTTCTTTTATATGTGAGCTGGTCTATTACAAAACCTCATCAAACAATCTCATCTCATCAAGCATAGATAAGTTTTTACTGTAAGAGGAATAGTTTTAGCAGGCTATTCACTTTTTGAATCAGTGTTAGGTTTTCTCACTTACATTTGGTATTCTTTCTTCAAATGTTTAAATAATGGATTCTAGAGCATTTTTTTTTCTAATTTAATAGCAGTGCAATAGATTGATGTCCAGCTAGAACATAGGTACTGCTTCCGCCAACTGTACTACTTTCCTGGCAACTTTTTTAACATTACTCAGTCCATGCATTATGTTTACATCCCTAAAAGACATCTTAAAATATTCATATCACACGATAATAGATTATGTTCTTGATAGGCATCAGCTTTAATCATTTAGTTGGAGCTTTATTAAATTATTATTAGTGTTCTAAACTTCAATTGTTAGTTAGTGTGAATTTCTTTTTTTTTTCTTTCTTTTTTTGAAGTCTTTTGTGAATGTGTTTATGGTGAGAAAATTTCATTTATTTGAATGTGAAGAGAATGAAATCTTCATGAAAGAAAACTAGTCAGTAGCCAGCAATGCAAACATCTGAACAACATGTAATGTTTGCCTTATGGTCATAGCTCTGTTTCAATTGAAAGTTGTCTGTTATGATCATGTTTGATTAAATGACTTATTGATCTGTTCTGTATTTTATCCATGTTTCATGTTTGCCTCTTTTTTTATATACATATATATCTTATCTGGTGTTGAGATCAAAATGCAATGCCATTATGTCCTTTCAAAGTTTTGAAAAAAAAATTCCTAATAATGGCACTGCATTTCTTTTACATTTCTTTCTGTTATTATTATTATTATTATTCTGTGAAAAGATAAGGTTGGCATGTTGCGGTGTTGTGCTTGTTTTGCCAATCTATCTAGCATATTTGTCATTGGCTAGTGTTTTTAATGAGCAGTTTATGTTCATATTTGCTGTAGGTTTTATCTTTCTTGGCATTTATACTTACATCTAGTGAGACATTTTCCAATGTTGAAAAATTCTTTTGCCATTTACATCCGTTTGTGAGACTTCTTTCTTCTTTCATGCTTTCATTTGCTTCTTGTGTTTCCAGTATTACAAGCTGCAAGTTTTGATCAAGTATGTGCCTTCCCAGTTAACTGATTTCCTATTGATTCCAAATGTTTGTTGGAATTTTTTTCGTAAGATGTTTTATATTTCACCGTACTCTTTACTACTGCATGTAAGTATACTAAGAATTTTTCTGTTGAAGGATATAAATTATGTGTAACAACATAAAAAGAGATCTGCTAAGGACTTTTATTGCTCTTCCATCAGGTGCAAGTTGAAAATCAATTGATGTTGTTTGCTACTCTGTTCTATATTCTTATGCAACTCACAACTCTCTATCCATGGTTTGTTTTACAAGGAGTTTCATTTGATTGCATCGGCATGCAAGTTAATTTTTTTTTTAAATCAAATTTTGCCAGATTGGTAACACATCAAACTGACATGATCATGAATTAGCAGTGACCTTCATTGTATACCTGTTTTTCTTTTTCTTTCTTTTTTTAAAACTTGTGCTTTTATGAGATGATTTCCTGGTATTTTTAGTTTTGGCATCTGTCGGTTGCAAAGAATTATGGAGCACATGCCTGCTCTCTCGCTTACGGTTGAGCTGCTTGCGATGCTATTTTTTAAAAAAGCCTCTACGCAATGTTGCTGTTGTCTGGTTGTAGGGTGGATGCTTAAGTGGCTCTGTAATACTTTTGGTGTTGGTGTTTTAGATCTCTTAGCTTTTCTCTTTGGTGCAGAAGTGGAAGAGTTGCTTATGATAGATTATCAAATGAGTCGTAAGTAGTCAGTAAAGGCACATTTGATATTTTGTCAGGTGCAATGTTTTATGCAAAGGTGGTGGATCATTTATTTTTATTTTGGTAGAGGTTTTTGCTATTCAATAATGTAGACAGGACTATTAGTAATTATTTTCTTTCCTTTAACTTTTAATTTTCTGTTCAAAAGAGGTAAGTTAAAGGCATTTAAATGTTCACCTCCATTGCATCTTGGTTGCATGTTGAATTTACTGAACTATTCTAGTTAAAACTTTGGTAACACATGCATATGTAGCTAAGCCAAACATATGTAGATCACAAGGTTAAGCCCCTTTTCTATCCCATATAGCATCCACCCCTTGAATTTATGAGACATTTATGTGTTAAACATAAACTGCTGGTTATTGGACCCTTATGTTGTACATTTTTTAAAGTCAAATTTAATTCTTTGACTTAAAGTGTATTGTGTCTACTAGCACACTACAGCTTGGGCACTGGTTTCATCCAATTTGTAGCTTGAGTCATGTTATGTATTGTGGATTCAAATTATTATTGATTCAAGAGTCAATTTCTGTAAGACTAATTCATACTAACAAATGGTACTAAAAATCTACCTATGTCGTTTGTGCATTTTTGCTGTGTGTGCTTTTAGACATTGTTTTATTTTGCTCATTTGTTTCTTTTTTTCTTCTCTTTGTTTTTTACTCAAAACAGTTGCAGCCTGTCAATAGTTATTTAGATGTTGTCATGTAATTATGAAGATACAATGTAGTGTTTTCTTTTTGTTCTATTTTATTGCTTTAAACGGGGTGAATTTTATTATTTGTGTAGTGAAGCATTGTAGCGTGTTTTGTCTCACTTAACTAAAAATCCACTTATTGCTCTTAAAATTATACATTACGACTGACAATTGTCAGGGTATCTGGTCAGTCAATATTTCACCATATGCAGCAGGCTGCCAAATATGCAACTTGAGGTCCCATGTATGAATTCTTATGCTTTCTAGGATTGTGGACCAATAGAGTTCATACAAATGGGATCTGATGTAAAGTGAAAGTTTCAGATTTTCCCCTAACATTCTCTGATAGATGTCTATCCTATTTCATGTTCTAAAAAGTGATATATAATGTGTTAGTAAACAGTTCTTTGTTGTCTAGTTATTATGTGTTGTGTGTGGTTGTCTAAAGTATACTATATAGTTTATGTAGTGTGAATGAGTTCAATGTTAATTGTATTTATGTGCTATTTGAAAGTTTATATTGGAGACTTAAATTTGCCTGTGCTTGTTACTTTTACCCCAATTGTAACACTTCCTCAGTCTTTTGAAGCTTTAAAGTTTTTGAACTCCTTTTTAAATTGATTGAATATTGTGTGCTGCTGGATATACATCAGTGGGGCTCAATATAATTTTACAGTCCTACCAAATGGCATTATGATTTTTGTAAACCTTTTGTGATTCAGCAACTTTTCAAAAGAATGTGTCTGTGCCAAATTATCAGTCTTCTGGTAGGATTTTGAAGATGAGACGTGTATACAATGTAAAGAAATGCAGCTCTTTGGAAATCTTAATTAATTGTGTAAAATTGGTCTTTTTGCTTTGTCCCCATTGAATCCTTTTAATGTCATCCCACTTTGTTTTGCTTATGTCACATGTGTTCTAATAATTCCCTCTTAAATACTGTTTACAATAGTTTCTGATATTTGACGTTACAGCTCTTGAAACGTCTATCCACTGTGGAGTAAAGTGTAGCATGTTTAAAGAAGTTTATTCATCTCATGTATTGTTAATCATCGAATTTATCACAATTTTAAACTATTCCTTAGTGAAGTACTCATCAACAAGTGTCTTTAGATTATATTTGACTATAAAATTAATTAACCTTAGCTCACTTGATTGTATTTTGCTTCTTTGCATCAAAAACTATTTGCCTTTTCTTTTCTGTTCTGTTTCCTATTAAGTGACTTCCATTTGTTTGACATGCCTTTAAGAGATTGGATGTCATGCAACTATATCTCTATGTTTTTATGAAAGGCTTGTATGTGATTGTCTAGTTAAAAAAAAAATCAGTTTTTCAAACAAAAAAGTTGAAGGCAAATTTATGTGTTAGAGCCATAGGTGCTAATTAAACTGTGGATGTTGAATTAAGTGTTTCTTTTTCTATTGACATAACATTTCCAATAATTAAACATTGACTCTTTCATAACTCTATCAAGTCAGGAAAGGGCTTTGATTGGCCTCTACTTATCCAGTTTACCACACCATTGTTTGTATTTGCTTTTGTTTTAGAGAATGCCGTTATAATAACAAGTTCAAAACAAGATAAAAAATAATAATTTTATTATCAATAAAATTATATTTTAGTTTTTAAAATTTCTTAAGGAAAATGATAAGTACTTGAGACTTAAATATTACATGGAAGACAACAAAGAGAAGAACAGCAGCAGCGTCAAATGATTTGCTACCTAATGCTGTGCTCAGTAGGTTTGCTGAAAAGTCTTAAACCGCCTCTACATTTTAAGAAAAGAGAGAACAATGGAAGAAGGAGTGAAAATCAATTTCAATTTTTTAACATGATATAGCAGGACAATCGAATGAAGTGCTATTTGAGCAAACGAAAGTTCAGTTCATGCTCTACTCCAACATCTTCCAAGAAGCCATTTTTTTGCTTTTCTGAAGGTTTCTGCACGGTAAACTATAGAAATTCCACAGAACACACAAAGACAAGAATGCACAGAAAATAAGGCGAAGCGAAGAAATCAAGAACACAGTCCATCATGACTCGGACTGCCGAGGCCTCGCGACAGGCGTGGGGGCGGAGGGGGGCGGCTGTGGCAGTCCCACTTCCGCCACCGGCCCGGCCTGGCCCTGCCCGAGGACTTGCCCTAGGTCACCGAGATCCTGCTCGGGCGCGAAACCGACAGCATTAGCCGTGCGGAGTTGGGACGGGAGCGGCGGCAGAGCTGCGAAGTCCTCATCCGGCACCCCGGGCAGCGAGGGCAGCGAGCTCATCCCTGGCGTGGGCACGGACGTGCTGGCGCGCACGGCCGCGATGTCGGGCAGACTCCTGCTCACCGGGGAGGGCTCCACCGTCACCACCACGCTCTCCATGAAGTTGCCGGCCGAGCTGGTGTGGGGCAAGCCGCCCGCGGCCGCCCCCGCCCCGCCCCCGCCGTGCAGTCCACCACTGTCCACCACCCCGGGCCCCCCGCGCCAGAACATCATCTTCTTGAGGATGCCCCGCGAGCCTGGCGGGCCCGGCCCGTGGCCCGCGCCCGCGCGCTGGCCGTACGCCAGACTCTTGGTCAGGCCCGGGCCGGTTCCCGGGAACTTGCCGCCCCGCCAGTACGAGTCGTCGCGCACGAAGGCGGCGCCAAGGTCCGGCGCGCTGCCCAGCATCTCCGGCTCCTCGAAGGCCGCGGCGGCGCCGGGGGGCCGGCGGCGCACCGTGGGCCGGCGGAGGAAGGGGTACGGCCGGTCCAGCCGCTCCCGGCACCCGCGGCACAGGTGCGAGGACGGGTCGTCGTCAGAGTCCCTCCGGCGGCGCACGGAGCCGCGCACGTCGTCCAGCACGGGCTTCCAGCGCACGCCCTTCTTGCGGCCGTCGCGGCCCTTGGAGCTGGTCGAGTCGTTGCGGCCCACGAGCACCAGCAGCTTGGGGCAGCTCTGCAGCCGCGGCCGGCCCGGCTCCGGGGACGGCGTCGAGTTGCGGCGCTCGTCGGCGCGCACCCTGCCGCAGCCGGCCGCGCCCGCGCCGGGGCCGGGGTCGCGCCCGCTGCTGCCCGACGAGGAGTGGCTGCTCCGCGGCCCGGCCGCCGACGCCGCGGCCGTCGCGGCCGCCTCCCGGGCCTCGTCGTCCTCGGAGGACGCTATGCTCCCGTCCGAGTTGGCGACGCTGGGGCTGGGCGAGGACGAGTCCTGGTCCTTGCGCGAGCCGCGGGCCGAGCCCGGCGCCGAGCCCCCGAGGCTGCTGAAGAACGACTTCCAGCTATGGAAGCTCTCGTTGCGGTGCACGGTGCGCCCCGCGTCCGGCTGGTCCCCCTCCGTGGAGAACGCCGAGGAGGCCGAGCCCCGCGGGCCGCCCCCGTCCAACACCGTGTCGCCGCCGGACCGGCGGGGCCCCGAGCGGCCCGGGGCGTTGAGGACCGCGGGGTCGGTCTGGGGTGACTCGTTCCCCACCGCGACACCGCTGAGATCTGCTTTGGACCTTTTGTCGCTGGTTCGCCTGGAGCAGTGGAAGGGCCGTACAGTCTCACGAGATTACATCGAGGGTAGCTTACGCGTACGTATTTCCACTGCAGTTTTGGGGCTTCCTTACCTCCAGATCCCCGCGACGGACTTGATCCCCTTTGCAGCCTGCGGTTGCTGCTGCTGCTGTGGCTGCTGCTGCTGCTCAGGCTGCTGTTGCTGCTGAAGCTTCTGCCCCGGCAGTCCGACCTTGTGCAGGCTGAGGATGGACGTCTTGGGCGTCCTCATCCCCAGGGACCCCTCGTCCTCCTCCTCGATCTCCGGCAGGAACATGGCGTGCTGCTCCTCGGGGACCCTGCGGTCGGGTCCGGTCCAGCCGGGTAGGGTCACACCCAGAACAACCATCGTGTGCTTACATCAGGGACAATCCTTAAGTCATGGCTGAGACAGCAATATTATGGTCGTGTTGAGCAGAATTTCGGCAAACTCAACACTGTAATATTGTTATCTCAAACATGATTTTAAGCTTGTCCTTGAGTTAACCACACGATAATTGCTACAACTTTTCATTATTCTAGGTGCAGTAACTGCAGGACGAGTTCGAGGGAGATATTCAAGGACCCGGAGCCATACTCACACCATGTTGTGGACGGAGCCACGGTACGTCTTCCGCTTGTAGGCGACGGCCGCCTCCGTGTAGGGCAGCGTGAGATCCACGTCGTTGTAGTACATGTCCTTGACCAGCGGTGGGCACCGCGTCATGAGCGTGTCCACGCCGAGGTAGGACACCTGGAACACGTCAGTGGTGAAGACATCGGAGCCAACAGGTAGGGCCCGCCGCCGCGCCCCGCCCCGCCCCGCCCCGCCCCGCCCCCCCTCCCTTCCCCGTCCGCCCTTTCCCGCCACGCCACGCCCTGCCCCGCCCCGGGGCCGTCAGCGCCCCGTAGCCAGGTGGCGTGACGGCGGGAAACTGAACCACGGCCGGGTCGGTCTACTCTAAGTGAGTCCCGACCTGATTCAACGCACCGATACACCAGGGAGGGCCTGACCGGCCTGGCCTGCCGAGCAGCTGATGACTGACAGGGCAGGCAGGCCCGGTCCGGCCCGGGCTTTGAGTAAGGCTGCCGTCTGCCGAGCTGGGCCCGTCTGGCTCCCATCAAGCCTCGCGCTACCCCGCCGCACCTCGCCGCGTCAGACGCCCGGCGTGGTGGGCGCGGCGAGGTGGGGCGGGGCGGGGCGGGGCGGGCCTAGGGAACGCCCTATCATCCCGGGCGGGGCGGGGCGGGGCGGCGTGGCGTGGGCGACGCTCGCTTACCTTCGTGTGCCTGTCAATGAGCCAGTTGAGTTCAAAGTCCTCGTCGTCGTCGCCAAACGGGTTGATGAGCTGCTCGGCCACCTGCGGGGGGAGTGACAGAGCGGTGAGAGGTCGCCCCCGGCCCGACACGAGTCGTTAGTCCCTCTGACAGCGGTGACAGCGAGGTACCTCATGCGAGGCACGAGGCGAGCACAAACGAGCTTCATCGATTATTGCCAAATATATGCTCAGGACACAGCAGTGTTGCCAGAAAAGTAGGCAATAAGACGCCCAAACAGAGTGGGGTGAAGCTGGCTACGTCTAGGCCTGCCTACTAGGCAGTACCCTAGCACAGGTGCGCATATGTTGCCTATTAGGCAGGCGCAGATGCCGCTCGCTTTACTCGACTGTGTTTGGGCGACCTATTGCCTACTTTTCTGGTGGTGGTGGCAACTCACCTTAAGGAGGCCCATGTAAAAGAAGAACTGCAGGATGGTGAACACGGGCAGGTATATGTCGATCTCCATCTGGAACGACTTGCGATCCTCGTCCACGTACTGCCGCCCCACCAGGGCCGCCAGGAAGAAGGAGTACGTCGCGATGGTGACCACCTGCGCGCCGAGCCGAGAGGCGGACGTTGAGAGAGAAGAGGCAAGGCGGCGGTGAGGGTCAGGCAGCGTCCTCCAGGAGGCTGGAGACCGCCTGGCGCGTAGGCAACACGCGGACAGCCGCGAGGAGCGGGAGGCCTACCCCCGACTCCGCAGGGGCTCCCAAGCGAGCGGCGCACCGGCCCGCCCCGCCCCGCCCCGCCCCGCCCCGCCGCCTCACCCCACCCCGCCCGGACCGGACATAGCAGCACCCACTAGCCAGTTTCTACGAATCACAAGGACTCCTCTCGGCGCAGAGCGCCGAGCACCGGGCTTCTCGTCACGCCCTCTTCGTCTCCCTCCCAGAACTATTGGACGCGTCATCCGGAAGGATAAAGGTAAGTGCAACAAGTGGTGGAGGTTATGACACGAACCTGCGTGTACACGAGCGGTATGCTGACCCAGTCGTAGCTCCACAGCATGCCGCACTGCGACCGGTACTCGTTGAACTCCTGTCGAAAGAGACGCACATTTATTCAAATAGAAGCGGTGACGCGACGGGGGCGCACTAAATTCTTATGAACATTTTTTATTCGTACTTGGCAATTTTTTTTGCACATGCTCAGCTTATGCATTTTACAACACGCATTTATGAACAAATTGTTCATAATTGTTCCTAATTATAAACAATTTTGTTCAAACTTGCGTATTAAAAAATGCATAAGCTGAGCATGTGCAAAAAAATTCATAAGTACGAATAAAAATGCTCACAAGACTTTAGCGTGGGAGGGCCGGGTGTTCGTGCGTCGCCGGTGCGGCTGCACTGTGGAAATCAAAGTGCACGAATGTCACTCACTTGCAGGTGAGTGAATTTTTTTCTCACACTTGTAGGTGAGCGACATGCACACTATGCGGTGCGGCCGGGCCCCGCTCACCTCCATGATGATCTTGAGCCCCTGCGGGTCGGCGATGCGGTTGGAGCGGCGCGTCTCCCGGAGCAGCAGGATGAACCAGGTGCAGGGGATCCAGTACGTGTTGAACTCCAGGGACGGCACCGACTGGTACAGCGTCAGCTCGGTGGGGGTCATGAAGCCTGCGGACATGCAGGATAGGCCATGGGGGGTGAGCGGGCCGGGCGATTAGAAACCCAACAAGTGCGTGAATATCGCCCTCAAGTTTCATTCGTGCACACATGAACGAAGTACACCCAGAAAACAATTTGGTTCGGGGGGCAAAAGTCAAAACCGACAAAAACTTTAGCTTTATGAACGAAATTTGAACTGAAAATAATTTTATGAAGTTGACTAAATTTTTCTTTGCCCAACAATATTTAGTTAAAATCGGGGGTACTAAAATTAGTCGGTTTTAGGAACTACATCTTGTTTCCTACAACCAACTAACTAATTCTCTGGGTGTTAAGGTGAGAATTTGACTAGAAATTCGACACACTCTTTTTGAGGGCACAAGTAGTGTACGAATGAAAATCCCCACACCTACAAGTGTGTGACATTCACATTCACATTGGGTTCTCGGTCGGCCGGCCGGCGGCGAGGTGCGGTGCGGGTGCTGGCGTGGTGTCGTGGTCGTGCGGTGGCGTACCTGCCTCGACCAGGTGGTCCAGCTTGGGGAAGCGGCGCTTGACGGCGGAGGAGATGGAGCGCAGCACCAGGATGAGGGTGAGGTTGAGGTAGCGCATGAGCGTGCGCCTCGTCATGCGCGCGTGGTCGTCCGTGCCGTTCACGTACAGGGCGATCGAGTGCATGAGCCTGGAACACGGCGGAGCGCACGCAAAAAAAATAATTTTCATCTCAGCAAAACAAAAATTAGGAGGTGTACCAATGTTTCACGGTAAAAACTTCTTCCAGGTTTCCAAGCAGCCATGATTTTCTTATGGAGAAAATACATTGTATCGTCTTGGTTTTTCCAAAATTGCTTGGAAACCTGGTCGTAGTTTTTACCGTGTTTAGCTGTATAGGCGCAGCTACTTTTAAGCTACGGTGCTTATTTTCTAGCTACCCTGCTATTTATTTTTCTGCTGTTTTAAGTATTTAGCCGTTGTGCTAATTTTTCACATCTAATTTCAGCTGAGCGAACGAACCTTTCGCGTAAGTGTCTCTGGAAAACGAAAGGCATGACCTGACATCTCTGCAGCCCTGGGTGCTGGTAATGATTAGATAGCGTAGTACCTTTGCTAGAGCGTTAAAAAAACCTCCTGCACTGTTAACCGAATATTTCGCCACAACAGCTAGCTGAGATGAAACAGTCGTCACATCACATGCTTGCATCTAGTCATACCTTCGTTTTCACAGTAATTCCAACATTGAGGCTACAATTTAGTCAAAAGGCCCCTAACATTCAAATTAATAGAGTTTTTTCTTCGTTTTTTTTTCGGCGAGAGGGAAGTCCTGTTTCTAGCCGTCGTGCAGCCTCGCGCCTCGGGTGCCAGGGAGGAGCGAAAGTGCACGTGAGAGCACCATTGAATTTTCTGGCTGAGCGCAGAACGGGCCGGGCCGGGGCGGGGCGGGGCGGGGCGAGGTGGGGCGGGGCGGGGCGGGGCGGGGCGGGGCGGGGGGGGCGGGGCGGGGCAGGGCGGGGCGGGGCGGGGCGAGGTGGGGCGGGGCGGGGCGGGGCGGGGCGGGGCGGGGCGGGGCGGGGCGGGGCGGGGCGGGGCGGGGCGGGCGCGAGGCGAGGCCGACTTAAGTGAAGCGCGTGGCGCAAATATCGCACTTGTACCCGGCTGGTGCACGCGGGCGCAGTGTGTCACCGTGCACGGCGGGATGGAAATGCGTGCGGGTGGGGCCGGGCGGGCGAGGGGCTTGGAGATGCGCCTAATGTCACGCTCTCCTCCGCTCTGCCCTCCGCCCCTACCTCCCCACCTCTCGCTCTCTTTATCACTCATCCACGCTAGAGCGGATATTTAAGGGATATTTGCAGCATGAGAAAATTATTTTTAAGTTAATGAGCTAGGACATTTTTTTTTCAACGCGGTTGTAGAACGGATGACACACGATAGGCCTCCAGTCGTCCACTCGCACTGAGGACACGGACAATCGTGGCATTCACATTTTTGGAGCTGTGCGAGAAACGTTTTTAACGCCCGCAGCTCCAATAATGTTGGTGCCATTAGTACACTTGGGAGCATGCATTAAACAAAAGTATTGTGCCAGTCAGGAAAAATTTTTCTCGGGGCGCGCCGCGTCGCGACCCTGCAGGGCCCGCCCCAACCCACCCCGCCCCGCCCCGCCCGCCCCGCCCCGCCCCGCCCCGCCCCGCCCCGCCCCGCCACCGCGGCAACCCGACCCAATGGCAGCCTATACCTTTCATTCCCTATTTTAAGACTGCAATTAATCAAAGCGAACGCGTGCAGCAGCAGACAAATCCGGCCGGCGCGGCGCGGCGCACCGGACCTCGCCGCTCGAGACGAGAGGGGTGCGGGTGGGGGTTGAGTGCCGCGCCGCCGCCCCGCGCCGCCCCGCGCCGCCCCGCGCCACCCCGCGCCACCCCGCCCCGCCCCGCGCCGCCACGCGCCGCCCCGCGCCGCCCCGCGCCGCCCCGCGCCACCCCGCGCCGGCAAAACCGACATGGGCCCCGCCCGAACCTGAGCCCGGAAGACTTCAGAGACGACCTGGCCCAGATATGAGTCCAAGAGGTTGGGGTACCGAGGTCTCTTCCCAGGCTCGGACTAATGTCAAGCTTGCACCTAACCTTGGTGTGGACCTACGCCTCCCGGGCGCAGGTTCGGGCGGGGCTGATGTCGGTTTTGCCCCCGCGCCACACCTCAACCTGCTCCCTGTATAACGTTTGCCGCCCCCCCCCCCTTTCCCCGTTCCGGAAGCAAGACATCTTCGCACAACATTGCCGCCCGGTCCCACGAAGGAAGATAATTTCCATTACGTAAACAGTTCCGCCCACGTGGCCCCACGCGGCGGGGAACCACGTGGCCAGGGCCAGGCCGCGGGCGGGGCGGGGCGGGGCGGGGCGGGGCGGGGCGGGGCGGGCCGTAACGAGACGCCGCCCGCCCGTAGCCTTGTCTCGGCGCCGGGTCGGGGGCGGGGCGGGGGCGGGGCGGGGGCGGGGCCGGGGTCGCACTGCCGCCTCTGGACACGACGGTGATGGCATTGGATAATGTTGTGAACTCTGCGCGACCTTCACGTCGTGAGTGACGTGTTCATGACGGCGGCGATGTGATGTGATGTGATGTCACGTGACATGTCGTCATACACCCCTACCCTACGCGACGCGACGTAGATTAGTATGACGGACGAGCGGCAGGTATCGGATGTGGAATGGCCCAGGCCCAGGCAGTGGCATCGACTCTCGAGGCGGAAGTTTGCCGCCTTGAAAGGGAAACGATACGTACACACGCGCTGGCCTGCGGCCCGGGCGCGCCTCAGGGGGTCAACAACAAGTCTGAAATTTTTTTCAGACCACGCAATTTGGTAAAATTCAATGTTTTTCATTCAGAAAAAAATTATGTCATTTGCGTATTTAAATTTCTGTGTTGTTCCCCCCGCGGGCGCGGAGTGGAGTGGGTAACAGAATCGCCAGGCAGTAGACCCACCAGGTGGGGTGTGGGTGCCGGTGCGAGCCGCGGGGCGGGGCGGGGCGGGGCGGGGCGGGGTGAGGCGGGGGCTGCAGTCGCGCGTGGGGCACAAGGTGTGTGCTGTTGGGGAGGCGTGGTGAGGCGCGGTGCGGGACCCCTACCCTCTCTCCTCTCAGCTGTTTGGGCACGGCCGCCGGGCCCCAGGCCCCAGGCCCAGAGGGATGACGGGGCGGGACGCCACGGGCCACGGCGGCGCGCCGAGCTGCCGAGGCGTCTGGGGCGTCGCGGCGCGGCGCGGCGCCGGCACGCGCACTCCGCAGCGTGTGCAGCGTCCTGGTGCGATACTCTGATATACTCACTTGTCTGGCCAGGGGATGGCGAGGTACTGGTTCCACCAGCGGGCCGCCACGTACGCCACGTAGAAGCCCAGCACGAAGGACAGTGGAATGAGGTTGATGAAGGTGTCGCAGTACACGACCACCTTCTCGAAGAGCCTGCAGACAGGACAGAGTGGCGCGGCGCGGCGCGGCAGGTGTTAGGTCAGGAGAGGCAGACGTTTCGCGGGGAGGAGGTGGATGGTGTGTCGGGCCGGGGGAGAGCACTAAACGACCGGGTCCAATAAGGCTGCCCGCAAAGTTGGTCACCGAAAAAAATCGCCAGATAAGTAGGCAAAAATTACGAACGATACACATGTGTGAAGCGGGTGGTATCAACGCCTGCCTACTAGGCAAAGTAAACTGTCCCGTGGGGAGCGTTTGCCTGGTGGGCACACCCAGAAAAGCGTGTTCTCGGTTTTTATGTACTTGATTGAGTCGAGTAACTTGAGACTATTCCGAGTACATTTTACTTGTAACACGAACAATTTTCACGAATCGAGTCCAATGAAATTGATTCAATCAAGTGCAGTGCAAGGCGTACTTATTCCGATAACACGCTCTTCTGGGTGCAGGCGTTGATACGATACCACGCGTTTCATACACAGGTGTATCGTGGGCAATTTTTGCAATTATCTGGCAACACCCCGGACACTCGGACACCCCCGCGTGCAGCTGACCGTACTCCCGACAACATCTGTGCGCGCGTGCAGAGGGGCTGCCTAGTAGGCAGGCGGCGATAGCGGTTTTCGCCTAACTTTGCTGGCAACTCTGTTAGGACCTCTGAAGAGGGGCTTCCCTCCGCGCTGCTCGGGTCGGGCCGGCCGCCGCGCCGGTACGGGCTATAGGACGCGTCGGCGCTCACATCGCGGGGGCGTTTAGTGACCATGTCAAGAGGGTGTGTGCAAGGCTAGGCGAGGAGTGGGGCGGGGTGGGGCGGGGTGGGGCGGGGCGGGGCCTCTGCCAAGCCTGTTGGCACGCCGTGTTTATCGTAGGAATTTATGCAGCGCCTGCAGTCGGCTTGCACGCGCCGCAAACGGCTTTGCTAGAAAAGGGAAGCGCGGTCGCGTTTGGGGTGGGGCGGGGGCAGGGGCGGGGGCAGGGGCGGGGGCGCGCTGCTTCCACGACACGAGGTCCACGACCATCTGGCTTGAGACCATCTCCTCGTGGTGGCGTGCAGGTGTCAGGGACAGCGCCAGCCCGGCCCGACAAGAACCGCATCTGTGCGCGTAGGTATCAGTGTTGCCAGAAAAGTTGGCAAAAATCGCCCAACACAGCCGTGTTGAGCGGTCGGTATCAACGCCTGCCTACTTGGCAACATCTTCATGGCTGCGCAGGGCGATTTTTGCCTACATTTCTGGCAAAACTGACGTAAATGCAGCCGGAGCGGCGGGGTGGCAGGTGCAACAGGTGGCGCCACTGTCCTTATCCAGGCAGGGCTACCAGCAATATAGGTGGTAACACCTGTGTTGTGCTGTCGCTATTGCCTACTAGGCAACATCTGTACACGCGTGCAGAGGGGCTGCCTGCCTAGTTGCCCGGCAGGCGGGCGGCGTTACACCGATCAGGTCACAGGTGTGCGTGTGCGTGCGCGCGCGCTTTCTGCCTTGCCCAACATTGCCGGCAGCTCCAGTATGCTCACGTCCGGTCATGTAGCTCACCGTTTCTGGTCGACGGTGAAGAGGTTCCTGTAGAGCGCGCTCAGGATGCCGAACGCCAACAAGAAGAGCAGCAGCTCGCGGTAGATGAGCTTGTACAGGGAGCCCCTCCACATGAACAGGAGGCGGGTGAAGCCTCCCGAGGTGGAGGAGGCCACCTCATATTGGTAGCTCACCGTCATACTCCGCTATACGGCGGCGGCGGCGCTAGCGCTAAGGCCCTGGCGGCCGGGCCGGGCCGGGCCGGGTCACCGCGACCCTAGCCGCGCGCGCCCCTGCCTCTGCGCTGGTGCTCGCGTTGGCGCTCGCGCCGTGACCGGAACCAGGACCGCCTCCGTGACCGCCGCCCGGAGCATCGTGTGCTCGACGCCTCGCCACGCCACGCCGGCCCCGCGGCCCGGGTGCCCTGGGCTGGACGCTCCGCGCGACGCCACGCGGCGCTCCGCGACGCTCAGAGCGCGGGCGCGCATGGCCTGACGCTGGGCCGGACGCGCACGTCGGCGTGCTGCATGGCCAGGATGGGGTGGCTCGCGCCGCGCACCGCAGCCGGGGAGGGACTGGCGGTGGCGGTGCGGGGCGGGGCAGAAGGAGCGGAACCCCTCCCTTCACCTCCCCGAGCCCGTGGGGGCCCGCGCCCGCGCCCGCGCCACCCCGTCCCAGCCCTGCCCCGGCCCCGCGGGCCCAGCGCGCCCGCGCCGCCGCGCCGTCGAGTGGCGGGAAGTGGGAGAGCTAACCCTAGCGGCGGGGCGGGGCGGTCTGGGCAGGGCCGGGCTGGGTCGGGCGTGGGACAGAAGCACATCAGCACACGTAGAAATACCGAAATAAATACTGCGGCCGCGCCGAGCCGAGCCGGGCAGCGGCAGCACCGGGTGCGACGCGACGCTGCGCTGGGGTCAGCAAGGCGGGGCGTCGGCGTCGGGGCGCGCTCGGGTCGGGGCGCCGCGCCGGCACTTGGTGGCCTCGGCGGTTCGGCCGCCGTTCAGCGAGGGGGAAATCACATGGGAAAATCTGTACTGACTACTTGATCACTTCAGGGCATATTTTCGTGTTTTTCGGTATTACATTATGGGTATTACCGCGTAATACATCGATCAGGTGTACAGTGTATTACGGAAGTGAATTCCCCCTCACCGTCGGTAGCACCAGGGAGGACGCTGATGAACTATGAAACCCACAAACACGAAATGGGTGGTATGAGGGCGGTAGCAGTTCTTGACTGCAGTTACACAACTATAACGAGTGAAATTTGACCAAAATTTTACTCTTGTTGTGTCACATTTCAGTTAATGATCCTGAATGGATTTCATGGTTACTCTTTCGTGTTAAATTATAGGGGTACTATTTGGAGAGTGATGGGACTTCCCCTGAACCCTGTGGTTTAGCCAGTGGGGCAAAGTGTGCAACTGCTGGCATGCCATGAGTGTTGTTTCACCTGGAATTTTTGCAGCAGCTTGGATACCTTCATCTCTGATGAATGGATGGATCCAATACACTGACCACAAAATTACTGCAATTGATAGTTTTTGTGTTTGTAGACTTAACATTGAAGTTTCGGATAGGGTTTCTTGACTGTTTTTGCAAAACTATGACACAAGTTAACAAATTTATTTTACAAACTTTACATTCTTCTACTTATTAAATATTTAGTTGTATTCCATTTTTGGTTGCTCTTTCATCAATTCATTGTCATTTACAATATTTTCAACATCAGTAAACATGTCTGATCCTAACTTCAGATGAGCATTCCGTGCGTCTTCTGCAGTCAAAAGTTCTTCTTCACTGGGTTCTGAAGACAAGCCATTTTCATTTAGTTTGCCGTCTTTGAAATCTTGCTCTATCTTGGCACCATATACCGCATGAAACAAGTCTTTAGCAGTGAACTCCGGCTCTTCTGTGTCGGGTACTCGATAAGATATATATGGTTTTAACTGTAGTTTCCAAAATAACGAAATAACACATATTAGAACAACTTAAAAAATATTATTGGATCTGTAGCATGAAATCTGATATGATCTTACCTTAAAACCTGTCAGATCAGGTACAATAATTTCGGGAACCATTTCTGGCACAACAACAAGGTTGTGATCCTTATCCCAATACCCTGGTTCTCTGCCATATCCTGTACCAGAATTTATTTTAAAAAATAGGATTTATTTGCTTTTAATTAAGTCTCAATTAATTCAACAGATAGATAACAACATTAATTTATTTGAAATACAACATACGAAAATTTGGCAGGTGTGGGAAGGGATTTGTTCTTTGCCGTTCGTTGAACTTAGAAGAACCCCGATCTATGTATGGAAACTTCCGAAAGTTTTTCTTGGATCCTGAGAGGACGCAGGTAGTGGATATTCTTCTGCAAGTAGGAGAAAAAACAGATGTACTGTTTTGAAAGCAGAATTTAACTGCAGTGAATGCCATTATTTTGGTTTTGTTGGTTAGATTAGACGACACTACGTTGACCTCTGACTTTCTCATGCTGTTGAGAGCTTTGAAGTGTAGCCACAGCACACACACAGTTTAAGTAAAATCTATTTGGGGTGTGTCGGCATTTCGAGTTAATTAAAAGAAAAGAAAAGAATAGTGTGTGTTTCTATTTTTATTCTTGCACATGAGCTGTGAAAAACTGACAAAATTAAAGCTAGAATCTTTAGGCGTAACATGTTATGTTACCACCTTGCAAAACATTACAAAGTTCAACAACACAACAAGCAGAACTCTGTGAGAAGGTATGCGCATCACATATGCGAGTTAATTTCCGTAGCAGTCATGAATACATTCCAATAGAGATTCAACGTCTTATGAATGTTCTTTGAGACTCAGATAACTAGGTATATGAACTTTCAACCTCAAAGCTTTGAACTATTTTCAAATCATTTTAGTTTTTATTTTCGTTGCAGAACACATATACCAAGTAAATCAGCTGGTTTCTCTCATGCCTGTCAAAACAACAGAAATCTTGGTTTTGATTGGCTGCAAGAAAAAAGAATGAAACGTTAACTTGGCTTTAAAAAAACAAAACAAAAAAAAAACTACCTTTTTTAAGAGATAGGTCGACGCCTTTCGGAGTTAAGGAGAAGTTTGGCAAGCTTTGTAATTGGACAGCCAATGCAAATTCAAAGTAGCATTTCATTATGGCAGAAGAATCACCCATTGAATCTCATCAACCCCCTGGATATGTTGATGGGTCTGCTCCTGAGTATGCCCTTTATGAAGTGCTCAAAGATTTATGTTTAAACAATGCACAATACTTTCAATCTCACGACAACGAAACTGGACTGAGGTTGCATGGTGCATTCCTGGCTCTTATTGATCACGTTGAGACAGTCAAACCAGCGGTTGATTACGTCCGAAAAGCTTCACCGTCATATGACTTTGATGAAAATACGCCTGGAAATGGTTACGCAAGCTTTGTTAGTGTTGTTGATGCTTGCATTCGCCATGGTGTCAAACTATGTAAGCAAGTTTGTATCAACCGTGATTCTTTCTTTTTCCGAGCCAGTTATTATATGCGGTACGTTTAAATTAATCAAATGTATTCCATTTCCAAATATTCCTTGACATTGATCTAATTACTTGTTGGATACTAAGATTACTTCATGTTTTTAGGGAGGTAGAGGCTTGCTCCCATCTCTTGGCATCATTGGTGACGTGTCTTACACATCTTCGACAGCTCATGGAATGGAGTGAACCAGGAGAACTATTTCCATCTGGTGACCACTCACCCCAAGATCTTCTTGCTAAAGCAGAGAGTATAAATCAGTATTGCTTTTACGGCCGTTGCCTTGGTTTTCAGGTATACAGTTTTGTTTTGTCTTCAAGTTGAATGTTGAGTTTTGTTAATTTCAATTTTCTATTTCTTCTTTATTTTTTGTTTGCAGTTTTGTGAATCCGTTCAGATAGTTCTGAAAGCTATTTCTATTGCAATGGCCTCATATAGTGATGTGTATTACAATGAGGGAGGATTTGTATCTAAAGCAACAAACACAGTTTGGAATGGTAACCGTGTAATTTTGACACATTTATTGCATTTGCTTTCTTAATTTACAGAGGAGGTTTACATATGTCCATATAATTTTCAGGTGGTAAATATTTCATGGATCCTGAACTGAGAGCTCGTCGAATCGTGAATATTTCACAGTATGCTGATATTCATTTCTGCAAATCGTTCTGGTTTCTTGCTGAGTCAGGTGAGATATTTTAATGTTCTAACTCTTGAAGGGGGACAAAAAATTACTGCTCAGAATAGTGATTGATAAATTTCCTTTTTTCCAATTTTACATTAGAGGTAATGCAACGCCTACCGATGATTGTATGTCCAGCTCTTATTGTGAACAAGGTCATTTCTATACCTCCTGAACCTCTAGAGCACACAAGGCCTGATGGAAGTGTTATCCAAATCCCTGTTCCTACTGTTCATATTGGTCCCCAACCCTTGTTGGTGAGGCTGATGTCCGCTTTCTGGAGGGAAGGAATGGTGTGTAAGGAAGCTCTAGAAATTATTTTCTGTTTCTAATTTACAAAGCCCTGCATCTCAGTTAATATCCTTTTTATTTTATTTTTTTATTTTTTATATTAGGTTGGTGAGGCGGGAAGTAAGGCAGATATTAGGCCACCATCTCCTGCATTGGTTTTTCATTGTCATGGTGGTGGGTTTGTTGCTCAAAGCTCAAGCTCTCATGAGCCATATCTGAGGGATTGGGCACGCAGGCTTGGTGTTCCCATTTTCTCAATTGACTATTCATTGGCTCCAGAAGCCCCCTTTCCCAGAGCTTTGGATGAACTAGTTTATGCATATTGTTGGGCACTCAACAACTGCCATCTGTTAGGATCCACAGCTCAGCGTGTTGTACTAGTTGGTGAGTTATCACCCTTTGATTTCATAATATTGCACATCAGGGTTGTTCATGAGTTAAATTCAACTTTTTTCCTTTTTCTTAAATTTAACTAAATAGGTGATTCTGCAGGAGCAAACCTAAACATGGGTTTAGCTTTAAAGTGCATTGAACTTGGCTTGCAGCCGCCAACAGGTTTATTTATGGCTTATGCTCCAGTTCTGGTATCATTTGTACCATCACCATCCCGTTTATTGTGTCTTATGGATCCATTATTACCATTTGGTTTCATGATGAGATGCTTAAAAGGTAATCCCATGCAATAATTTTTTTAAAAATATATCTTATTAACTGCTCTATTTTGACAGTACCTTAATCTATCTTTCCAGCATATGCGAGTCCTAAAGAGACCAGAGAGCAACTCTCAAAGAGTGGTGCAACATCAGTTGACGAGTCAGGAGATTTGGCGGAGATGGGTTCGGTAGCTACAAATGACACAGCTGAAGCTGAGACAGCTTTAGAAGCAGTTGAGGCGAGTTTTGGTATGCAGGGTAACGGAGTTCGAACCGTGGGTAGTGATACCGAATCCTTTGAGGAGGTGTCAGAAAGTGACCTTGCTGCTCTTGCTGCTTTGTCTGTTGGGGGAATGAATGCTCAGCAGCTGCTTCAGCCAGAAGCTGATCAAGTCACACCAATGGTTTGTATTTGATAACAAATAAAAAGATTAGAAAGAGATCATGTTTTATTTAGTGATATCTTTTTAAACTGATCTTGGTTTTTTATTCTTAAAGCGGTATGTCTTAGACATGGATACTGATTCTGAAGGGCATCAAATTCCTGTGCTACGAGCTTGTCCCGGAGAAGTTGCTGAGGAAAATGTGATTTTCCAAGTTGGACAAAGAGTTGATGGATATGGTTTCCAAGAGAGGTCTGACTTACTGAAATATTTTAACCTTTGTTCTCATGATCTACCAGTTTTCTTATATTTTGATCAATGATATTTGCAGAGTGACTCAGATGGCTGACAGCTTAGCAAGTACAGTTTCAAGCTCTTTCTCATCTCTTTTAGCATCAAAGGCAAGCAGCCCAACAAATAGTAATGAATGTGACATACCAAGGTAATCCTAAAATCACACCAGAAATTAAATTTAAAACTATACATCATAGTCAATTAGGAGTGTTTTAGCATAAAAAATATCTATCTAAAAGCAGGTCAACCTGGTCTCATCTGGATGCACTCATGCAGCGCAGCCCAACAGAAGAATTCAAATTTTCTGTACCGCGTGATCCTTATCTGTCTCCATATTGGGCTACTGATGATGTTTTGAAACAACTCCCACCTGTCAGTGTTTTGGTGAGAAATATTAAACTGCATATTTTTAAATCATTTCCTCGTAACTAATCTACTTAGGATGGAACAGTTCTTTGATCGTCATTCGAATTCCAATCACTTTTCAGTCATCACAATTTGACCCATGTCTGGATGACTGTGTCATGCTTGCCAAAAAGCTACGAGGTTTGGGAAACAATGTTACTTTAGACGTTTTGGAGGGACTTCCTCATGGTTTTCTCAATTTTAGTTTGGTGAGATATCAAAGGAAATGAATATGAATCTAACTGGATGTATATGTTTCTACATTCTTGTTTAATTTTTTTTTCAGCTTAGCAAGGAAGCACATGAAGGGTCAAAACTCTGTGTTAAACGCATAATGAGCCTCCTAAAAATGGAGTCTCCTCCTGATTGTTCTCCGGACAAATCACCATCATAAAAGGAAAAAAAAAATGAAAAAATATTATCCAGGAATGATGCACTTTGAAGGAATGCTACAACAGTGCACTTTATGCCTGTTACTTTTTCCTACTCACAATAAACTCTCCTGTATCTTAGCTTTGTAGCAATGTAAGTATGAAATTCCTGCCTGTGATAAGCAGTACGTAAGGTACTAGGAAGACACATTCTTTCTATTGTTTTTGGTGAGGTCTACTTTTCTTTCTTCAACTACTGTACTTTTTTATGTAATTTAGTAAACTAGTCTTTTGGTAGGGCCTACATTATAAGTTCTGTTGGTCTCAACAGAAATGAAATTTTGATATTATATGAAGCATTTTTCCATGCTTTAAACCTCAATGATGCTCAATTTGCCAAAGTGAGTTTAGATCCTGTATTTATCAATGTTAACTTTAATTAATTTTTTGTTAAATTTATTTCTTATACACTCTTTTTTACTTTGGCTTATTTTGCCATTAATACTTTTGACTTAATTTGTTGAATCTATCTACTTCTCTTCTTTAGAATGTAATCGTACTTTGAACTTTGTCAGTTGTTATAGCACTTTATTTTCCCGACAATAAATTTGTTAGCAAGAAATTCGATCTTATTACTGTGGTATGTATCACTCGACAGTTCATCTCCGGCTCTAAACAACTGCTTCAAGGTATGTAGTGTGGTATTTGGGGATAATATGCAAAGCTACGTAATCTGTTGTTACATGACTCAATCTTATCCTGTACTAATTGTCTTTTCCAAAGTTTTAGGATAAAAGAAATTTGTGACTTAACATTATACAATGTATGTTTGATATAATCATAAAAGGCTTTGGAAGCACAGAATTAAACAAAACAAGTGAGGAAGCCATATTGCTTGGCCAGCTAGAAATTAATGTGAAGACTTGAAATAAGACTTGTTTCTGCAAGGAAAAAGAATGGAAGTTCTTTTCAAAATCTAGCAGGTAAAAATGTTATTGAAGAATAAGTACAACACCAATTGCTTTTATGGAAATTTAAAAGGGAAACTTGTATCCTGAAAACACTTTTAATGCATTTTTGACCACATAAACTAACATGGCTGGCAATCCCACATGTGCAGGTGATTTAAATAAACATTGAGTAGAGCAGGGGAGAAAAGTTGGAAGAGGTCCATAACATATCACAATTTCAGTTGCACACTCAAATGATGCCATATATTAACGTCCAGAATGAATATATTTAAATTTAGATTGGAGGCATCAAAGTTGAACTATCAAATCACAAAACAAACAGTTCCAGATATTTCAATCAATTTCATAAGGAGCTTTTAAAACTTTCATTTATCTTTTTCACCTTCTTTCTTATCACCATTGTGAAGTGCAACATCTCCATTGACAACCTTTGGTCTCAATCTTTTCTCCAGCACATAGGCATCAGCAGGTTCAATCCTTTTGTAATAACTTTCTTTAGTCTCAACTATTTCAAATCCAAACTTCTGGTAAAATTTGAGGGCACCTTCATTGCAAACTTGTACATGGCTGTCAAAGGTAAAAAGAAAATCAATAAGAGAAGTGACTTATCAAATGAAAATCTTTCAAAAATTGGGTTAAAAAATAAATGCCTTACAGATAAATACTACTGAAGTTGCCATCTTGTTCAACAAGATTGTGGACATGATTGAACATAACAGTGCCGATGCCAAGTCTTCGGTAAGGGTAAAGACAACCAAGTGTCATGATGTAAAGCCGTCGGGTTTTTTCAGCTGTGTCCACTCTACAGCAGACAGCACCAACAACTATGTCATTGTAGTACGCTGACAAAAATAAAAATAATTATTATTAGGTCAGCTTATAAGACCAAATTATCGGATTAGAAAATAATTAATACCTAATTTAGCAAGCTCTCCTGCCTCAAGTACATCACGGTAAAACTTGTCGTTGTAGATAACAGGAAAAACTACTTGATTTAATTTCCTCAGCTGTTTCAGGTTATGAGGTGTAACATCCCCCAATTCAATATTTGACCTAATTGAAAATCAAAACAATTAGCAAAGAGAAGATGAAAATTCTTTGAAAATACAATGAATGAAAAGACTTGTCAAATTACAGGTAGCCCATAGAGGAGCACGAGTCATTAAAGGTAAAATCACGTTCATACTGCAGGGTAATAAAATAAACATTCAAGAAACAACTTGTATGCCGAGAAAAACAAAGGTCGGGAATAAAGTAAGAAACACCACAAACGACTTATAACCTGTAATCCGGCAAGACACAGAAAAGGTAGAGAATTTTCCGGAGTCATTGCTGTATACGTTACCTAGTCATATTTAGTGATGTAATTTTGAATATTGAATGGTGACTCGCGAGGTTAAAAAGACTCGGGACAGCCAAATATCCCGGTTGTTTCCAATAGAACACGTTCAATGAACTACTCGCTTCAGCAGCCCTAATGGGATGGGGGGAAAAGGGGTGGTGGTGGAGGGGGGGGGTGCTTGCTGTAAATAAGGTGTGTACGTACGGGGTTTGTCACTCGGGAGATATCAATTCTACGCCTTTCAGAATCATGCCACAACGTGCCCAGTCTTCCGCGTGCGCTGCGGCTCGGCTGCGGCCTTAGAACGTGTCCAGGGAGCCTTTCAAGTTCCCTAAAATTTGTTTATTTTCGTAGTACATAGAAAAGTTGTACACCATGGCGAAGTTTGATTTGACATTTAAGCTGGGGCAGTATTTAGACCGTCATTTAGTCTTTCCTCTGTTGGAATTTCTTTCGGCGAAACAAGTAAGTCAGTCGCCGGACTCTATTTTGGAAGCAACTGTTTTCACTCTTCTACATGTTCAGCATTGTAAAATTTTGCAATTAAATAAATTTTGTATTAAACTTTAAGTGAAAGTTCACTCTAACTATTTTATTTTCTATCAGGCTAGATGTTCTGTCGTTTCATTCACATTTCTATGTACTCGTTAACCTCACTTTAGGTCAGGTTATGTCTATCCGCCATACGCTGGCACAGTTCAGTTCAATTTTCAATTTTCGTTGCTTTGGACATCACCCTAGCCATATATCTAACATTATTTTAAAACTCATTGTTTTATGTAAAAGTATATTTTATGGGATGAAAGCTGTGATGTAGTACTTGTCAAACTTGTCAGACAACTCAAGTAATTTGGTGCTGTTTGAATTGTCATTATGTTATGCATTGCTCTTTTTCAGATATACAATGAAAATGAATTACTCCAAGCTAAGCTGGATATCTTAAGCAAAACTAACATGATTGATTATGCTATTGACATAAGGAAACAATTAATGCCAGGCGAAGAAGATCCAGAAGTGAGTATAAGTTTTCATGAACATTCTTGCCCACTCATATTTTTTGACTAGATCTTGATTCAACTAATCATTCTTCTTGGTTGTCTGCAGGAATTGAAAAGTAGAAGAATTCAGGTTGTAAACCAGCTGCAAGAGCTTCAGAAAGAAGTTTCCCACATTGCCAATTTGATGAATGATGAAATAGTTATGAAGAAAATTGAGACAATGCGGGATTCGAAAGCTCTTCTAACATTCTTACATGACGAATATGATGTGAGTTTGTTGTTCTTATGCATTTATGGTAATAATTTCAATTTAAATATAACACACTAGGTATGTGAACTGTTGAATGTGCCCTTTTCTTCTAGTTCAACATTGAGATGATGGAGAGCATGTACAAGCTAGCTAAATATCGTTATGAATGCGGAAACTATTCAAATGCTACAGGCTTCCTGTATTTCTACATTAATGTGATGCCTGCTGGTGATAAGGCAAGTTCAGTTTGCTGTTCAATTGAATGTCATAATTAATGTTTATTGATAACTCTCTGAAATATTCTAACTTACCCCCGATTTTTCCCCCCTCTAGAATTACATCAATGTTCTGTGGGGGAAGCTTGCATCAGAGATTCTGGTTCAAAACTGGGACACTGCATTGGATGACTTGAACAAACTAAGAGAGTTCATTGACAGCAACCAATTCCCTTCTTCCCTGCATGTTCTTCAGCAAAGAACATGGCTTATTCACTGGTCCTTGTTTGTGTTCTTCAACCATACCAAAGGCCGTGACCTCATTATTGAGATGTGCTTGTATAGACCGCAGTAAGTTTTTTCTGTGACATTACTTTTCAGGCACTATTATGTATCCTCTTCATTCTTTTTATTTCAATCAAATTTTTTTTACAGTTACCTTAATGCTATTCAGACTATGTGTCCACACATTTTGAGGTACTTGGCTACTGCAGTAATTATTAATCGTACCCGTCGCACTGCCTTGAAAGACCTTGTTAAAGTCATTCAGCAGGTTAGTGTACTAAACTAAAAGTACCCTTAAATTCAAATGTAATGCTTAGGAGGGAAAAGAATTTTTTTTTTCCTTTTTTAATTTTTTGCCCCTACTTTTTGTGGTTTTTAGGAGTCCTACACATACAGAGATCCCATCACAGAATTTATTGAACACCTGTATGTTAACTTTGATTTTGATGGAGCTCGTCAAAAACTTCATGAATGTCAGACTGTTCTGTTCAATGACTTCTTCTTGATTGCTTGCTTAGAAGAGTTTGTCGAAAATGCCAGGCTTATGATCTTTGAAACCTTCTGCCGTATTCACCAGTGCATCAGTATTGGGTGAGTCATAAATTGCATAGTCGTTTTTCACTTCAATCAAAATTTTCAGACTCTACATAAATTTTACCAGCCTTAAGCGCTCTAAGCTCTGATTTCATTACTTTAACAGAATGCTTGCTGAGAAACTCAATATGACTCCTGAAGAGGCAGAATGCTGGATTGTCCACTTGATCAGAAATGCACGATTGGATGCTAAAATTGATTCAAAGTTGGGACATGTTGTGATGGGAACTCAACCAGTCTCACCCTACCAGCAATTGGTGGAGAAGATAGACTCTCTTTCTGTGAGGTCAGAAGCTCTTCAGAGTTTGATAGACCGTAAGCTCAAAACAAGAGCTCAAGATGCTGGTGGTATTCAGTGGTGATCATCAATTTTGATATGGTGAGTAAAAACAATAGCAATGTAGCTTTAAAAATTAAAAATGTCTTGCTTGCCTTTTGTTGATTTCTGTTACTATTCTTTACAGACACATTTACATAGGGTTCTATACACCTTTTAAAATTTGCCCTTACAACCTCCCATCATTTAATTTTTGGACTTGCCCAATCTCATCTCTGTGTACTAATTACAATCACTGTACATCTGATATTGTAAAACTGTCTTGTATTAAAGTATTGCTACATACATGAGTTATATTTATTAATTCCCTTCAAATTATTTCTTTGCTGCAATGTACACATTAGGTGGACGTCTATGGAAACAGGTGATTCAAGGTAGTGTTTTCTTGCAAGGCGTATTAACCATGTGTTTCTGCCGGGGTCTGGGCAGCAATACCATTGTGAGCTGAATGATTTGCATGCTTTTAGAACCCTCTTAAGCTTTGTAATGTTTCTTCTAAGTGGACTCGCTCGACAGTTGGTGGAGAAAATTGTATTCTTATTGTTGTTCACTCAATGAAATTGTTCTTTCTTTTCCTGTCCAAAATGCCATGTTTGTATGCATTTCATGTACTTTTCTACCAGGACAATATATTTCTTTGATTTCGTATTCCATTTTTGTCATTTACCCAAACAAACTTCATAATTCATGAGTCCAGTATTTACAAGTTTGTGATAATTCACCAAATTCAGAGAACCTGAAATTGTTTGCCGCTTGAATGTGGAATGGAAGCAAAGCCACCTCAACCAGTCATGACAAAGTCAGGGTGGCCCCACAATGAACCGCGCGACGCTACCCATCACGCCCATCACCCATCATGATGGTAGGTTTGAGGCTCACATCACGGTCCGGCCGCTAGATGGCGCTTTGACCTGACCCAGCGTTGTTGTGCGCGCAGTGCTAGTAAAGCCTACTCGCGCATAAGTACTGTATGCATAGCGTCCAGATCAGACCGATGTGCTCAGCAGACATTCTGTTGATGGACGGAATGTCTGACGCACTGCAATGTCGCCCGTCTCGTAAACAGACGTTCGTCTCATTTTTGAAAACAAATTTGGAACTTTGTGCAGTCGTTGGATTATGTGGGATTTCGGTGCAGCAGCGGGCGTGCCGTGGTTGGTCATTGGCGAGAGTGGGAACATGTATTGACGCCCAAAGCAGGGGCGGCCACCAGATGGCGCCTTGGCTTGACAATGCGCTGTTGCTGCGCGGGCGGTCCTTGATACGCCAGAATATATAGTGCCCAACACCCATCTGGAAGGTTGATGTGAGGCTCACACCACGGCACGGCCCGTCTACCTTACAGACATTCATCTCATTTTTGAAGACCAGGTCGTGTTTTCCGGGTCGGCCACCAGATGGCGCCTCGGCCTGACCATGCGCTGTTGCTGCGCGGGCGGTCCTTGATACGCCAGAACACATAGTTCAAATTCTCACGGGGGGCACCGGTGAGATCGCTCTTGATGGGTGGGTGGGCTTTCTTCTGCCACACCAACTCTTGTCGAGTAACTTATACGCAAGGATTTTTATTTGGCGAAAGTCAGTGCTGAGAGATGCGAATTGTATTTTAAACGCAACGTTAGCTCTCGCGGCTGACATCAAACACTCAAGTAACCTAGTCAAAGTTCGTTTTCGTAGGGTAGAGTGAGGGTGGGCCCTTTTGCCACAAACGTTAGCTCTCGCGCGGTCCTTGACACGCCCCAATACATAGTTCAAATTCTCACGGGGGGCACCCGTGAGATCGCTCTTGAAGGGTGGGCGGGCCTTTCTGCCACACCAACTCTAGTTGAGTAACTTATATGCACGGATTTTTACTTGGAGAAAGTCAATGATGCGTGATCACAACGTTAGCTCTCGCGGCTGACATCAAACACTCAAAAAGCCTAGTCCAAGTGTCTTTTAGTAAGGGTGGGCTCAGGGTGGGGCTTTTGCGGCCACACCAACTCTAGATGAGTAACTTAAACGAACGAATTTTTAATGATGATTGATAAATTTCAATAATTTGTCTTATTTTACCTTCAAAGACACTGAAGAAACAAAAATCGTGCGTATAAGTTACTCATCTAGAGTTGGTGTGGCCGCAAAAGCCCCACCCTGAGCCCACCCTTACTAAAAGACACTTGGACTAGGCTTTTTGGGTGTTTGATATCAGCCGCGAGAGCTAACGTTGTGATCACGCATCATTGACTTTCTCCAAGTAAAAATCCGTGCATATAAGTTACTCAACAAGAGTTGGTGTGGCAGAAAGGCCCACCCACCCTTCAAGAGCGATCTCACGGGTGCCCCCGTGAGAATTTGAACTATGTATTGGGGCGTGTCAAGACCGCGCGAGAGTTAACGTTGAAACACAAGGGGTTAACGTGTAGAACGTTACGTTAACTCTCGCGCGGTCCTTGACACGCCCCAATACATAGTTCAAATTCTCACGGGGGGCACCCGTGAGATCGCTCTTGAAGGGTGGGTGGGCCTTTCTGCCACACCAACTCTAGTTGAGTAACTTATATGCACGGATTTTTACTTGGAGAAAGTCAATGATGCGTGATCACAACGTTAGCTCTCGCGGCTGATATCAAACACCCAAAAAGCCTAGTCCAAGTGTCTTTTAGTAAGGGTGGGCTCAGGGTGGGGCATTTGCGGCCACACCAACTCTAGATGAGTAACCTTTACGCACGATTTTTGTTTCTTCAGTGTCTTTGAAGGTAAAATAAGACAAATTATTGAAATTTATCAACCATCATTAAAAATTCGTTCGTTTAAGTTACTCATCTAGAGTTGGTGTGGCCGCAAAGCCCACCCTGAGCCCACCCTTACTAAAAGACACTTGACTAGGCTTTTGAGTGTTTGATGTCAGCCGCGAGCTAACGTTGTGATCACGCATCATTGATTTTCTCCAAGTAAAAATCCGTGCATATAAGTTACTCAACTAGAGTGAATTTGAGAATTTGAACTATGTATTGGGGCGTGTCAAGGACCGCGCGAGAGCTAACGTTTGTGGCAAAAGGGCCCACCCTCACTCTACCCTACGAAAACGAACTTTGACTAGGTTACTTGAGTGTTTGATGTCAGCCGCGAGAGCTAACGTTGCGTTTAAAATACAATTCGCATCTCTCAGCACTGACTTTCGCCAAATAAAAATCCTTGCGTATAAGTTACTCGACAAGAGTTGGTGTGGCAGAAGAAAGCCCACCCACCCATCAAGAGCGATCTCACCGGTGCCCCCCGTGAGAATTTGAACTATGTATTCTGGCGTATCAAGGACCGCCCGCGCAGCAACAGCGCATGGTCAAGCCGAGGCGCCATCTGGTGGCCGACCCGGAAAACACGACCTGGTCTTCAAAAATGAGATGAATGTCTGTAAGGTAGACGGGCCGTGCCGTGGTGTGAGCCTCACATCAACCTTCCAGATGGGTGTTGGGCACTATATATTCTGGCGTATCAAGGACCGCCCGCGCAGCAACAGCGCATTGTCAAGCCAAGGCGCCATCTGGTGGCCGCCCCTGCTTTGGGCGTCAATACATGTTCCCGCTCTCGCCAATGACCAACCACGGCACGCCCGCTGCTTCCCGCTGATGCACCGAAATCCCACATAATCCAACGACTGCACAAAGTTCCAAATTTGTTTTCAAAAATGAGACGAACGTCTGTTTACGAGACGGGCGACATTGCAGTGCGTCAGACATTCCGTCCATCAACAGAATGTCTGCTGAGCACATCGGTCTGATCTGGACGCTATGCATACAGTACTTATGCGCGAGTAGGCTTTACTAGCACTGCGCGCACAACAACGCTGGGTCAGGTCAAAGCGCCATCTAGCGGCCGGACCGTGATGTGAGCCTCAAACCAACCATCATGATGGGTGATGGGCGTGATGGGTAGCGTCGCGCGGTTCATTGTGGGGCCACCCTAAGCCACCTCGCCCGAACACATTGCGCGCTATTAGGAATACTGCATTCCCTCGCAGACAAACCGGGTTTTCGGACGAACCTACCCTTGGGGGTGGGTCTAGGGGTACGTTACAGTCCCTCTGCACAACACCCGTCATTTTGGAGAAAAACAAAAATTCGACCCAAAATCGTAAAAATGCAAAGGCTATAGCCCTTGCGTTTTTGCGATTTTCGGTCGGAAAAGAAATTGTCTCGGATTTCGACCAAACTCACAGGTTACCTCCCTCTGAGACAAAAAAACACATAGCGAGTCCTAGGAGTTCTATACAGGACGTCGTTAGTGACAAAATAGGCCCCTAAGCCACCTCGCCCGAAAACATTGCGCGCTATTAGGAATACTTTATTCCCTCGCAGACAAACCGGGTTTTCGGACGAACCTACCCTTGGGGTCGGGTCTAGGGGTACGTTAGAGTCCCCCTGTCCAACCCTCGTCATTTTGGAGAGAAAAAAAATTCGACCCAAAATCGTAAAAATGCAAAGGCTAAAGCCTTTGCGATTTTGCGATTTTCGGTCGAAAAAAGATTGTCTCGGATTTCGACCAAACTCACAGGTTACCTCCCTCTGGGACCAAAAAACACATAGCAAGTCCTAGGAGTCCTATATTGGACTTCGTTAGTGACAAAATAGGCCCATAAGCCACCTGGCCCAAAAAATTGCGCGCTATTAGGAATACTGCATTCCCTCGCAGACAAACCGGGTTTCGGACGAACCTACCCTTGGGGGTGGGTCTAGGGGTACGTTAGAGTCCCCCTGTACAACCCTCGTCATTTTGGAGAGAAAAAAAAATCGACCCAAAATCGTAAAAATGCAAAGGCTATAGCCTTTGCGTTTTGGGGATTTTCGGTCGGGAAAAAATTGTGTCGGATTTCGACCAAACTCACAGGTTACCTCCCTCTGGAACCAAAAAACACATAGCAAGGATCAAGCGCGGGGCGCGGTTGCACCCTCACCCTCTCGTTGCTCGCTATCAGGAGTACTGAGTTTTCTCGCCGAAAACCCCGGTTTTCCTTCCTCGCTGAAAGCGTGAGATGAGCAGCGTGATGCGGCGTGAGCGTCACGCTTTTCGTCGAGCGTTGCTTAACTAAATACACTATAGCTATGGCTAAAAATTCACAACTTGTTTGCTTTGAAGTAATCCCTAAAACGGAATTACACTTTATATTTCACACAAGATTACAGACAGCTTCTTGCCAACTCACAGTAATCAAGATGAATTTTTTAAACCAAACTTGGCCAGATTTGCAGTTGACATTTTCCATAGACCATGTCACCAATATGTGCTTCCATAGTACACTTTCGGTATTCATCTCTATATACAGCACTACAATTTACAATATACATAGCTCATAATGTAAGCATTTAAGTACCTAATGTACTAAAATCACAGCAGAGCCAACATTGTCCTGGAGATTTATTTTGATGTTGTTAATCTCACGTGGGACACACAGTGTGCATTGGCAGAAAGTCTCATTGAGAACACAGCAAGACAATAGAAAAATGCACACTCAGAAGTGAACTTTAAGAGGAACAATTAAAAATTTTAAGAGTTTATAATTTTTGTGAACAGAAACATTAAAAACTATCTATCTGTTAATTCAAGAAAGTAATGCTGTTCAATCTAAGATGTTACATAGGAAAAATGCAATAAGGTAATACACTTGAATTTTAAATATCATCATCAACAACCCAATACAGTTTACAGCTCATTTCATTGTCCATTGTAAAATTTTAATGCCTCAACATTGCACTCAAACACTTCAAATGCACATATTACCTTGTAAACAATATGTTATTTGCAATGTATGAAAATTTTCAAATGATGTTAGTCTCAACTCTAAGTTTTTTGTAACTGAAGTTCTTTGAACCTGCAATGTATTGCAACCTTTGAAATTTCTGATGGAAATAGAGGGTTAAGGAAATTCTCAAGTGTCATATTTCAGACCCATCAATTTTGCACCAAAATGCACTGGCGCTACAGAACAATACAATGCAATGTGCACTTCAGCCCAGCTGACTTTAAACTTTCAAAGCTGCTTTTTGGAATACTGTTACAATTTGCAAAAGAATTTTCAAGTATGACATAATTGGCAAATGGATGAAACATTTTTAGTGCAACATGGATTAATATATTCTTCACATCTTGGTAGCATTTATACCGGGACATTTTATTTTCCTCTTAACAGAACTCTCTTGCAGTATAAGTGTCATGTAGGTGCAGAACCAAACTATTTCAAAAAGCAATTATTTGTCCATTACATTGTGTTCATGGAAATATTTCTTAAAATAAATTCTTAATATGCTACTTTCATTTGTACGGCACTCATCTCTATTTAGCAGAAGAGTTGAATAAATTTATATACATTTTGGGTTGTTTATGAGTAAAATTATTTAGATGATCATTTGTTTAAGCTGAAATTATTTACCAAATACATCAGACAAAAATATGTCTCAAAAATTAGTTACAGAGGCATTTTTGAGGCTCTACAAAAAGAAAGAAAGGATACCAGAGCATTTAATCTACCATGATGCCGAGTGATTTTCTTTGGTAAGTTTTAATTGAAATGATAATGAAAAAAAATATTTTAAGTTATTCCTGCAACTAGTTCCTCAACTATGATTAAAAACAAACAGCATTTGTTGTACTAGATCTTTGAAAATTTATGAGTAGACATACAACATACTGTGCACCAAGTTAGCAAAGACAGCTCTAGTCTATATTCCAAATTGTTTGAAAGTCATATTTTATAAATTAGGGAGCTTAAACAAAACTGTAAAAATGTAGATGTTCAGTTACCTTAGTTGGTGGCTTTTCAATCTAAATTTCTTTTGTGTAGTTCAAGAAATTGGTCTGTTTATTATATGTAAACAGGGAATGATTTCATATGATTCTACATTACATTGAGCCTTTGTGGGAATAAAATTGAAAAGAAATAATATCCATTAGCAAGACCTAATCAAAAGAAGAGGGACAAAATATTTGTAAGAGCCGTTGTCGATCACAATTTACAGACCCTCATTAATCATTACTAATAAAGATTTTCCTTCAATATGTTACGTACAGCCTTATCAAAGAAAAAAGTAGAAAGGTATTATGAGCTTTTTTTTTTTTTTTACTTCACTGAACCAAATGCCAAATAGCTCTTTAAAAGATTAGCCATAGTTTGATATTATCATCTATCACATTTCCCATTCCTAGTATGATGAGTTATGGCTAATATATTTTGGGCATTCATGCATACTCTTTCTTCAAGTTTAATATATGTACATAAAAGAAAATTTTAAAATAATTTCAATGCACATTATTGATAACAGGCTATCACAACATCAACCAGTAAACAAGGAGATGTGGATGTAAAGAACACCTTGAGGGCCATTCCTGTCATATCAAATAAATTTTATCATTTTATTTGCAGTTAAAGAAAGATTAAGGGTTGAGCATCATCACAACTAGGGTAGGATATACAACAAATTACTGCATTCAAGCCCAAAGAGGAAAAAAAAATGTTTTGACGATAAAACATCCCTTAGGACTTACAAGGAATTGGAATAATTATTGAATGGTCTTAATAAGAAATGCACTTTTTTGAGGTGAAACCAACACAAATTTAACATGGAATGGCCCTTTATTGCCAAAATGGCAGTATCTTCCAATGAAGAAGGACGGCGGCAATTCTCCTATAACGACCTCATTTTATTTTGAGGTACAAACAATTATTTTTGTGCTGTGTGTGCCAAGAGGGCGACATTATGCTTCAGAAGCATTCCTAGTCTCACAAGAATTAAAATAAATCCACTAAGATTCCCACAGTTATGGTCCCTTTGCAGGGCAGAGGGCAGGTTTTATAAAATGGGACATACATTTTTATGAAGAATAAGTCACTGGTAAAACCATTTCACCCAAGGACAAGTGCGCTTGATAATAATTTTAAACGAACAAAGGCACTACTAATCAAGGCAAGATAAAATTTTAAATAGATAACAAAATGGGTTTGCGGCACGTAATATCCCTCATTGCAATTTAGAAGAAAAGAAAAAACAAAGGGCATCAATCAAAATAAAGCGGAAGGTATGACATAAAATTTCCAAGGCTAAAATGAGTTATTTACGATCCAAACCTTATAAAACAGGAACTTTTAGAGACTTGGAGTAACACAATAAATCTATTCATAACAATGGCATTATAATAACATTTCAATAAAGACATTTTCTCTTACAAAACACTACATCTTGTGAGAGATCAATCAGAGCGTTCAACAAAGTTCAGTTGTTGACGCAAGGATGAACATGGACATAGACACATCTAAGGTAACAATTCGCGTTTCATTCCACACAGGTCGTCTTGTCCACATTGAGGCAGGGTGAAAGGCACTAAAAGTTTGCACACAATCTTCATACAGAAAGTTGTCGGTACAACACAACAGCCATGGCCAAAAGTAGATTATGGCAGTAATACTGTACAACAGGTAGGAGACCTACTTCTGGGCGGTTTGGACGTTGAAACTCTTCTGGCAGAAACGCTTTCAACGCTTTCCTTAAGCGTACCGTTTTCCTGAACCTGGCGACAAAACGCCAAACTGTGAGCAAAGTCAACCAGCCATACAAATACAATGAGAGGTGGGGGGGGTGGGGGGTGGGACGCACCATCATGAAACGCTTACCTAAATGAGAACGGGCGAGGGCGGACGCCCACGTGACCCCTTCCGCGCCAGGATGCTGACAGGCGCCGCCGGCGACGTGGTGGCGGTGATGGTCGTGATGGCGGTGCCGGGGATGGAGCCCGAGCCGCCGGGCGGGGGCGGGGAGGCGGGGGTCGAGGCGGCGGTGGCTGCTGCAGAGCCTGAGCCTGAGCCTGAGCCTGGACCTGCAGCGGCGGGGGCGGGCCCCGCGGCCGGCCGTTGGGGCGAGCCGGGGGCCGGGTACCGTCACTGCACCGCGCAGAAGGACACCTGCAACGGTGCGGGCCGGTGAGAAAAAGCAAACGATACGATACCGAATAAATTCGATATCGCAACGATATTGGCGATACGACGTTTCCAGGACCACCCATATCAGACCGATATCGTTTCGATATTGGCGATACGATGAATCCAGGACCACCCATATCGAACCGATATCGTATTGATATTGGCGATACGACGATTCCAGCACCACCCATATCGAACCGATATCGTTTCGATATTGGCGATACGACGATTCCAGGACCACCCATATCGGACCGATATCGTTTCGATATCACAATATCCGACTGGGAGCAGTGGGAGAGGGAGAGGTGCAGGCGACAGGCAAACATCAACAAACCGACTTACAGGACAAGGAAAACAGAGGGGAAGTAGAGGTAAGAAGTAGAAGAAGAAGAAAGGTGCACGAAACGTTACAACAAAGAGATAAAAATCCGCTAAGGAGGTAAAAGAATGAGGATTGGAATGGCGCTGAGGAGAGTTGTAGGATGAATGAAGATGGGTAAAATGCGTAGATGAAGAAGACAGACAATGAGGAAGTGACAGCTACAAGAAAACAGGAATGTAGGGTGAAAATAGAAGAGAAGGTGTCCTGTTATTCGAGGTTTGACGAAATCTATCAATAATAAGTACACGATGCCTCCATCCATGGCTACTTGTAATACATACAAACAAAATTTAGAGAATTTTTTGCTATTCCTATTATTGAATGGCTGAAAAATCCATTCTACATCTAGAGAAGTAGTAAAGATTGGTTGCAAAAAAACCATGTTATGTATCACAAGACATATAACACATATCCGGTAACAAAACACACACACACACACACACACACGTAAATATAGATAATTTGAATATCATGACTTATTGCCATCTAAAGTAAAACTGTTAGTCAATGTGACGACACGAACTGATAATGTCTCATTTTGTTTCACAAGGTGTGACATGTACTTCAACGAGCGAGGCGCATCATTTCTTTGCGAGATTGAAGATAAGCAACTTTCTTTTGAGCTTATTATTCTCCATCGCCCAAAAACACACTAAAAGCATTTAGAACGTGCATGCAAGAGAGAAACCGGAAAACAGGACAGACGTTCTCAGTGTACTCAATCATAATTTTTGAGAAGAAATTGCACGATGCGGCTAGCAATATAATAAACGAAAAACGGCACGGACCTATGATAGTAACGAATACACTGTCCATTTTCAAGGCGTCACCACTTTAAATGATCTCCCGGCTGGATGGTGGATAGTTCCTTTGTCTTTCCAATCAACCAGAAATGCTAGAGGTCACTGGGGCATTCCCTAGTCATCCATGATGCAGTAACTACCGAGAAAAATCGGGCAAAGTTTACATAGTTCATACCAGACAGAGAAACACACAGAGCCGAGCATTAAACGTAAGCAGCTTGTCTCTCAGCTTCAGAGAAATCGAAAGCAGAATCGGAAACCGGAAGCAATACAGAGAAAGACGACAGGATCGGAAAAAGGAAAGCATGCCCATGAGTTTCCGCAATTACCGATTCCGAGCTACGTCGGAACGAGCGGAAAAGTTTCGTAATGTTACTCCCTATGGTAAGCGGAATTTAAATTCGAACATTACAAATTTGTCCCTTACAAGTTCGACTCCCGGCACAAAATACTTCCTGGACATTCCCTTCACTAGAAAAGCACCCACTGTTAAAAATTTCCACGGAAATTTGGACGGTTTTGTCCGGGTTTGACCGTACCGATCGATTTACGGACCTTACTGTACTTCTAAATACGGGGCAACCCGTACCCTAAAATCCCATATTCTGCATATTTTTGCTACTACGGCACTTTTTATGAAAACTTTTTACGGGACTCCCCGCACAGTTACGGAAGCGGCCGTAATTTACAACTACGGTTTTTGTCGTATTTTGGAAGTACGGACCACTCCGTAAAAAAATACTACAGTGCTCTCCGCAACCATTTCCGTAATATGCTACGGAATTCTTAACAGTGCCACAGTTTAGTATTTATCGCGTTCGAATGCGCGAGGCGCGATGCACTGCACACGGGGAAGGCGAAAGGGAGGGAAGTTGGCGCCCGACAGACAAACAGAGAGACAGACAGGCAGACAGAGAGAGACTTTTGCGACTTCCGAGAGGCACACGCACTCAAAACACATAGCTCCATTCATAGGTATAGAATTTTGCTCACTAGAACAACATCCAAACAGACGGGTTTTGCTACACACACACACACAGAGACAGTCTCTACTTACGCTGCCCAGGTTGGCGCAGGACGCGTTTTGCGGGAGCGAGAAACAGCGGGTTTCGTCCGTGGACTGTGGGCAATGTACCAGACCCTGGCTTAAGAACGAGCGCACGCTACAAACACAGCCCAGCCCAGCCCAGCCCAGCCCAACGCCAGCCTAAACACTGCGCGCCGTGCCGCAGCGGGGCCGGTGTCCAAACTGCAACGAGACACCTCCCCGACACAGGGGGGGGGGGGGGGGAAGCAAAGACCCTATGTAGACAAAAATAATGAAATGTGACCGGGGAGAATTGTTGACTCCAGCCGCCCCATGGACCGCTCAGCACTGATTTGTGGGGGTCTATTGATTAGCGGTAAAAAGGAAACGCTCTGGGGGGGAGGACTGAGGAGGAGGGTAGGGCAGGGTGAGGCGGACAGGGAAAGAGGGAGAGAGCGCTTACAATGAAGAGGATAGCGCGACGGTGAGGGAGGATATAGGAGCAGGTGGAGGGGGGAGGGGAGGAGCGCAGTTCGTTTTAGATGGGGGTTGGGGAAGGGAAGGGGCTAAAATAGCGCAGGCCGCGTTAATTTATGGACGCCTTAGCGCCCGGGCGGCAGTGACAGACGACGTCTATGCAATTAGCGAGGGAATCCAAGATTATTCCGGCCATAGTCGCCCTTTCTCTCGAACCCGCCCACCCACCACCACCGGCATATTACGATATTACTTCCCACGTTGTAGAAAAATATATGTAACGAATGAGAAAGTGGGGCTCTGGTGGTGTGACGATGGTTACGATCCCGCCAGGGCAGTGTTGCCAGGTAAGTAGGCAAAAATTTTCCACGATACACCTGCACTATGAGAAATTTTTGTGAGAGTTACGGGAAAATTTTCCATGAGAAATGTCGTAAAGGTACGATATCAAATTGTAAAATTACAAAATTTTAAGGACACTTGATATCGACTTTTGATTTATAAACGAGCACAAAAAGGCTTTCGTAAATTTACGATTTTGATCGTAAAGATACAACACCGTTTGTAAATCAAAAATTACGAGAAAAGTCGTAAACTTACAGAGATTTTTTTTACAGTGTGTGTGGAGCTGGCAACACCTGCCTTACTAGGCAAACTAAACCCCGTGGGGAGAGTTTGTCTGGTGGGCAGGCGTTGACATCACGCGCTTCGTGGGCAAGTTTCGCCTACTTATCTGGCAACACTGGTCCAACGTCGGGGTCGGGGCCGGGCCGCGCGCTAGTGGCCCACATTAGCAGCGGAGTCCGTCGGGGGTGGATGTGGCGCCCGAGGATTAAAAACGCTCCACAGAAACAAAGAGAAAGTCACAACGAAGAGAGCGAGAGCGAGAGCGAGAGCGAGAGCGAGAGAGAGAGAGAGAGAGAGAGAGAGAGAGAGAGAGAGAGAGAGAGAGAGAGAGAGAGAGAGAGAGAGAGAAGAGAGTAGAATAATGTGAGAGGATTGGAGCAAGTGTGGCCGCGGCAATGCCATTGTCTGTAGTGCGACTCGGCATTAGAAGCACGCGGGAACACAGACTCGGAAAGAAAGAGAGAAGAGAGCAAGAGACATGGAGAACGAGATCTAAGGGCGTCCCGGGCCCCGGCCACCCGCACAAAGGCGGGGCGGGGCGGGGCGGGGCGGGGTGGCGCGGCGCCACACTGACCTTGTTCTCTGGTGTTTTCGAGGCCGATGCGAAAGTCTGCTCCTCCCCGAGGGCTCGGCCGTCCTCGTCTTTGGGGGAGGCCCCCCCGGAGACGCCACCGACGCCCCCGGGGGGGCAGACTGTTTGTCATCTAAGCGCCAGGGTGGACACGATGGGGGGCCTCGTGGGCTTGTTGTCGAGGATGCGCTCCAGGTCCGTCATGGTGGTGGCGTTGAGCTTGGGCACCAGCTGCGCACAGAGCATAACGTATGAATGCGACCGCGCGGGTAGGCAAACGGTCGCCCGGCGGGGTAGGCAACCGGTCACCCGGTGACATGGACAACCGGTCACCAGTGCTGCCACAAAAATAGGCAATAAAAAGCCCAAACAGCGGGCTGCATCTGCGCCTGCCTACTAGGCAACACCGTAGCAGAGGTGCGTGCATGTTGCCTAGTGGGCAGGCGCAGATGCAGTCTGCTTTACTCTACTGTGTTTTATTGCCTACTTTCCTGGCAGCACTGCCGGTCGGCCGGCGGGGTAGGCAACCCACCTGCAGGCTCTGGATGCTCTCGTAGAGCTGCGCGGGCGAGGTGGCCCCGAGCAGCAGGCACTGCACGCTCTCGTTCTTGAGGCACCAGGCCACGGCCAGCTGCGGCACCGTGCAGCCCAGCCGCTCCGCCACCAGGGAGATCTCGCGCTGCCGCTCCTGCTGGCGCCGCAGCTCCTCCGGCTCCAGCCGCTCCTTGATCCACGCGTACGTCTGGAGGGCAGGGCAAGGCGGCAAGCGGCTCGGGAATTAGTTGCAATCATTTATTTATTTTCATTTATTAAATAACGAAGTTTTCACACGGGGTGGAATGGTAAATGCGAGAGAGATATCTCACCTCCTTGCTGGTCGCATTCGTTGTTTCGTCCTCAGTCCAACTGTATGATGAGCGTTTGCTCTAGCAAGTGAAAACAATAGGTCGTAATTTAGATATTTCAAACACGCGGATAAGTACTCGTAAATACAATAAAAAGAATAGAAATAAAGAACTCTTACCTTGAAAGACGATCTACTAATAAGAGGAAACCCTGCTTCGTCGAATTTACCCGAAATAAGTCCCATGGTCAAAGGAGACCACGCCATCAGTCCAACTCCTGTTAAGAGAGGTAAAACAAAAATGTGAAAGCTGGTGGTGCGAGTGCCGGAGGCCCGGGGCGGGGCGGGGCGGTACACCCACCTATCTTATTGTACAGTTCCGGCATGTAGAGCTCGGCTTTGTCCCGGCAGAACAAGTGGTACTCGGCCTGCTCGCACACCGGGGTGGTGCAGTTGAACTGCCTGCAGTTGGAGTAGGCCTCCATGACCTCGCCAGGCGTCCAGCGCGCCGTGCCCCAGTACATGGCCCAGCCCTGGCACACGACGTGGTGCATCGCTCGTACCACCTCTGCAACAGGGTCGAGGTCGAGGTCGGGCGTCAGCTTCCACGGGGAACAACTCTGAATTTTGGTGCAAAAATGTAGTGAAGTTTTGTGAATTTTCTTGATTTTTTGTTTCTGAATTTTTGTGAACTATAAGGTGTAAATTTATTTTGAGTTGTTTCTCCCTTGGTAAGCTTCCGGTTCGAGAAAGTTTTTAGTCCACCGTTTTGGGGTCGAACGAAATCGCTCCCACTTTCTGGAAACGGCTTTCGACTCCTTAGACCTACCCAAACAACATATCAAAAATCCTCAAGAATCCCCGATCTAGAAACTTCTCTGGAAAAGTGAAGGTGTGGAACTGCATTTTTAAATTCAATACACTACGGGTATCCTACACAAACAACTGTAAGGGGGAATAGCCTGACAACTACCACTCGCACTCCGCTAAAAACTTAGTACTGCTATAACACTTGAATTTCCAGAGCGTTTCAGGCGTATTTGGCCAGAGGAGACACTGTTCTAAAATACCACAATTTAACAACAGTGTGGAACAATTATTTCTAAACACAATCGGAAATTGTGTAAATTTGTGATACATTGTAGGGTACAACGAGCTGAATGTACAGTGTTTCACTGTTAATTTCAAGTACAATAACGGTTTGTACGGTTCATATTGACGGTATTTTTTTTACAGTGGAGGTGCTCGCCTCGCGCCAGACTCACCCTCCATGGGGCACATGGGGTCCGCCTTGTGGATGATGACCACGTCGATGTAGGACAGCTGCAGCCGCGCCAGGGACGCCTTCACGGACTCGATGATGTGCTTCCGGGAGAGGCCCCGCTCGTCGGACCTGCACAGGGTAACGAGCACTCAGGACCTACACTCTTAAAAATAGTTGTCACCGGATGACATTTAGTGTGATGAAACTCTTGTTTTAAAACCAAACAACTGTATTGAAGATAATCCTCTCCAAACTTTTCCTCGATGGCATAGTTTGGTTCGAAGTAGAAGCAACTAAAGAAGCACTGTCTTGTATCTAAACTAGGAAAATCTTGTTAATTTTTATAGCAACAAATTTCGCTTTGGACCAAGCCTTTTTGTGATACTGCAACTTGTTTTCCGAAAACCACACAAAGGCATATTTTTTTTAGAAATAAAAGTCCAGAAATTCTCAGAAACTTAATTATTTTGTCCGGTTTGCCAAAACAAAAAAAGTTGCAATGTTACAAGAAACTTGTTTGAAAACGAAATGTTTTGCTATAAAAACTAACCAGACTTTCCTTGTTAATCTACAACATTTTTTTTTCAACAGTGTAGGGCGCGCGGGGGCCGGGCACTCACTTGGTGTTCCAGTAGATCTTGGTGCACACCACGTAGGACGAGCGCTTCCAGGCGCGGCGCTGCAGGATCCTGCCCAGCTCCACCTCGGCGCGCGGGCCGCAGTGCGCCTCGCTCACGTCGAACAGGTTCACGCCCGACTCGTACGCCAGCACCACCACGTTCTCCGCCTCGGACTCCGACACGCCGGGCCCGAACGTCACCCACGTGCCTGCGGGCCGGGCCGGGCGGGAAGCATAGGACCAACATTCGCAATGTGATAATACGAGTACAGCGGAAATAATCAAAATGCAACGCACTTCATTCCCCGAACCAGTGTTGCCAGATATGTAGGCAAAAAAATTGCCCTCGATACACCGGTCTTAAGCGACGGTATCAACGAAAACTCTCCCGTGGGGAGAGTTTGCCTGGTAGGCAGGCGTTGATACCGCGCACTTCACACAGTTGTATCGTGGGCAATTTTTGCCTACCTATCTGGCAACACTGTATCGAACTTTGATAGAGGGTTCATTTCAGATCACTGTGAAAAATATTTTCGTAAAGTTACAACATTTTTCGTAATTTGTAAATTTACGACAGCCTATTTGTGCTCGTTTAATACCGACTAGTCGATACCACGTGTGTATTCAGTTTTGTAATTTTACAAATTGACATCGTAACTTTACGACATTTCTCATGGGAACTTTTCCCGTAACCTTTACAAACATTTCTCACAGTGATCGTAAAAAAAAATGCCTAGCATGAGGGTATGACCCCCGGCGCGGCTCGTACCCAGGCCGACGTTGGACACGCGGAGGCCGCTCTTGCCCAGGTTGCGGTAGCGCAGGCCGGGCGTGACGTTGGTCTGCCTAAGCGCCCCGCTGGACAGGAGCGGGTCGCGCGCCAGCAGCATCTGCTCCTTGGTGGCGGAGCCCAGGCCGCCACCCAGGGCCCCGGCCAGGCCCCCGCCCAGGCCCCCGGCCAGCGCCCCGCCAAGGCCGCCGCCGCCGCCCCCGCCGCCCGGGCCGCCGCCCGCCAGCGCCGTGAGGTGTTCGTGCGTGCCGGCGAACTCCTCCATGCAGTCCAGGCTCGCGATCGGGGCCCGGTAGCTGGAACAGAGGCGCAACGGTCAAGTACAGGACTATACACTGTAAAAGTCGTCACGTATGACGACAAAGTCAGGGCTAAATTTTACTTTTGAAAGAATCGTCACAAGAGGTGGGATAAATGTTAAATGACAAAAGGTTCATCACAGTGTGACAAATGATGCATGTCATGTGACGAAAGATGCAATGTCGTGTGACGAGATGCATGTCTTCTGACGACTGTTTCATCACAGCTCTTTGACGAAAAATATTTCTAGCAATATTTATCGTCACATGACAAGTCGGTTTAACAGTGTAGGACGCGGTGGGACGGGGGTGGGGTGGGGGGCGGGGTGGGCCACCCATCACGCGAGTAACGATTCCTGCCCCCAACAGCTGGCCCCTGCTGCAGTGCCGCCCCCGCCCCCGCCCGCCCACGCTGCCGTAATAAAGTGTAGCGGAACGGGTAGCTCATCAGCATCGGTCATAGAGGGCCGGGCCGGGGCGGGCCGGCACAGCGCGGGGCAGGGCCGAGATATCGAACGCCATCGAATCGATATGAGCAGCGCGGCCTCGGTGCCAGCAGGGCAGAGCAGGGCAGGGGAGCCTCTGCAGGCAGGCAGGCCTCGGCGCGACTATGCGGCAAGGAAGACGGTGACCGGAAAGGGGCAGGGGGGGGGGCGTGCTGCAGGCGGGAGGACTGCAAAGGGGAAGGGAGTATGACTTTCAAGGACGAGGAGGACGACACGGTGAGTGGAGTTGGGAGGGACTGCGAGAATGGCCTCCTCGACGTTACCCGAGTGGGGGTAAGTAGAGTGGCGAGGGACGTTGAGGAAGGTGCACCGTGGCCGTATGGTGCTCTGGCCGGAGCACTGCTGACGGAAAAATTAGGCCATGAAGAGCCCAAACACAGTGGAGTAAAGCGGGCTGCATCTGCGCCTGCCTACTAGGCAACACCATAGCAGAGATGCGTGCATGTTGCCTTAGTAGGCAGGCGCAAACGCAGCTCGCCTCCTTCTACAGTGTTTGCGCTCTTTATTGCCTACTTTTCCGGCAGCACTGCCGTGGAGATACAGCTGCAGTCCATTCAGGCACGGGCTGCTCGGCTGCAGCCCAGCCCCAGCCGTGGTCCAGAGCACGTCACACGAGGAGAGGAGAGAAGCGAGGCGCTCCTCGACCACTTTCTGTCTCATATGCTCACCTCGCCCCGCCCCACCCCGCCCCGCCCCACCCCGCCCCACCCCACCTCGCACCGCCCAGATTGTATCCCAGAGTTACCGCGCCGCTTCGCTCGACGCAAACTCTCATAACTGCTGCCGCGCCCGCACTTCGTCGGCGGCCCCGCCCCGCCCCGCCCCGCCCCCCCCCGCCACGCCCCGCCACGCCCCGCCACGCCCCGCCCCGCCCCGCCACGCCCCGCCACGCCCCGCCCGTCTGTTTGCAGACACTTGGAGCGGGCTCTGCTCCGCTCTGCTCGCATTCGACTGCCCGCCCCGCCCCGCCCCGCCCCGCCCCGCCCCGCTGCGCGCCCTGTGCCAGAAGCGGTGGCAGCTCGGCCCCGCCGCACGGCCTGGCGCGCATCATAGCGACCGGAGACGCCTGCCTGTGCTGCGCCTGCGCCTGCTGGTTCTGTTCCGACAGGTTTATGAGCGCGCTTGTCGTGAGTGTATCACGCCACACACACACAGTAACACTAACACAAATACGCACACAGACACGCACAGCGGAGTCTCGGGCTCGTGTAGCTCAGCTCAGAGGAGGTAAGAGGCGGAAAGGTGTGGAAGGAAGCGAGGAGCAAGGTGTGTGGAGCGGAGTGCGGTGCCTGGCGGTGCCGCGCCGCGCCTAGCAGGCCAGGCCGCCTCAATAGCAGAAGTCGCCTTTCAATAGGAGCTATAGCGCGCCAACTCGCTCGCACCTGGCCGCCCCGCCCCGCCCCGCCCCGCCCCGCCCCGCCCCGCCCCGCCCCGGCCCGCGCCACCATAACCAACTTCACGACCTCGCTCCCGCTCTCGGGCACGGATTGAGTCAAGAGACATTCAAGGATCGTGCGCCACGCCACGCGACGCCTCGTCGCGCTACTCCGCGGGCCAGGCCGGGCTCAATGACAGCAGTCTCGGCTCGGCTCGGCTCGGCTCGGCTCGGCTCGGCTCGGCTCGGCTCGGCTCGGCTCGGCTCGGCTCGGCCCGGCCCGGCCCGGCCCGGCCCGGCTCGGCTCGGCTCGGCTCGGCTCGGCTCGGCTCGGCTCGGCTCGGCTCGGCCCGGTCCGCTGCCACTCCACTCCGCTTCGCACGGCACGGCAGGGGTGGAGAGCCCCTGCGAGGTAGGCAGGCGCGCCCACACCAACGCAGCCGTGCACGAGTGTGGCCTACCTCCCAGGCGCGCAGCCGCAGCCGTTCCTGAGGACCGCACGCGCACGCTACGGCTCGCCGCGAGTCAGTCGAGAAATTAACAAACACCAGACATACGGCCCGAGGCGTAAATACAACACGGTATGCCAACGGTCCTTACAGTCGTAATTTTGGTGTACGGTCAGACCGTAACGTATCCTTACGGTGCGGACTGTACTTCATTGCGGATGGAATGTTCTCCATCGAACTTTCCCAACATATTTGCAGGCTACGGAGAGTACCGTATGATTCAGACCACAGTCAAAAATTGCGGTCCAGCGGACCAGGTAACAAAGTAACGGCGCGTACCATAGGCATTTACTGTGGAATTTTTCTACAGTGCACTCCAAAAGCAGGTTGAGCTCGGGGTTCCATTAAACTTTGGCTTTATGACTGCAGGGATACACACATTCACGAACAGCAGACAGCTTGATGTGGGTGGACGACGGAAGTTTTGCGGATAGCTCCTGCGCAGTTGAGAGCGGTGGTTGAGATATCGACAGTAAAGCGAATTAAAAAAAAATGTTTGATAATAATTCTGGAGTAGAGTGATTTGGTCCCGTGAAGGGAGCGGGGCGGGTAAATCCCTCTGTAAAGAAAGACTCTGTACTCTATAACAGTGAAGCAACCACGGCGACGCTCCCCTCCCCTCTCCTTTCTTCTCTCCCCTCTTTCCCCGGCACAACCACTTCACCACGTCTCACCGGCTCCTCCACTGTGCGCTGACCCGGGCAGAGCCGCAGGAGCCACAGGCACACACAGCGGGGCGGGGCGGGGCGGGGCGGGGCGGGGCGGGGCGGGGCGGGGCGGGGCGGGGTGGTTCCAGGCTCGCCCTCACGCCGCGCCGCGCTCCACGGACCAGGACCTTGGCCAATGCTATCAACACGACAAACACGCTGCCCCAGAGGCCCTGCGCGGCCCGGCTGGGAACAGGTGTAGGGGCGGGCCGAGGCCGGGGGCCGAGGCCGGGGGCCGGGCCACGGGCTGGTCGCGGGAAGGTCGGCCCGGCCCCGTCCGACCGGCGGACGACACCTTGTCACCCTGCCCTCCTCACTGGTCGTCGTGAACCTGTTGACGGACACCCTCACCTCACCGGTGTCCTGATGGCTCGCTGTACCACACGAGTGCAACCTCCTTCTCATCCTCCTCCTCCCCCTCCTTTGCTAGTTGGCTTCACGTCAAATCCGCGCAGAGATCAGATTGGAGGACCAATAAGGGGCAGGTGAAGAGGCGGGGCGAGCGGTAGGGGGGGGGGGGGCACCCGGAGGAGGACAAGTTCCTCCGCGTCGAGAGGAGAAAGGGTAGGTCGAGGTCAGCGCGGGGCGCAGGGCGGGGCGGGGCGCGGCGGGGCGTGGGGGGCATCAAAGTGGCTACGGTCGCTCCGTGGAGCTCCACCAAGATTAATCACCTGTAGGACTGGAAGCACTTGAGGCCTCCCACGCCCCACGCTTCGGCCCGCCACCGCGCCGTCGCGTCGAAACAAACTCCGGCCCCGCCCCGCCCCGCCCCGTCCCGCCCCGCCCCGCCCCGCCCCGCCAGGCGGCCACTCGCACGGGGTATCCATTGCTTTCCATCCATTCTAAAAACGACACAGCAGCCTGTCACTCGCGACGACTTGGCACGAGCGGCGCCAACTTTTGCGTTCAGCCTGACCGGCATCGCCGCGCCAGCCGAAGCTGTCCATCCGGCCCGCGCCGCGCCACGCCACGCCACGCCACGCCGAGCTGCAGCCAGGCGGCGGCGCCTGGCCTGCGCCTCTGCTGAGCCATCGGGGGGGCCGGGCCGGGGAGTCAAGTAGGCGGGTGGGTGTTCGACGAGTCATGGGATGAATTAGCCCCTGAGTGAAGTGTGTGCGAGTGTGTGCAGAGAAACAAGGAGGGCGGGGGGAGCAGGGGCGGAGTGTGTTCACACTGCCGCTACCCGCTCGCCAAACAGTTCCCCGGCGCGGTGGGTGTGTTTGGAGTGAGGAGGGGGCGGGGGCGCCCCTTCTCTCCCAGTCGCGACGCCGGCGTATCAAATATGTATTTCCTTCTTGGCCGCCACGTATCGAGTTCAACGCTGCGCACCTGGCGCCTGGCCCGGCACAGAAGCCTACCGGCCCCGCCCCGCCCCGCCCCGCCCCGCCCCGCCCCGCCCCGCCCCGCCCCGCCGAGCCCGGACACTGACAAAGAGCTGCGATTGGCTGCGAACGTTTGGCGGCGTGCTCTCGGCCAGAGTGTATCGCCCCGCGCCGCCCCGCCCCGCCCCGCCCCGCCCCGCCACACCCCCCACCCGCGGTGTAGCCAACACAAAACTAAAATAAAAACACCGCAACAAATGAGCAGCAGGCGAGGCGAACCACAAACCAGCACAACAAACCCCGTGTGAGGCGCCACGCCTGCGCCTGGGCGCGCGTGCCCCGGCGTGCCCACACCAGCACGGCAGCGGCATCCTTCTCTGTCTGTCGCACAGGCTCCTTCACATACGTGGTCACCCAAGCACAACACGATGAGAGGAAAGGAGAGACCCGGGGTGGGGCGGGGCGGGGCGGGGCGGAGCGGAGCAGGGCCTGCCGGGGCGCGGCTAACGCCGGGCTATTTTCGAAAGGCAAGGCGGCACGGCACGACGGCCACAGGCGATTATGATGGCGTTAGCCTTTGACGATGTCATAATCGTCGACCCGTATAGTGCTGCCCATCCGGACCCTGCTGGCAGAGCAGGGGCTGGGCAGGCCAGGGCGCGGCCGACCCCGTCGGCCTTTGGGTCCCAGGCTCCCCACCTCGGCGCTCGCCTGCCAGCCAGGGCCGCAGGCCGTACACCACAGGGTGACACCTCGGGGCGGGGCGTGGCGGGGCGGGGCGGGGCGGGGCGGGGCGGGGTGGGGCGGGGCGGGGCGGGGACACAGCGCGGCTTATTCTCACTCGGCCGCTCTTACATCGTGATGCGAATGGGGCTGGCCGGGGTGGCGACGCTGCTGTCGTATTCGAAGCTGCTGGCGTCGTCCCGCACCTCTAGCGGTCCCGGGCCGAGCTCGACGCCCGTCGTGGACCTGAGGAGCGGCGGCGGCCGCGGCCGGCCCCGGCGCGACGCCACGGGCGACGCGGGCGCGGACTGGCGCTGACGGGCCACCTCGCCGTCGCTGTGGCGCCGGTGCTGGTCCTGGTCCGGCGGCCGCAGCTGCGCCAGCCCGCCGGAGCCGCTCGAGTGGCGTCGCGGCGCCTCGTCGGGCTCCTCGCCGTCCAGCTCCGGGATGACGAGGCGGCCGTGCGACGCTGCCGGCGGCACGCACAGCGACAGCCCGCGGCGCTTGGCGGCCGGCGGCGCGGCCAGCGTCTTGTGGACGGCGTCCTCGGCGGACGAGTGCCGGCGCGAGGACGCCGAGGAGCGCAGCTCGCTGCTGCCGCCGCGGCGCAGCCCCGGGGCGCTGCCGCGCGCGCCCGCCGGCGCCCCGGGGCCCTCGCTGTTGCGTCGCTTGCAGCACGACGCCGACGGCGAGGCGCCTATCAGCGACTCGAGCTGCACCATGTCCCGGCGCGGGCGCGCGGCGCGCGCCATGCCCCTCGCGGCGCCCCCCGGGGTCGGGCACGGCCGAGGGCACGGCACAGGCACCTCCACGGGGCACCTCACCTGCCGAGCCGAGCCGAGCCGAGCAGCGCGAGCGACGGAGCCCCACTGACTGCGAGGCGAGGCGCCGCACCCCGCCGCGCGTGGCCTGGGGGGCTGGTCTCAGCACGGGCGGGCTGGGCCGGGCCGGGCCGGGGCCACGCCACGCGCAGGCTGCTGCCGCTGCCAGGGGCCAGTAGGGGCCTCGTCTTGGCGAGCCCGGCGCTTTCAGCCGTGGCCGAGGCTGTGCACGGCCTGGCCCACGACGCCCAGCACGCCGACGTCCTGAGCACGCCTGTCGGGCTCAGCATCATCATTGCCGGGGGCAGGGCCGGGCGGGGCGGGGCGGGGCGGGGCGGGGCCGGGCGGGCGGGACCTGCTGCACCGCGCACGGCCACCGAGAAGCACTCACGGAGATGAGGTAGACCGTGTCCCCGGCCCCGGCAGGCTCACGCAGGCGGAGCAGCAGGAGGGGTCGTCTCCCTGCGTGGAGGCCACTCACGGGGGCGCCCCACGGGCCACAAAACACTCCGGGTGGGGCGGGGTAGGGTGGGGTGGGGTGGGGCGGGGTGGGGTGGGGTGCTCAGGGGCCACGAGGCGAGAGTAGAGAGAGGAATGAGCCGGCGAGGAGAGCGGTGTACTTCCCATCAGCAGATCACACATCAGCCGGTAATTGGATGCGAGTGATACGGACGGGGAGCTCGCAGACCGACATCGTCTCTCTCTACCTCCCTCACTGCCGCCCCACCTCTCCCTGTCTCTCTCTTTATCCAACGGCATTCGGTGGAACAAGCGCCCCGCCCCGCCCCACCCCGCCCGCCGGAGCGTTACGGCCCGCGGGCAGGTGAGTCGCCGGGGCGGGGTGGGGCGGGGCGGGCTTGCTGCCCCGCACGGCTCTGGAGGGCCAAAAAGAGCCCTTCCCTTGCCGTGGTCGATGGGTGAAAGAGGGGGAGAGCGGGTCGGCGGGTCGGGTCGGGCTGTCCTATCCCTCCACTCCTCTCAGCGAAACAGAAACGTCTAAATCCACGATCAAATGAGCTCTTCCTCTCTATCCGCTCGCAGCGGCCGCCCGGTACCGCCCACCCCACCTGCCCACGCAGGGGCGGGCGAGGCGGGGTTGGGTGGGAGTGGGGTGCGAACCCTCCTGACAGTCACCCCGCCCCGCCCCGCCCCGCCCCGCCCCGGCCGAGCGGGTGGGCGGCCAGCTCACGGCCGCCTTATTAGAGTGATCGAGCCTGGCGCGATATCTCTGACGCTCAGGTTGAGTCCCCCAGACCAGACTAGACGGACGGGACAGGACAGGGCGCGGCAGGGCTCAGGCCGACACTGAGACACTCTCTGCCGCCCCGCCCCGCCCGCCCCACCCCGCCCCACCACGCCCGGTGGGAGAAGAAGATATCGCTGCGGCGAAATTAGCCTCGTCGTGCCTAGTTCGGAAAGTTGCCGGCGCCGGCGGAGAGGACACTTCGTTGGGGCGAATTCCATTTCTCATTACGCGGCCCGCCCCGCCCCGCCCCGCCCCGCCCCGCTCCACCGCACCTCGCCGCACCATTCCCCGCACAGATGAAAAGGATGCGGTGCAGAGCATGTTCCAAAAAATAGAGATGAGTGGTTAAAAAAAAACTTTTCAAATCAGGCGCAGCGCCGCGCCGCGCTCGATATTAATGGATCGAGGGGAGCGCTCGCTTGTATTGTTTCGAGATGAGATGAGAAGGAGGAGGTGGTGGAGGCGAACAAGAAGGTAGACAGGCCTGATCGGCGCGCGATTCGGATGTAAGGGTCGTGCCCTGTGTCCCCCTCCCTCCCCCCGCGACGCCCGGCTCAGCCCGAAAGGATTACCCCTCGAAATGATGAGAGATTTCCAATCGAGCCTGTCGGCGGCAGGAGCAAGCGGGGCCGGGGGGGGGGGGGGGGGGCAGGGGGTTGCGGGCGGGCCTCAGAGCGGGCCGCAAGGGAGAGGGGCGAGGCGCCGCACGGCGTATGCCTCCCGCATACAAACAGCCAGTGAGACAAACAGAAGAGGAGCGTTCTGGAAATCATAACAGAAAGATCAGAGAGCAGGCCGATGGTGGTCGGACCGGGCCGGGCCGGGCCGGGCGGCGAGTGGCCGACCGCCGCGCCACGCCACGCCACGCCGAGAGGGGGCCACCGGGCCCCAGGGGTGGGGAGGACACTCTGGTATACGGCGAGAGGGGTTTACTTAACGAAGACACAAATAAACCTCGGTGCAACAACAACGACAAAAAAGTTCACGCGACTTACGCAGTCAATGCTTGGGTGACCATTTATTTTCGCCCATGACACTTCGAGACGCCGAAAAAAAAGACATTTCCTTAACGTGACAATGACACGTAAAAAAAAGGAAAATACGAGGGGGCAACCACTCCCCATCCTAGTGTACACGGGATTTCTACTGATTTTACAAGATTTCTCTCAGATTTTGAGAGATTTCTCTGAGATTTCATGAGATTTCACAAGATTTCTCCCAGATTTCATGAGATTTCACAAGATTTCAATGAGATTTCACAAGATTTCAATGAGATTTCATGAGATTTCATGAGATTTCTCAGTTAGATTTCCAAGGATTTCATCGAGATTTCCGAGGATTTCATCTAGATTTCTGAGGATTTCATCGAGATTTCCGAGGGAGCAAATTTATTTAAGAAAAACAGTCGACGACATCGAGGTCCTCCGATCTGGCTCATTTTTGGTGAGAAGGTACTCTGAACATGTGGGAGAAAATGGCCACCTTGGGTTTTGTCGAAAAAAAATTTGTTCAAAAGTTATGGCGCATTTAGTCAATTTTGGTCGTTTTTGCAGGCATTTTGGGTATTTGCTCCTATTTGCGCATTTATCGTCCGACCGGGTTCAAACTTGGTTTCCGGGTGCAGAATTGAACCAGGAACAAGAATATGCCGTCGGATTTACGCTACGGCTCATATTTTTTGATATTTTTTCAAAAACGTACAAAAAAGTACACAAATTCAAACATTTCTTGGGGAAACTTTAAAAAAATAATTTTTTGGACTTTATGACATCAGTATCTTGTAGAGAAAAGTCTGCCGGATTTAATGAGCTTAGTGCCAGATTTTTAGCTCGAACGGTTCCGGCGCTATGCCGCTTCAAAGTTTCGCATATTTTCGGTTTTCACTAAAAACGCTGTTTATAAGGCAGGGGGTTCGACTCCGAACCGATAGGAGGTTCTGAGCCTCCGAAAATGTCGAGCTGCTGTCTGCAGTAACGCACAGGGGCTCACGCACTGCCAGCGTACCGAAGCCCCTGTGGATGGGCAGGGTAGGCAGACCTGCCCCTTACGGAAAATGTATGTCTTTTATATGTCGGAAAGCTGTATAGCTCTAGATGGATTTTCGTCTATTAGATGACTAGAGTAGATGTCTAGTAGATCATCTTGTTGACTGCTATCGTTTCATCTATTAGACGTCTATAGAAGATCTATCTGACATCTAATAGATGATTATGCTAGGTGTCTATCAAATATTTATTTTACATCTAATAGAGTGCTGTGGGTACTAGCTGACCATTTTGTTCCCACACCTTTTCATTCTGTAGGTGCTTATTAGATGCAAGGGCTAAAATTAAGAAAAAAGAAGATTTTTTTTTTCATTTTGCTGTTTCCTTCATTCTCTTATGCCTTGCTTTTTCCTGCCTACCAGTACATGTAAGTGAACATTACAGTGATAATGACATTTCTTACCGGATGAAGAGTTGAACCTCGGACCTTTACCTTGTTATCCCGCAATGCTGACCACTGGACCACCAGGACGTGCTACGGGGCCTGCCCCACCGGCCCCGGGCTATCCCAGAGCCGCTCGCCGCCTCTCGCTGGGCTATTCCCGGAGGGTCGGCCAGGTGGCGGCGGGCAGTGCGGGGTGGGCCCACTGGATTAGGAATTTCCTACTAGTTGTTTTGATGCCTGGTTTTGCGTTTCACTCCCTGACCTGACTAGAACGTAATAGGCAATTAACCTGCATGCATGTTGATAGTAGTTGAGTTGTTCCTGCCTACTCGTGCCTATTTGCGACCAAATTTTTCGACTCCTTCCGGTCTGTCCAACGCCACCTGGATTCGACTTACGGTGAAAAAGAATGAATATATCTGGGTTTTTCGATAAAATGACTTTAAACACTGCCATAGCTCATTTAGGTTTTGTGCAGTGTAGCTTAACCAAAATCGCTGCCTTCGTATTTATTCAGTGATTTTAAAAAACGCGACGCAGATCTCTTCGTTATGAAAGGGAAAACAAGAAAAAAATTATACCTAGAGCACCTACGACTTTGCCTACCCCTCAGGGGCGAATATATGCGCCATTTAGGCCCTTTTGGACACGTTTTGTACGGTTTTCTTGTTCTGTAGGCCGCTAACTTGACGACTAGGCAGCATTTTGAGTGTGAAAGGATGCCCCCATGTCTGTGGAAGCCTCAACGACTAAATGCGTCCATCGAGCGCGGATTGCCTACCTTCCAGAGGTACAAGTATTGTGACCATTCCAAGACAACGCACTTTGGCCGAGCGGATAAGGGCATCCTATCACACTCAAAATGCTGCCTAGTCGTCACAGTAGCTGCCTACAGAACAAGAAAACCGTACAAAACGTGCCCAAAAGGGCCTAGATGGCGCAGTTATTCGCCCCTGGGGGGTAGGCAAAGTCGTAGGTACTCTAGGTATAGTTTTTTTCTTGTTACCCCTTCCATAACGAAGAGATCTGCGTCGCGATTTTTAAAATCGCTCAATAAATACGAACTTGGCGATTTTTTGAAGTTAAGCTACACTGCCAAAACCTAAATGAGCATGGCGGAGGTGTTTAAAGTCATTTTATCGAAAAACCCCAAGACATGTATTCGCTTTTTTTCACCGTAAAATCCGAATCCGGGTGGCGTTGGACGAACCGGAGAAGTCGGAAAAATTGTGGTCCACCCAAGAGTAGGCACGAGTAGGCAGGCAACTCAACACGCATGTCTAGCAGGTCTGCCTACCCTGCCCATCCACAGGGGCTTCGGTACGCTGGCAGTGCGTGAGCCCCTGTGCGTTACTGCAGACAGCAGCTCGACATTTTCGGAGGCTCAGAACCTCCTATCGGTTCGGAGTCGAACCCCCTGCCTTATAAACAGCGTTTTTAGTGAAAACCGAAAATATGCGAAACTTTGAAGCGGCATAGCGCCGGAACCGTTCGAGCTAAAAATCTGGCACTAAGCTCATTAAATCCGGCAGGCTTTTCTCTACAAGATACTGATGTCATCTAGTCCAAAAAATTATTTTTTTTAAGTTTCCCCAAGAAATGTTTGAATTTGTGTACTTTTTTGTACGTTTTTGTAAAAATATCAAAAACTATGAGCCGTAGCGTAAATCCGACGGCATATTCTTGTTCCTGGTTCAATTCTGCACCCACAAACTGAGTTTGAACCCGATCGGACGATTAATGCGCAAATAGGAGCAAATACCCAAAATGCCTGCAAAAACGACCAAAATTGACTAAATGCGCCATAACTTTTGAACAAAATTTTTTTCGACAAAACCCAAGGTGGCCATTTTCTCCCACATGTTCAGAGTACCTTCTCACCAAAAATGAGCCAGATCGGAGGACCTCGATGTCGTCGACTGTTTTTCTTAAATAAATTTGCTCAGGATTTCATCGAGATTTCCGCAGGTTTGTACACAGGATTTCACGAGTGGTTGCCCCCTCGGGAAGATATCAATAGGCGGTTATAAAGAATGTAATAGATGCAAGATTTCCTGGGAAGGAGGATGTTATTATAATAATAATTATAAGGCCTCGCCACGCTAGGCTGCGGTAAAGCAGCGCATGAAAAAGGGTCGAGGAAAATATATATTCATGGCCTGGTAATTGCAGCGGTGCGGGGCGGGGCGGGGCGGGGCGGGGCTCTTCTATCAGGTCGTCGTCAAGACAATGCCTCGCTCCTTGAGTGATGCAGAGTGTGGTCTCTACGCCAGCCCGCGCCCCACACCCCGCCCTTACTCGTGCCCCTTCTTGCCTTTTGGATGAGACGGAGGGGGGGGGGCGGGGCGGGGGGGGGCGGGGCCCTGGCAGTGCGCCCGCATTGCAGGGTCTGGGCGGGGCGGGGTGGGGTGGGGCTTGAGGAGAAGTCTGTTACTGTGCATGTCCCATCGGCTGCTGGCGGACCGGGGCGGGGCCGGGCGGGGCGGGGCGGGGTGGGAAAGAGAGAGAGGGGGGAGGGGTGAGAATGAAGCAGAGGGCGTACGGGGGGCTGCATTTGCAAGAGGACATTATAGTCTCCCAGCCTGGCTTTTCCGTCCCTCCAAAACCCCACAAAACCCAGCCACAATAACGCGGAGAAAAAAAAATCTGCATAAGAACGACGAGAGAGGGTTGCGGGGTGGGCAAGGGGGATCTACAGTGAGCGCGCGGCGCGGCGGGGGATGACGATAATGAGGTAGAAAATAGAGAGAAAGAAGGAAGTTTATGGCGAGTTCAGACCGAGCACACGTGTTACGGCACGCGTAAAACCCTCGAGGAGAGATGATGCGGCCGCAAGCGAAGAGTGCGGGAAACAATTTAATGAATTCTAGTTCTAGCGGTCCCACCGGGCTAACGGCACCACTGTGCGAATGATATGGAAAGCGACAGGAGGGTTGGGGCTGGTGGTGGCAGGCAGAGGCGCACGCTGCTTGGAATAGGCGACTTTCAAAGTAAAAGTATTGGAGACTTAGAGAACTTAGGCGATTTGTTTAGAATAAATTTGTGGGCGCGACTTCGTACCACATTTTTCACACACATCCGACCGAGCGAAGGCTGTGGCTGGCGCATGGCCGCATGGCAGTCAAATGGTTGTGTGACCCGGGCGGAAGTTCTTGACACACTGTGACGGGCGTTGTGACCGACATCGTAAAGGGAAAGGACAAAGGAGAGAGGGAGAGAGAGAGGGCGGGGGGGAGGGGGGGAGAGAGACAGAGAGAGAGAGAGAGAGAGAGAGAGAGAGAGAGAGAGAGAGAGAGAGAGAGAGGCGGGGGCGCCTAGTCCACGAGGCCATGCCAGGAGCACAAGCCAAATCACCCGCGCCACGAGCACGAGCCCCGCTGCGCTGCGAGCCTGCGGGCGGGCGGGATAAAAGTTTCCACCGATTTCCACTCGGCGTGAGCTGCACTGCAGCTGCTTTTGGCTCTCGGCGCGCCCATTTACAGCGACACCCTGCCCGGCCCGGCCGGCCCGCCTGACCTGGCACAGCACACAGGGAGTGAAACAGGAGAAATACGGCGACGGCTCCAGTGTCGGGGCGGCGCTGCGCGTTGACACCTCACGCTACGCCGCGCCACGCTCGCGTGCCAGGAGGGTAGGTCCTGCCGCGGCCGAGTCACGCCCAATTAGCTATTGACAGCCTCTCCAGGAAAACCTCTCCACGACACTGCCCCGCCCCGCCCCGCCCCGCCCCACCCCGCCCCACCCCGCCCACCCCGCCCCACCCCGCCCACTGCAGAACAAAGAGAATCATGGTCCAACCCCTCGCCTGATTGATTCCAAATCAGAAGTAATTTGCATAAAAATAAGCCTAGGTGATGAAAGGGATAGCGGAGAGAAAGAGAGGCGAGGCGGACTGATTAGAGAGACGAGCGCAGGGAAAAAATAAAGAATGAGCCGATAGGAGAGAGGAAGGAAGAGCACCACGTGAGCGATGAGGTGCAGAACAGAAAACCTTATTAGAAAACAAAATCTGTATATTTTGACACTAATTAAAACTCAGGTTGGGTGTAAAAACAGACCTAAATTCGCTTTAACTGAGGTAATTTCTGCTGGGCAGAACACGTGTAAAAAAAAAGGGGGGGGGAGGGGAATTTTGGGGGCAAAAATCACGAGTAGGAAGAGGAGCCCCTGGAAGCTAGGCCGGCGGATCGCACACGAGCCCGGCGGGTTTGCCTATACCGACAGGATGACGCCGCTCCGCTCACGCTCACCTGGCAGGCCCGGGCTCAGCGGCAGCAGCAGCGAGCCGCGGCTAGGCTAAGTCCCGCGGCTCCTCCGACAGCTCCGCGAGCGTGCAGAGTGGTGGTGAAGAAGTGCAGCGCGGTGCAGCGCAGTGCAGCCGTGGCGACGGCAGCCTGGCCCGGGCGGAGTACACTACTGGCGCGGCGCCCCCAGCCCGGCCCGGCCCCCGGCACTGCTAAACAGCCGCGCCACCCCTCACCACGAGGACAGCACAGGGCTGCCAATGTGACTGCTTCCTCTCCTCGCCTATCCCCCTTTGCTTTCTATCCGGTTCTCTTTTCTTCCACAATGGCGACCAATCGCCACGGGACGGGGCGGGGCGGGGCGGGGCAGCCGTTGTGGCGCCGCTCCAGGTATTCCCCTCAGGTATCCCCCCGGGGCCGAGTTCAGTGCCGCAGTACGGCGGCAGGAGTGAGAAAGGAGAGAGAGAGATAGGGGGGGGGGGGAGAGAGGAGGGAGAACCGGAAGTATAACTGGTGTAAGCTTCCGCAACGCCCCAGGCGCCCCAGGCAGGGGCCCGCTCCGTTTGGACTCGCGGTGTTTAGCTGAGCGACCGCCCGGCTCGGCCCGGCCCGGCACCCAGCCCCACACTGTAAAATCCTTACGAAGAAAATTCTTCGTAACGTTGCGAAGCATTTGGCTGCTTCGCAATGCTTCGTAATACAAAGCATTTTCTTCGCAAGCCCTGCCTTGCGAAGAAATTTGTTTGTACACTACGAAGAAAATGCTTCGTAATACGAAGCAGCCGAATGCTTCGCAGCTTACGAACGCTTACGAACGCTTACGAATACAATTTCTTCGCAAGGTTTTCACAGTGCACAGGCGCGTCCGCCAGGAGTCAATGCGGTGCAGACATTACATCGGGTCTGGTCAAGGCGTCTGATGTCAGCGCCCTGGCTCGGGGCGGGGCGGGGCGGGGCGGGGTGGGCCAAGGCGAGCACAGCGCCCAACCACATCGGACCTGACCGGATCCAGACCCGAACCCGAACACCGCGACAAGTTGTCAAAACAACTTGCAAACCGACTGCGGGGTGTTTGGCTCGGCTCGGCTCGGCTCGGCTCGGCTCGGCTCGGCTCGGCTCGGCTCGGCGCGATGGGCTTGTGCGCACAAGTATTATTGCATAGCCCAGCCCCGCGACCCTGCGCTCTATGGGGCAGAACAACTTGGGATTGGTTGCGGTGTCGAAGGGATAGGATGAGAGAGTGAGAGAGTTGAAAGGCGAGTGAGTGAGCGGGGCAAATTGAAATCGGAGAGAGAGAGAGAGAGAGAGAGAGAGAGAGAGAGAGAGAGAGAGAGAGAGAGAGAGAGAGAGAGAGAGAGAGAGACGGGGGAGGTAAAAGGTCACCTAGGAGGTGCAGGGGTGGGGAAGGGAACCCGAGTGCCAAGTGCTCCAGGCATCAGCGCGACCGCCACGCCACGCCACGCCACGGCGGCCCATGGGAGACGTCTCTGGCTGGAGGTAACTAAAAACTCTCTGCTGCGAGAATAAAATAAAGACAAGCATACCTGATACGTCGGCTGGAGGACAAAACGGTAAAATTAGACGAGAGTCGCAGGCAGGGGTCGAGATCGGATTATCATTGGCACTGCCATATAGGGATAGGGCGCGAGATGGATAAGAGGGCTCCTGTGCCCAGCAGAGCCGACGTCCTGTTCGTTACAATGAACCGTCGACGAGATGGTTCCGCACACAGCTGGGAATCAACTTTTTTGGGGGTCGGGGGTCGGGGGTTGGGGGAGGGGGGTGGATTTCAGCATATATAGCGAGCGAGCGAGGAAGAGTCGAGAGCGAAAAAGCTCCCCGGCCAACCCGGGGCGGGGAGGAGGGCGGGCGCTGCGCTGGTCGTTACTCCAGAGCGCCGGGATAGCTGCCGCGCCGCGCCATGCGGCCGGGTCGCGCCGTTCAATAAATTTCGCGTTTAATCTGCTGCGCCCGCCTGGTGTGGGTCCAGCGGCAGACCGGCAGCGCGTCGCTGGGTGTCGCTGGGCTGGGTGTCGCTGGGTGTCGCTGGGTGTCGCTGGGTGTCGCTGGGTGTCGCTGGGTGTCGCTGGGTGTCGCTGGGTGTCGCTGGGTGTCGCTGGGTGTCGCTGGGTGTCGCTGGGTGTCGCTGGGTGTCGCTGGGTGTCGCTGGGTGTCGCTGGGTGTCGCTGGGTGTCGCTGGGTGTCGCTGGGTGTCGCTGGGCTGGGTGTCGCTGGGTGTCGCTGGGTGTCGCTGGGTGTCGCTGGGTGTCGCTGGGTGTCGCTGGGTGTCGCTGGGTGTCGCTGGGTGTCGCTGGGTGTCGCTGGGTGTCGCTGGGTGTCGCTGGGTGTCGCTGGGTGTCGCTGGGTGTCGCTGGGTGTCGCTGGGTGTCGCTGGGTGTCGCTGGGTGTCGCTGGGTGTCGCTGGGCTGGGTGTCGCTGGGTGTCGCTGGGTGTCGCTGGGTGTCGCTGGGTGTCGCTGGGTGTCGCTGGGCTGGGTGTCGCTGGGTGTCGCTGGGTGTCGCTGGGTGTCGCTGGGTGTCGCTGGGTGTCGCTGGGTGTCGCTGGGCGCCGCGGCGCGTGGCGTGGGGCGTCAGTAGTCCAGCCGAGATTGCAGATAAATTCCAGACCAGGCAGGCCTCGGCGCGGTCTTTACTCACAAGAGTGAGTTCGTGCGAGGCGAGGGGCTGGTCTGGGCAGGCATCAACCTCCCCGACCCGTATACCGCGCGTTCCAGAGAAGGTGCACTGTTTAAACCTTGCGGAGAAAAAGTGCGTATTACAAACTAAATTGTCTGTAAGTTGTGAAGTATTTGGCTGCTTCGCAATTGCGACGTATTTCTTCGCAACTTACGAGCTATTTTCTTTGTAATGCGAACATTTTCTTCGCAATGCGAAGCTTTCAATTTCGTTTGTTCGCAAGTTTTTAACAGTGCGCACACTGCGAGAAGAAAAGACAGTAAGATGAGGGCAGTGCACCGTTAATTATTTTCCAGGAAGATTCGTCAAATGAAAACCGGCATGGCCGTACCAATCAATGTTCTAAAATCTGGTACGGACAGCACAGTACGGGACGCCCGTCGAGGCCAAACGGTATACGGTGGAGCCGTCATCTTACACCGTACCGTCTGAGAGTGGGGCCTTCGGGTTACGGCGACGCCGTACACTGGTAAAACTAAGGCGTAGTTGTACGCCTTTCATGAAGCGTACAGTCCGTACGCCCTTCTTGAAGCGTACAAGAGCTCATGCGCTCTTTTCCTCCTATCTAAATGCAGAGGGGAATTTTCTTGAAGCGTAGTTGTATGCTTCAAGAAGGGCGTAAAGTCTTCAAGCGTAGATGTACGCTTGAAAAAGGCGTACAACTACGCCTTAGTTTTACCAGTGTACTTCATGCGCTTTGTAAACTAGGCGCAATGACTGAGATCTTCATGGACGGACGGCTACACCGTACACAGTCCCGTTCTCGCCTCTTATTTTTAGCAGTTCACCCCACTGTTAAAAATACCCTAGGGCGTTACGGTATGCCTACGGTCCGTTCAGTAGTTATCGTGTACGGTCAGACCGTAACGTATCCTTACGGTGCGGACTGTACTTCATTGCGGATGGAATGTTCTCCATGATTGAACTTTCCCAACATATTTGCAGGCCACGGAGAGTACCGTAAGATTCAGACCGTATTCAAAAATTACGGTCCAGGACCAGGTAACATACGGTAACAACGGCGCGTACCATAGGCATTTACCGTGGTATTTTTCAACAGTGCCTGTACAGCGCCTCTCCGTCTCCCTGCCCTCCTTAGTGTCCTCTCGCCAGCCGGGAAGTGAGCCATTTCCCCCGCAGATACTCCCTACCCTCTCGCCCCGCCCCGCCCCGCCCCGCGCCGTGTGCCGTGGGATATCTCTACGGCCGTACGCGAGGCGCGTGCGCATTCCCTCCCCCTCCCCTCCCTGAGCGTGTCCCTCGCGCGCGCGGTATCTACAGCCGAGCCGAGCCGAGCCGAGCCGAGCCGAGCCGAGCCGAGCCGAGCCGAGCCGAGCCGAGCCGAGCCGAGCCGAGCCGAACCGAGCCGAACCGAACAGCCTCTCGCTGGGTAACTTTAGCCTCTTCTCGTCCACTGTGCGAAATGTTTGTAAGGGTTACAGGAAGATTTTCCATGAAAATGTCGTAAAGTTACGATAACAAATTGTAAAATTACGAAATTTAATCGACACTTGGTATTGAATTGTCGACGTTAAACGAGTGCAAATAGGCTTTCGTAAATTTACAATAACGATTGGAAAATTACAACATCATTATTTGTATATTACAAATTAAGAAACATGTTTTAGCTTTACGGAGATCTTTTTCACAGTGCCTAGTGGCGTGCCGTGCCGTGGTTTGGCGTCCAGAAACACCAGCAGCCGCAACAGCGAGCGGCTCGGGGTGGTGGGGTCTGTCGCAGCCGCCGGCAGCCGCCCAGACACCAGACCAATGCCAAGGCGAACGATACAGCAGGGTCAGGAAGGAGGAGCTTTAAAAACACGCGCCAGGAACAAGAAAGAGAGAGACGGAGAGGGAGAGGAGAGGGAGAGGGAGGGAGAGGTCACGATGAAAGATGGTTAAGAGTGAGACGCAAGGATGCCTGCTGCTATGATGACGTCGAGTGAACGGCCCTGGAAACGTGCCCCACCTCGCAGCCCCACCTCGGCACGCCACGCCACGCCCCGCCACGCCCCGCCACGCCACGCCCCGCCACGCCCCGCCCTGCCTCGCGCTCAAAGCACTCGATGAAAAGGAGAAGAGGCCGCAACAACAAGATGGAGAGGAAAATGAAAGCATAGCAAACCGGCTGTAATAAAAGCCTCTCTCTGCGCGGCGGAATACACAAGCAGGGGCGTGGCGTGGCGGGGCGTGGTGGGGCGTGGTGGGGCGTGGCGGGGCGGGGTGGGGCAGGCGGGAGGGCCAACCTGCTGCCGCGTTTTGCCACTCGCCGAGCCTCCATGACTCCATCCCTCGGTCCCACCCCGCCCCGCCCCGCCTCGCCTCGCCCCGCCCCCCCGCCCCGCCCCGCCGCGGTGCCGGGAAATATGAGGGAAGGGAAGGCGGGCCGGCAACAGCAGTGAATACGGATCAATGCTTTGTGATTTATGGGGAATGGAAATTATGATTCGTCTCGTCCCCTCCAGCAGCAGTGAGCGCAGAGAGCGCCGCCCCAGCTCAGCCCAGCGGCGCGGCGAGCTGGACGGACCAAACGACCTGACCTCACCGACTGCTTGGAAAAAAGCACCCGAGTTTTCTAAAAATAGTCCTTTAATTACAGCGAGGTGAGGAGAGGTGTGTGGAGAGCCTTGAGCACCCCGCTCCCGTCCCCGCCCCGCCCGCCGCCGGCCCCAATGCGCGCTTATATTAAACTCCGACCCCGCGCCCCGCCCCGCCCCACCCCGCCCCGCCCCGCCCCGCCACTGGCCGTACCGACGACGCAGTCATCCGTCCTCGCCCCGGCTCGCCCCGCCCCACTGCGATCCGCGTCCCATGTCCGCTCTTGAGACTTAAAATTAGCATCCTGGCTTTGGTGACGTCAGTGGCCGCGGCCGGCCCGTGAGCGTGGGGCCGTGCAGCGTAGCGGGCAGTGCGTCGGGTCCGGCTGGCCAGCTGCGCCCGCCGGCCGGGGCCTGGACCGCCCCCGGGGGGCGTCGAGGCGTGGCGGGGCGTGGCGGGGCGTGGCGGGGCGTGGCGGGGTGGTAGAGGGCCGCAGGCTGAACCGAGCGGAGCCAACCCAGCCACGGCCCCGGCGCCCCCATGTCTGCCACGAGCCTGAGGGCCGCGCCGGGCCGCGCTGGGGCTGTCTGCTGCCGGGGGCTGGCATGGCTCCGGGGCGGGGCGGGGCGGGGCGGGGCGGGGCGGGGCGGGGCCGTGAGTGACAATCTAGCTTCATCAGCCTTTTTTCCCAACGACCACACCCCGCCCCGCCCCGCTCCTCCCGGCCCCTCCGGCCCTTCCCCGTCCCAGTCATAGCTGCCAAGGGCTGGGCTCGCCCTCTCCAGAGACCTGCTTATCCCGGGGCGAAAACCGACGCGGCGTTGTCCGTCGGCAGGGCGTCCCTTCTCGTCCCTGCCACTGTGAAAAATAGCTTACGGGAAAATCCACGGCGTGCAGTTGTAAAATTACAATTGCAAATCGTAAAATTACAAGAACTACACAGGGTCTTGAAATTCATTCACGAGCAAAAAAAAAAAGGCCAGTCGTCGCAAATTTAACAACTTCTTTCGTAAATCGTAATTTACAAAATTTATCGTGAATTTACAAAGATATTTTTCACAGTGTCTCCTCTTTTGCCCTCTCCTCTCCTCTCCTCTGCTCTGCTCCTCTCTGCTCCTCTCCTCTCCTCTCCTCTCCTCTCCTCTGCTCTCCTCTGCTCCTCTCCTCTCCTCTCCTACCCCTCGGCCGCCGCACGCCCCCTGGTCGGGTACGGTCCGCACTAATCTGCAGAGCCAGCCACACTCCACAAAGCTTACGGTGAATTTCACTGTAAGCTACGGTGAACCCTGCAGCACTGTAGCTTACGGTGAACTTTCACCGTAAGCTACGGTGAATGTCACTGTAGGCTACGGTGAATCAGGGTGCATCACTGCAGCTTACAGTGACATCCACCCTAGCTCACGGTGAAAACTCACCATAAGCTACAGTGCTGCAGGGTTCACCATAGCTTACAGTGAAATTCACCGTAAGCCTTTATTAGTGCACGGCCTGCTCCGGCGGCGGCGCGGCGCGTGTTCCTCCGCCTCCTCCAGATAACTCCGGCCTGCTCCAGCCCGGGCCGTAAACCCAACGCAGACGCCATCCAGCGGCCTCCACTCATAGCGCACCCTCCTGCATGTGTAGCAGTACACCGCGCTGTTTGGCCAAAGTGATTATGTACCCATCCCCTCTCCCTTCCTATTCGCCCTATGGCGCGGCCCCACCCCCGGCCCCGCCCCTCTCTCACAACTTGCGTGGAGGCACGGCTCCGGCCCTGCCCAGCCCGGCCCGAACACACCTGCCAGAGATTCTCGGTGGAAATGTACATGTCCCTGGTGGCTTTCTCCTTCCCACGCACCTTGTTCTATTTCCTTCTTTTTCTATGTGTGTCGGATCCCCCCGGGGGCCAAGTCCTGTGCTGCCCGCGGGGAGAAGTCCGTGTGTGAGCACTACCTAGGGCAGAGCGAGAGAGAGAGAGAGCGAGAGAGAGCGAGAGAGAGAGAGAGAGAGAGGGAGAGAGAGAGAGAGAGAGAGAGAGAGAGAGAGAGAGAGAGAGAGAGAGAGAGAGCAAGAAAGAGAGAGAGAGAGAGAGAGAGAGAGAGAGAGAGAGAGAGAGAGAGAGAGAGAGAGAGGGGGGGGGGGAATCGCAAGTTCGGACAGAAAATTACTCAGGGAATAAGATAACATTAATTAATGTTGATGAAGATGATTATTGAAGTTGGTAACAAAAGTTGCAATGGTCTCGCGATAACCAGGCTGGCGGAGGGGGAGATAGGGAGAGAGAGAGGAGAGAGGGAGAGAGAGAGAAAGGAAGGAGATACGCGCGCTGTACAGGGGAAAGGAACAGCACTAGCCCTTCTTCAACAACCGGCACAAACGAATAAAGAACAAGAGAAGAAGAGAGGGGGGAAAAAAGTTTGCCGTTACGTCAAATTACTGGGCGTAAAGGCGACGCCTGGCGCAGCACTGCGCGGCCCCACGCGGCCCCGGGGGAGCCGCCCGCCTGCCCCCGGCGCCCTCTGCAGTGCGGGTGGGCCGCGGTGTCCGCCCCCCGCCGCCCCCCGCCGCCCCCCACCGCTCCCGCTGCCCCCACCGCCCCCCGACCTTCCCTACCCCACGGGCACGGCCGGTAAGGAGGGCACCACGTGCAGAGCCGCATGGAGCAGCGACAGCGCCGGTGCGGCGGCACGCCCCGCCCCGCCCCGCCCCACCCCACCCCGCGCAGCCAGTGTAGCCAGATAAGTAGGCAAAAATTGCCCACGATACACCGGTGTGAAGCGCGCGGTATCAAGCCTGCCTCGAGCCTGCCTCCCAAGAAAACTCTCCCCACGGAAGAGTTTACTTTTCCTACTACGCAGGCGTTGATACCACCCGCTACACAACGGTGTATCGTAGGCAATTTTCGCCTACTTACCTGGCTACACTGCGAGGTGCGCAGCCAGTGTGGCTCCGGGAGCCCCTGCCATGTGCTGGGTAGGCCGTCCCGCTCGGCACGCCAGTCGAGCGCGTTGCCTACCCTGGACTCCACAGGGGCTCCAGCGTCGCGCCGCGGCGGCGGGGCGGGTCAGACAAGGGGACCTCGACCTCGCGAGTTTCGACCGAATATACGTCATTTTTTTGCAAGCACATTGTGGGTATATAACGAGCGTGGACAGCTATGAGAAAGTATTTCCAGGCAATAAATCAGTCACGGTAAAGTCCTGGACGGGCACAAAACTGTCAAGTTAAGTGGTGTGGATGTGTGCACGGTAAAACTGGCGTCTTGGTTTTCAAGATAACTTCCTTGATTTTCAGGGCGATGTCTTGAAAACCAAGAGCAATGTCTTGAAAATCGACCTGGTCTTGAGTTTTCCAAAACGTCTTGAAAACAAAGTTTTACCGTGTGCGCATGCTTCTCCTATTGTGTAACTCGCTGCTTCGCCTTCACCTTGGGGACCGGCCCGGCCCAGCCCACCGCCCCAATCAGACCCTTCTCCGTGTGCTTAACTCCATCCCACCCCATCCCATCCCATGTCATACAGCTACTCGCCCGCCCCGCCCCGCCCCGCCCCGCCCCACTAACCTGACCACTTGTGCCAACCGCAGTTGGGGAAGGGAAGAGGGTGCTTCCAGTGTCTAACAAACAGGCGACCCACAGTGGAGCCCGCACCCCACGCCACCCCCCGCCACCCCGCCCCGCCCCGCCACGCTGGCCGCGCCCCTATATTGTACTACCCGGAGCCCCCACCCTCGCCTGCGCGCTTCTAGGTCAGGGTCAGCATATCTTGGAAGCGGAATGGATGATTCACATAATAAATAGCATCACTGCGGCCGAGGGGAGGGGGCGGCACAGAGTTGTGAGGGGGGAGGGTGTCGGGGGCGGGGGTGAGAAGGCGGGGAGTGCGGGGGAAAATATTTATGACGGGAGCTTGGTTCAACCGGAAGGCGTGCATTACCGTGGCATCCTCTGTCGTCACGTACGGGGCGGGGCGGGGCGGGGCGGGGCGGGGCGGGGTGGGGCGGGGCGGGGGAGCGTCCGCGGTGTGGTGGGGTGCGGGGCCCGGCCGGGCCGGCTCGCAATGGAGCAAGGAGAAGGAGTAAAGCGACTAGCTCATTACAGGCACTAATGAGATTTACGGGAAAGGAGTTAGTATAGTCCTCGAAAGAAACAAAATCACTGCAGTTACATCAGATCACGTCCATTAACAAAGGTCCGGAAACAAAACTAGTGGTACTGATCGCTCTTTAGCTGAGAATCTCTTGCGAGTATCGTACAAAAAATAGGCATATTTATTGTTGCAAGTAATTGCTCAACTTGGAATGCTCTGCAAGCGTGTAAAGTTGCCGCAGATTGTTTGTAATTACAAACAAAATGCTCCGGCCGGCCGCGCTACACAGTGCCACACCGGCCGCGCCAGCAGCGCCACGTCACGTCACGCTACACGCCGCCTGGCGTGACGAGGAGCCGCGTGTCCCTCACGGTTCGTCACCCCGCTTGTCACGAGGCACCAGCAGCGTCACGTCACGTCACGCTACACCTCGCCTGGCGTGACGAGGAGCCGCGTGTCCCTCACGGTTCGTCACCCCGCTTGTCACGAGGCACCAGCAGCGTCACGTCACGTCACGCTACACGCCGCCTGGCGTGACGAGGAGCCGCGTGTCCCTCACGGTTCGTCACCCCGCTTGTCACGAGGCACCAGCAGCGTCACGTCACGTCACGCTACACGCCGCCTGGCGTGACGAGGAGCCGCGTGTCCCTCACGGTTCGTCACCCCGCTTGTCACGAGGCACCAGCAGCGCCACGTCACGCTACACGCCGCCTGACGTGACGAGGAGCCGCGTGTCCCTCACGGTTCGTCACCCCGCTTGTCACGAGGCACCAGCAGCGTTATGGCGCGCAATTCGTCACGTCAGGGCACGGTGCGGCACGTCCACCGCCACCGCGGCACGTCACAGAGCGAGCAATGGAATGGTGGCCTTCGCTTGACGTCACGACGACAGCCGAGAGCTGTGAAGGGAGGGAGGGAGGAAGGGAGGGAGGGAGGGAGGGGGAGAGGGGGAGGGAGAGAGAGAGAGAGAGAGGGGAGGGAGAGGGGGGGGGGGGGCAAGGGTTACTCTTTCTGATCTCCAGATTGGGCCTCTCATTATTGATGAACCCCGCCAACAACAACTGAGGCGAGGCCCTCTCCGTACCCTGCGGACCTGCCCTGCCCCCGGCCCGGCGGGAGTGGACCTGTAGTAGTTTAGTTGTGAAACTTGCCGTTGTTGTTTCATGATCAAAAATGCAAGACAAAAGTAGTACGACTCCCCGTTTGCCATTGGGAAACTTTGTAGTCTCCCTCCTTACTAGTGATGTACGTAGCTAAAAACGTTGTATGAACGCATTTTATTTGCAGATTGGTAGAGGCTGGTTTAAGAATGACCATGTACCGGGTGTTTCTTTGAATGCGTAACAGTGTTGCGGGTTTGCCTACCCAATTCGCCCGTAAGGCGCCATCGCCCCTGCAGCGCTAGAGAGTATGCAATCCCGCAACACTGTTACGCATTCAAAGAAACACCCGGTACGTACTTCGTCCCCGGTGTTTTTGAAAGGTTTAGTTTTTGTGAAGTCCTAAGGCACATCCAGACAGAGCAGCTACGTGCCACCAACCCCCCCCCCCCCCCCGGCCTTACAGTGCGGTCCGGTTGAAGCAGGTGCGTTATTTTGGTTTATAGCTCTGCAGTGTTGTGCATTTTTTACGCGACTACAGACGAGACCCGACCCAACCCACAAATGGTATAAAGTTACACCTTTATTCCACGTGTGTGTGTGTGTGTGTGTGTGTGCCCGCGAGTGTGTGGGTGACCATTAAGGCAACAGTGAGCGCGGCCGAAAGGGATATAGAGATAAAACGGAGGTGGGGGAGGAAGAGGCGGAGGAGAATAAGAGGGGGCAGCCAGATGTAGGGGAGAGGGGGAAGGGTTCGGGAGGGGTAGGGTGGGGTAGGAGGGGAGGGTGGGGTAGGAGGGTGGGGTAGGAGGGGAGGGAGGGGCGAACAGGGTGAAGGCATCGATTTTGTTGCTCCAGACGCAGCGGAGTCTCGTGACGTCACGGTAGGGGTGGGTGGGTGCGTGTGGGGTGGGTTAGGGGGAGGGGGCGGGCTGCGGCCGAGGGGAGGGGCGCGGTGGGGGCAACAGGCCGCACGGAGGGGCAGGGGAGGGGCACGGGGGTGCGGGGGCACGGCAGGGGAATGATCGCTCAAGAGATTGACACCCCGCCGTGTGCGGACGCGCTCCGCTCCGCCCCGGTGAGCCCCGGTGCGCGGTGCGGTGCGGGTCTCCTAGGAGGGGCAGAGGGGGGCGCGGCGGGTGGGGGGAATCGTAATTAGGTCAGGAGCATCCCCCCCCACGGGAGAGAGGGGGGGGGAGGTAGCAGCAGCGCTGCAACACAATGCGGACCCGGGGCGAGTACCCAGGTGGGGAGGAGCGCTGCCGGCAGATGCGGCAGCTGCGTTTAACCCTTTATACCCTGGTGGCATGGTTGAGCAGGGCGTTCAGGGCGTACAGTCGGGCGGGGTGGGGCGGGGGTTCCGATGGCGGTATGACTGGACCGGCGCGGCGGCTAGGCGGGGGTCAGCGGGGTCAGGGGTCGTGGCCAGGGCGCGCCGGGCCGGGCCGGGCGCACAGCGCTGCCAGCGCCACGACGACCGCCGTCCTTCCACGCCAGGCCCGCCCCGCCCTGCCCCTTCCCCGCCCTGCCCCTCCCCCGCCCCGCCCCCGCCACTGAAGCCCGCGCCCCCAGCCGGCGGCGGCGCGGGCTCCTGGCACAGTGCCTCCCTGACCCCGTGACCCCCTCCGAGCAGCCCTTCGCCCGCCGTGCGCCCGCCATGCGCCCGCCCCCACGAGCCAGCGGTGGGGAGCTGTAGGGCAGGGGGAGGACCAGTGGCTCCACGCGCACCGCCGGCAAGGCCGCGGGCGGGCGGGCGGACTCTCTCTCTCTCTCTCTCTCTCTCTCTCTCTCTCTCTCTCTCTCTCTCTCTCTATCTCTCACTCTCAGTTTCACTCTCTCTCTAACTCTCGGATCCACTGCAAGCCAAACGTATTCGGCAGCAAGCAGAAGTGATTTTCCAAGTCGCGTCTGCGTCAGAATCAGCAGATTTCCCCCCCCCCCAATACCTTTCGTCTCGCTTGCGCTCACACAAACAGGTGGGATTCTGTCACAGTCGCACGAACTGCTTGAACCGCTCCTGCGGGGTGTGGTGGTATAGCTGCTGGGAAAACAAGAAAAAGCACTTTCCCGGGAAATCACCCCCCCCCCCCCCTCGTCCTCGACCGCGAGCACTACTGTAGTAGGGAGTACAGAGGAGCGCAGACTGAGTCCAGCGGGTGGGAGCGAGGAGGGGCGGGGCGGGGCGGGGCGGGCTGTCCGCGCGTCTCGCGGCGCTGTGCTCGTCTCATGGCGTGGCGGGGCGGGGTGGGGCGGGGCGGGGGCGAGGTGTGGGCCGTTGTGGGGCGTTGTGGAGCGTTTGGGGCGCAGGCGCCTGCCTCCCCGACGTCCTTACTGCTGGCATGGGAATTAAACCCTGGAGGCAAGTGCTTGGCATGCCGGTCCCAGGAGAGCCGAGCCGAGCCGAGCCGAGCCGAGCCGAGCCGAGCCGAGCCGAGCCGAGCCGAGCCGAGCCGGGGCAGTAGTCTCGCCTCGCCTCGCCGCCAACCCCCGCAAAACGGGATGTATACGATCACGCGAGAATGAGCAGACCTACGCAGAGCGGAGCGGAGCGGCTCGACGCGACGCGCTACTGCTGTTGTATTACACAGACCCATTGTTCTGGGGGGAGAATCCCACACACGCACACGCACACACACGCACGTATACACACGCGCGCGCACACACACAGCACGGCTTTATAATGACAGCAGGGTGAACACGTTCCCGTGCCAGCGTGCCGCCCTGCCCGGCCCCTGTGTAGTCAGTCCCTGCTGATGTGGGTCCTCTCCCCTAATCCCCAGCGAGCGCGGCGGGGAGGAGCCTGCTGGGACAGGGGGGCAAGGTGACACACTGCAGGGGGCTGCGGCAGGACCAGCAGGAGGACTAGCAGGACTAGCAGCAGGACCAGAAGGGCCAACAGCCAGTATCACCATCGTCGGGCCGGTGCTCAATAGTAGCACCAGCAGGAACACTAATCTCAAGACATTTTCAACGTTTTCCCGAAAATTCGAACCTGATATCTCGACTCGCTCTCGAGTTATCGTACACAACAACGGACAAGCAAACAAACAAAATATATTTTTTCCAGCACTTGGGGAACAGGCTCTGCTAACGCTATCAGGCAAGTTTCATTAGAGTTTTGTACAAATCACTTGGACACCATGGTCTACGGCCATTGAGGTTCCATCGTCAAGAGAAATTTAGAAAACAAAAATGGGGGAAAGCAATTGGCGCCCCTGTCGGAGGCCTTAATAAAAATCGTTGACGCCCTACGGCTGGGCTGCACTGCTTACCGGTAGATGGTGGACGCGGCGGCGAGCACCGCCTCCTCGGAGCGGTCATGGCTGGTGTTGTTGTTGCTGTCGTTGTTGGCGCCGAAGTGGTTGCAGTGCGCCACCACCTGGGACATGTTGGTCCCTGGTGCCTCCACGGGCCCCGGGGCCGCCCCTACCCGGCCTCAGGGAGCCATCCGAACGGCACGCACGAGCGCACGCACGCACGCACGAGCACGCACGAGCACGCACGAGCACGGGCGCGGACGTCACGAGTGACGGCGACGCGGCGGGGACCCGCCCATACTACAGCCGGTCAGTCACTCACAGATCCTGGTCCCACTGCTGCCTATGCCTCCTGCAGGAGCGCCCACAAACACACCAAACTTATTTTTTTCCCCTAGAATATTTTCAATAAGCGGGAGAGCTTTTCTCGCTGATGAGATCCGAGCTCAAATCTTCAAGATTAGAAAAAGAGCTTTTGCATTTGCACACACTAAACCCTTACGCATTATGGTGTGCATAAGGGCTGCGGCAGTATGTGCAACCATAGTTTTGCACAAATATTAAGCATAGTATGTTTATTTTGTGTACTTAATTTGTGCATATGGATGCACAATTTCGTGCATAGTTATGCACGGATCGATGTCCACTTTCTGCTGCATGACCATGCACAACATAATGCATAAGGGTTTAGTGTGTATAATATTTTCTCTCTTTTCTTGCTGACTGTTGTGAGGTTTTGTGAAAGTCGTGGTGTCTGTCCTTGTAAAGTCAAACGAAGTACATAAAACGTCAAGCTTTCGGAGGACCCAAGAGAATTTTTTTCGTCGATGCAGCACGGAATAAGGCATCTCTGCGTACGGGCAATGCGGGGCCCGGCCCGCTCCAGGGCGGCAGATATAGGGGAGCGAGCGGGAGAGAGAGTTTGGTTAACGGGTCGAGCAGGGCTGGGGCAGTGGGAGGGAGGGAGGGAGGGAGGGAGGGAGGGAGGGAGGGAGGGAGGAGGAGGGAGGGAGGGAGGGCGGGAGGATAGTTGTACTTTCGGCGGCGAGGCGTGGCGCGGGGCGCCCTGCTCCGTCACCGGCAAAGAGCATAATCGACCAGCGTTACGCGTTACTCGAGTTTGTCCAAGATGAGTTGAAAGCGGTCCTAGGGGGTGGGGTAAGGATTGGGGAGGGGGAGGGGGGTTAGGCCCGGGGAAGTAGAAATTAATTGCCCATCTACAGTGCACTCCCTTCTTGGCATGGCGCGTAATTTCACCCCCGGCCCTGGCTGGGCCTGGCCGGGTGGGGAGGGTGGCTGTGGAGAGAGAGAGAGGTGGGGCCGGGAGATGGGGTGGTGCTGAGCACCCTTTAGCGCCCTCACACCTCGCCGTGCCCCTCCGCCAGAGCTGCTGGAGGGCTTAACTCGCATCGCTGGCGGGGCCGGGCCAGGCCGGGCCGGGGCACAGCCGGAAGTGAGCAAGAGATCGCCGCGTTTATACGGATTCAGGGGAAAGTTGAAGTATGTACTGGAAGGAGAGGAAGGAGGTGGAAGGGGGACAAGGGGAGGGGCGCCCTGCGGTGCGTGCGACGAGATTTCGGCTTTTTTTGCTGTCTATATCGCACTGGGAAAAACTGCTCCCCCACTCTCTCTCTCTCTCTCTCTCTCTCTCTCTCTCTCTCTCTCTCTCTCTCTCTCTCTCTCTCCTGTCCAGTCCAGCCCTAAGTGATGCCACGGTGGGGGGGGGGGGGGGCTTCCCCCACTCCGCCGTCTTTAGCAGACATCGCCATTATGCCCACGGGCAATCGGCTCCGAGAGCGATAGAATGAGGACGTGCACACGCACACACACACAGACGCTGCGGTTAAAACAAAAGGCTGTCGTACTCTGCGCGGTGGTGCAGTTGTGAGTCACCCTGCACATTGTGCAAGGCACCTCTATTTCTATTTTGTACATTCTAGATACTTGTGTATGTCGCGTGCACTGCGCTGTGTGTAGCCACTGTAGATGGTCGAACACACAAGGCTTCGCTGTATCTATGGCTTCTCGCAGAACACAGCGTGCCCACATCACGGGTATTATAACTCTCAAGATTCATCACGCTAATTACTTGCAAATGAAATAATTATGTTTCCCATCATTACACTTTTGCAAACTTCTTGGGAACCAACGAAAGGCCGTGGTACCTTATAAAGGTGAAATTTATATTTCAAGTGCTAAAATTGTGGTTGAACTTTGTGACCAGTCGGTCAACCAGATTAGTTCTAACGACCATCAGATATGGATAAGCTCTGTGTGTGTCCGCGTGTATGTGTGTGTTTTGAAATGTTTACGGCGACGACATGTAACCCGCCTGAGGCAATCTCGACTCGGAGGCCAAAAGAAAAAAACATTTAAAAAAAGGAGAGAGAAAAAAAGGGGGGAAACGCATGAAAAAAATGAAGGAAAACGACATAAAGAGAGAGGCAGGAATGGCCGCGACATGAGAGGCTGTATACATAGGGAGAGGGAGAGGAAAGAGAGCGAGAAAGAAAAAGGCACGAAGGCGGAGAAATGAGACGAGGAAAAAAAAAGTGATGGATGCGAGGATGGACGCGCGTGCGCCCGCCGTCCCCTTCCTCACCATCTCTCTCTCTCTCTCTCTCTCTCTCTCTCTCTCTCTCTCTCTCTCTCTCTCTCTCTCTCTCTCTCTCTCTCCCTCCGTCTCCTTGATCGGCCGCCTACCCATCCCTCTCCTCCGTCCCTTCCCTAATCGCTGCTGCCCCAGTGGCACAGAATATTGTCAGAGATAAAAGGAAAAGCCGGGGAAGAGTTTTTGAGGGGGGGGTGACGGCTTGGTTGGGGGAGATTGCAAGTGGGGCGCAGGGCGGCGCTGGGCGCAGGGCGGCGCAGCAGGGACTCACCCGCCGGAGCAATGCGCTGATTAAAAAATAAAGAAGGGCCCCAAAGGGCACCTCTGCGGCCCCCACCCGCCCCCGCGCTGCACCGCACCGTCACGTGACGGGCCGGGCCGGCAAATCGAGTTGGACTGGAAGAATACGCTTGGGGGTAGGGTGGGGGAAAGCGAGGATGGGAGAGGAGGGGTAATAAATAATATATAGAAAAGAGAAAGGAAAATGAAACAAGAGGGAAAAGGCGACAAGAAATATTAGAGAAAGAGAGAGAGAGAGAGAGAGAGAGAGAGAGAGAGAGAGAGAGAGAGGGAGAGAGAGAGAGATGGTGAAATTTCAAGAAATAGGGATAGCGGTAGAAAAGACGTAAATGCCTCACGAGTCATTAATTCGCGAGTAGTGTCGGGCGCGTCAGTTTTCCGGTTCCGCGAGACGCGGTGGGGCGGGGCGGGCCGGGGCGGGGGGCGGTTGGCCTCCGCGTGGAGCCGTGGAGGTGAGGTGGGTTGCCCCCGCAGACAATATCGCGACGCAGAACTTTAGCGACAACGTCCGGCGGGCATGACCACTTTTGTTCTTATTTTTCCTTGGAAGGAGAAGAAGGGGAATAAAGGTGGCGGCATCGCGTGGCGGGAAGTGGAACTGGAAATTGGGGAGGGGGGGGGGAAGGAGGGGAAAGGGGGGGGGAGGCGCCAGGGGGCTTGCAAAACACATCACCATCGACTCATGCAACCCGACCCTCGCCACGCGCCCCGCCCCGCCCCGCCCTGCCCCGGCCTCGCCAATTTCCGGAAAACAAAAACACAAACGGAAGCAGCACAAGAAGAAAGTAGAGAGAGTGATGAAAGCAGAGGGAAAAGCAGAAAGCGAGAGAGCGAGAGTGAGAGAGAGAGA